>CM042546.1:23510309-23853124 GCA_023630585.1 Cranoglanis bouderius
GACTGACCGGTGCTTCTTGTTACCCAGGTGTGTCCTGTTAGATTGATTGTTTAAACAATAAATAGCTCTGAACATCTACACTTGGTTTTAGCCTTCAGTTTCACCTTGGAAGACTGTATTTGTTATTAAAAAGGATAAGCCAACATGAAGAACAGAGAGATGTTTTTGGGAGAAAAGCAAGCCATTTTGAAGCTGAGAAAAGAGGGAAAATCAATTCAAGGCATTGCACAAACATTGGGCACAGCCTATGCAACAATTTGGAATGTCCTGAAAAAGAAAGAAACTACTGGTATACTGAGCAACAGACACTGAACAGGCTGGCCAAGGAAAACAGCAACAGCTGATGACAGAAACATTGTGAGAGCTGTGAAGAAAGAGCCACCCCCCACCCCAAAAATAAAACAGTCAGTAGGTACATTTACATGCAGCCAAATAATCCGCTAGTAATCGGATTGATGGCTCATGTGGCTTTAAAAGCCTTCATGTAAACACCTCAGTCGATCCGATTGTGTTCGAGCCTAGTGAAATTCCGATCAGTTTGAAAGGGGTGGAGTAGATCTGAATTAATCTGGTAAATAGGAAAAAATTAGCAATGTAAACAAATGAATCAGATTATTTTCTCAATCAGATTCAAAAATACCTTGTGCACATGCGTAGTGCAGTGGAACGTGACGACAGATGCTCTGTACTTGCGCAGTAGTTTTGTTCGGTATATATGTAATGAATATTTGAATCAGATTGCAATGTTTAGGGTATATATAAACAGCACTTTTGGAATCTGCAATCGGATTGAATTAATTTGGATTGATGAAAATGGGTAAACACACCACCAACAACCGCCATAGGGCAGGGGTGAAGGTATCACAATCCACCATCCGAACAAGACTTCGAGAGCTGAAATATAAAGGCCATACCACAAGATGAAAACCACTCATAATCAATAATTTGAGCCAGTTGTGTTAGTGTTCACTAGTGTGAACACAGGGTAAATTCTGTGTGATCATCTTTGCTTTTGTACTGGGTTTTTTTTTTTTTTTTTTTTAATTTAATTGAATTTTTTCTCTTTCAGACGCCTTGCTCATGTGTCGGGTCACAGGTCGTACTATTTGAGGGGAGCAGGAGCCCAGCTTCAGATTGCATTACAGAACTTTGCTCTTGACCTCCTTCAGAAAAGGGTCAGTGCGGCCTGTGGGATAAGGTGAATGCTTAGACTGTTGAATACTCAGGATCCTAGCATGCAGTATTTTAATAAAAAAGGAACCTCTAACTTGGAGTTTGCATTTACGTAGCCTAACTGTGACTCATGCATGTTTATGGTCTGTCTTATACAACCCCAATTCCTGTTTAAAATGTAAATAAAAACAGAATGCAATGATTTGCAAGTCTCATACACGTTATTCACAATAGAACATAGAAAACATATCAAATGTTTAAACTGAGGAAATGTACCATTTTAAGAAAAAAAAAATTAAGGTAATTTTGAATTTGATGGCAGCAACACGTCTCAAAAAAGTTGGGACAGGGCCATGTTTACCACTAAACTAGCGTCCCCTCTTCTTTTAACAACAGTCCGTATACGTCTGGGAACCGAGGAGACCAGTTGCTGGAGTTTTGGGAGAGGAACGTTGTCCCATTGATATCTAATACAGGATTCTAGCTGCTCAACAGTCCTGGGTCTTCTTTGTCGTGTTTTTCGTTTCATGATGCGCCAAATGTTTTCAGTTGGTTAAAGGTCTGGACTGCAGGCAGGTCAGTTCAGCACCCTGACTCTTCTACTACGAAGCCATGTTGTTGTAATAGATACAGTATGTGGTTTAGCATTGTCTTGCTGAAATATGCAAGGTCTTCCCTGAAAAAGTCGTTGTCTGGATGGAAGCAGATGTTGCTCTAAAACCTGTATATACCTTTCAGCATTGATGGTGCCCTTCCAGATGTGCAAGCTGCCCATTCCATAGGCACTAATGCACCCCCATATCATCAGAGATGCAGGCTTTTCAACTGAGCGCTGATATCAAGCCGGATGGTCCCTCTCCTCTTTAGTCCAGAGGACGCGGCATCCATGGTTTCCAAAAAGAATTTCAAATTCGATTCGTCTGAGCACAGAACAGTTTTACACTTTGCCTCAGTCCATTTTAAATGAGCTTTGGCCCAGAGAAGACTGCGTCTAACTTTTTTGAGATGTATTGCGGCCATTAAATTTAAATTTATCACCTTATTTTTTTCTTAAAATAGTACATTTCCTCAGTTTAAACATTTCATATGTTTATGTTGTATTGTGAATAACATGGGTTTATGAGATTTGCAAATCATTGCATTCTGTTTTTATTTACATGTTAGTGTCCCAACTTTTTTGGAATTGGGGTTGTACTTCTACAAGCTTGCATAAAATAATCTTATAAAAAGCTTGCATGTAGTCTTCATACATGCATGTAACTTGTGCATATCCACTAGAGGGCAGTATCGCATGAACCACACCAGAATTTATGGAATTAAATAGCAAGAAACAAAGTTCTATGTTTCAATTAATATTCTTCCAGCACAGCATCAGGTAAGGGCCACTGCCACTTCTGGTCAACAGTTCAAAAGTTGCCAAGACACTTTACTTTGAATAAATATAATAATAAAATAATTTAAAAAGTTTCCCTGTGTGATGTGCTTGGTCACACAGGGAAACTTTAAATTATTTTATTATTATGTTATATTATATTAGTGTATACAGCCGTGGCCAAAAGTTTTGAGAATGACACAAATATTAATTTTTACAAAGTCTGCTGCCTCAGTTTTTATGATGGCAATTTGCATATACTCCAGAATGTTATGAAGAGTGATCAGATGAATTGCAATTAATTTCAAAGTCCGTCTTTGCCATGAAAATGAACTTAATCCCAAAAAAACATGTCCACTGCATTTCAGCCCTTCCACAAAAGGACCAGCTGACATCATGTCAGTGATTCTCTCGTTAACACAGGTGAGAGTGTTAACGAGGACAAGGCTGGAGATCACTCTGTCATGCTGATTGAGTTAGAATAACAGACTGGAAGCTTTAAAAGGAGGGTGGTGCTTGAAATTATTGTTCTTCCTCTGTTAACTATGGTTACCTGCAAGGAAACACGTGCAGCCATCATTGCTTTGCACAAAAAGGGATTCACAGGCAAGGATATTGCTGCTAGTAAGATTGCACCTAAATCAACCATTTATCGGTCATCAAGACCTTCAAGGAGAGAGGTTCAACTGTTGTGAAGAAGGCTTCAGGGCGCCCAAGAAAGTCCAGCAAGCACCAGGACCGTCTCCTAAAGTTGATTCAGCTGCGGGATCGGGGCACCACCAGTGCAGAGCTTGCTCAGGAATGGCAGCAGGCAGGTGTGAGTGCGTCTGCACGCACAGTAAGGCGAAGACTTTTGAAGGATGGCCTGGTGTCAAGAAGGGCAGCAAAGAAGCCACTTCTCTCCAGGAAAAACATCAGGGACAGACTGCTATTCTGCAAAAAGTACAGGGATTGGACTGCTGAGGACTGGGGTAATGTCATTTTCTCTGATGAATCCCCTTTCCGATTGTTTGGGGCATCTGGAAAAAAGCTTGTCCGGAGAAGAAAAGGTGAGCGCTACCATCAGTCCTGTGTCATGCCAACAGTAAAGCATCCTGAGACCACTCATGTGTGGGTTGCTTCTCAGCCAAGGGAGTGGGCTCACTCACAATTTTGCCTAAGAACACAGCCATGAATAAAGAATGGTACAAAAACATCCTCAGAGAGCAACTTCTCCCAACCATCCAAGAACAGTTTGATGATGAACAATGCCTTTTCCAGCATGATGGGGCACCTTGCCACAAGGCAAAAGTGATAACGAAGTGGCTCGGGGAACAAAACATCGACATTTCGGGTCCATGGCCAGGAAACTTCCTAGACCTTAATCCCATTGAGAATTTGCGGTCAATCCTCAAGAGGCGGGTGGACAAACAAAAACCCACAAACTCTGACAAACTCCAAGCATTGATTATACAAGAATGGGCTGCCATCAGTCAGGATGTGGCCCAGAAGTTGATTGACAGCATGCCAGGGTGAATTACAGAGGTCTTGAAAAAGAAGGGTCAACACTGCAAATATTGACTCTTTGCATAAACTTCATGTAATTGTCAATAAAAGCCATTGACACTTATGAAATGCTTGTGATTATACTTCAGTAACAGTAACATCTGACAAAAAGATCTAAAAACACTGAAGCAGTAGACTTCGTGAAAATTAATATTTGTGTCATTCTCAAAACTTTTGGCCACAGCTGGATATACTGTACCCAGGTGATCGTGGAGAGAATATAGAGAGATACATTATTACATATTGAGATACATTTTATATATATATATATATATATATATATATATATATATATATATATATATATATATATATATATATATATATATAGTATCTCACAAAAGTGAGTACACCCCTCACATTTTTGTAAATATTTTATTATATCTTTTCATGGGACAACACTGAAGAAATGACACTTTGCTACAATGTAAAGTAGTGAGTATACAGCTTGTATAACAGTGTAAATTTGCTGTCCCCTCAAAATAACTCAACACACAGCCATTAATGTCTAAACCGCTGGCAACAAAAGTGAGTACACCCCTAAGTGAAAATGTCCAAATTGGGCCCAAAGTGTCAATATTTTGTGTGGCCACCATTATTTTCCAGCACTGCCTTAACCCTGTTGGGCATGGAGTTCACCAGAGCTTCACAGGTTGCCACTGGAGTCCTCTTCCACTCCTCCATGATGACATCACAGAGCTGGTGGATGTTAGAGACCTTGCGCTCCTCCACCTTCCGTTTGAGGATGCCCCACAGATGCTCAATAGGGTTTAGGTCTGGAGACATGCTTGGCCAGTCCATCACCTTTACCCTCAGCTTATTTAGCAAGGCAGAGGTCATCTTGGAGGTGTGTTTGGGGTCGTTATCATGTTGGAATACTGCCCTGCGGCCCAGTTTCCGAAGGGAGGAGATCATGCTCTGCTTCAGTATGTCACAGTACATGTCACAGTACACTCCCCAGTGCCGGCAGCACTCATGCAGCCCCAGACCATGACACTACCACCACCATGCTTGACTGTAGGCAAGACACACTTGTCTTTGTACTCCTCACCTGGTTGCTGCCACACACGCTTGACACCATCTGAACCAAATAAGTTTATCTTGGTCTCATCAGACCACAGGACATGGTTCCAGTAATCCATGTCCTTAGTCTGCTTGTCTTCAGCAAACTGTTTGCGGGCTTTCTTGTGCATCATCTTTAGAAGAGGCTTCCTTCTTCATTCAATTTGATGTATTTGGCGTATGGTCTGAGCACTGACAGGCTGACCCCCCACCCCTTCAACCTCTGCAGCAATGCTGGCAGCACTCACACGTCTATTCTGCAAAGCCAACCTCTGGATATGATGCTGAGTACGTGCACTCCACTTCTTTGGTCGACCATGGCGAGGCCTGTTCTGAGTGGAACCTGTCCTGTTAAACCTCTGTATGGTCTTGGCCACCGTGCTGCAGCTCAGTTTCAGGGTGTTGGCAATCTTCTTATAGCCTAGGCCATTTTTATGTAGAGCAACAATTCTTTTTTTCAGATCCTCAGAGAGTTCTTTGCCATGAGGTGCCATGTTGAACTTCCAGTGACCAGTATGAGAGAGTGTGAGCGCGAAAACACCAAACTTAACACACCTGCTCCCCATTCACACCTGAGACCTTGTAACACTAACGAGTCACATGACACCGGGGAGGGAAAATGGCTAATTGGGCCCAATTTGGACATTTTCACTTAGGGGTGTACTCACTTTTGTTGCCAGTGGTTTAGACATTAATGGCTGTGTGTTGAGTTATTTTGAGGGGACAGCAAATTTACACTGTTATACAAGCTGTACACTCACTACTTTACATTGTAGCAAAGTGTCATTTCATCAGTGTTGTCCCATGAAAACATATAATAAAATATTTACAAACATGTGTGTGCTCACTTTTGTGAGATTGTGTATATGTATGTATGTATGTATGTATGTATATATATATATATATATATATGTATGTATGTCAAAATAACTTGTCATTTATTTGTCATTTGTCAGTTTTGTGTCACCAAATGCAAATCAGCTGTGCCATACATATGCCTGGTATAAGCCTTCAGAGTAAGGCCAAAAAACGTGCCTTATACAGGTGATTTTCATAAACATACTCACATGAGTATAAAGAAAATCAGTGTTTCCAAAACTTTTGTGACTATGGCAAATAAAAAAAATTAGTTTGGCTTACACAAATATTTACACACAACTTCACAAACATTTGAGGCCCACTGTGGGTACAAAATTCATATTCACACACAATTATATTTTATTTAAATAGCGTAATATACGTTCACTGGCCACTTTAATGCATTGAGCTGCTGGGACATGATTGGCTGATTGGATAATCAATCATGAATGTGCATGTGTATAGCTGTTTCTAATGTACTGGTTTGTGAGTGTAAATGTATACAGACAAACGTAAAAACTGTGGTTGAACTTATGCAGTGTGTTTAGGGTAACACAGAGCTGCTGTAGGAAGGAATTCAATTGATCCCTCACCCCCACCCCCAAATTTACAACAATGTTTTGAAGGTCTAGTTCATATTTCTGGCCTTACTCTGAAGTTTTATTCACAACAAACATTAGAAGCAGTTTGTTTTTTGGGGGAAAGAGGCACTTGGTGTCCAAATAGATACTGCAGTTTGGCCCACAACTGAGTGAATGATGAATGTTTTTTTCTTGATTTTCTCCCAATTTGGTCATTTGCCAGTTACCTCCCAATCCCCCACTAGCATACTACAGCTGCCACTTGGGAAAGGTGAAGGCTGGTACGGTAAAAAAGGCATGTGAAACCAGCCACAAACTTACTGATCTTCCAATGATGGGGCTATACTGTTGTGCCACTTGTGCCCTAGTTGTTGCTGCTTTTATTTATTTGTTTGTTTGTTTGTCACATTCTTATAATACATTCTAAAATTAGGAAGATTAAATTCTCTATGATCATAGTCCAGAACCAATTTATCTAGGCTAACCATAGGGCTTTTATCATGCCAGAGGAAGCATCTCCTCAGTCTGTTGAGAAAGGAGAAATAAGACCATGGCAACAGGATAGGAAGTGACTGCAACAAATAGAGGAATTTGACTAATTTCATTAATTTGTAAGAAGTAGGTCCATCCTTTTTTTTAAAAATTTTATTTATTTATTTTTTTACGTTGTCTGCCACCCTCACCAAAAGACTGGTATAGTTTGTGTAAATTCTTTCAATTGCTATCTACATATATAGTATTTCAAACCAGCTGTAAAGCACTTGTACATGTAACCCACTGTCCCCAGAATATTCACATATAAGTAGACTTTTTGGATATTTTCATAAGACATGACATAAGTTTAATATGCTTTAAGTATTTTGCTGAAACACAGGAGAAATACTTTGTGTACCTTTCAGGGGTTTATCCCAATGGTTGTTCCAGACATGCTGAAAGGAGTCGTGTTTGTAAGTAGCTTTTCATGTCTTTCATAAGTACCAGAGCAATGAATTCAATTTTTTTTTTAATTCTATTTTTTAATTTCACTTTTTAAATGTTCATGCAATTTGTATTGTGTATCATGTCTGAACAAAATACACAAAATAGTGCCTTAAGACAACAGTTTAAGACTTTCTTTCCTCAAGACACCTAACTCAACATTTCTTAAATTTGAACCTGTACCCCACCCACTTTGAAGAACAATTTAAGCTTGTGCGATGGAATGATTTAATGGTGTCTACACGATTTTACACTACCATGATATCCAGTGACATTTACTCTGATTATATTATATTACCAGACCTGCCAACCTTTATGAATTTTGCGTAGGAGCTCCACAATTTAACAATGCGCAGTCTCAGACATGCTTAAACACTTTGAGCTGCAGATCAGCTTCACTTGCTCACTGTAAAAGGATTACAAACATACACTGTTTTTAAAATGTTTACTGTGCATTACTGCAGAATCACCTAAAAATCCACCATCCCGATTTTCCAAAGTTTTCAAGATTACTGCTGGCAGAAAGCAGTTTCCAGCTGCACAGCTGATATTACAACGCCCTATTATTGGTGGAAATGCTTATTTTCCTGTCTAAAATCTTTCTTTTTTTTATGCTATTAGTTCTGAACGGTTAAATAGTTTATCACGATTTTTGAAATGTTAAATTACGAGCAGGGAGGAATCAGTATTGCACAAGACTAGAACTTTTGCACCCTAACTGACAATTTGCATTCGTCTGAAGTTTGCCACTGGATGCCACAAACTTGTAAAGCCACTGTGACCCTCTTGGTTCATGTCCCTTTGCTCAGGAGGGTTGTGGGATGCAGCCTTATGCTCACCACTCGCAGGTTTACTCTCTGGACCCAAGCCGCTTCCCCAACCTTAATCTTGCTGGGACGGGTGAAGTCGGAGTTGCAGGTAAAAAGCTGCAACACAGTTTGTTTATGAATATTGTGTGGATTATCATCTGTAGCCTCTGTAGCTCCATTTTCAATTCCACTTTAAAGAATAATGAATTGCAGTTTTCAAAAGACTAAATAAAAAAAAAAAAAATTATCATAAAATAAAATACATATTGGATTATAATAAAACACAGTAATTTATGGTTTTCCTGATGCATCTTTTAAGGTTACTTTATGGACCATGCTGTGAATTTGAAAGACCTGCCGGTAAGGTAAGAAAATCTTGCTGTATGTCCTGATATTCACAACATGGTGCTCTGTTGTAAAATGTTGTTCAAAATGTATTGAATGATTCATATTTGGTTAAAATAGTTTTCTGTGCATGTGTTGTGCTTTAATTTTGAAGGACAGTGTGCAGTAGCACATGTTACCGCGCAGAAACTGATACAGGCAGAGAAGCCTGGGGCCTCTACAGGGTTCATCACTTTAACAAGGTAATGTAGGGTTGAGTGACAGCAGTTATATTTTGTTATAAAATGGAATGAACATAAATGAGAAAAAAATCCATGTCCATCAGAGCTGATTAATGTTGATATACAGGTTATATTTGTTTCTTCTAGCATAGCTATTTTATGTCTGCGAAATTTTAGAAAACAGTCGGCTCATTTCATTTCATCTTTCAGGTGGAGATGTTTGGTGTAACAGCTGATGAAACTGGTCAGGAGAGTTCTCAGTTGTTAGATGAGTTTGTGCTGTGGCAGAAGGAGATTTTCTCTTCACTCAAGCTCCATTTCAGGTTGTCAAGTAATTTAGTACAGTGCTCTGAAAAAGTATTTGCTCCATCCTGATTTCTTCTTTTTTTTGTGTATGTCTCATACTAAATTGTTTCGGAAATTAAAACAAAATCTAAGATAAAACAAAGGCAACCTGAGTAAACACGAAATACAGTTTTTAAATAATGTATATAACATTAAATAATGTTATATATTGAAGCAAAAAAGTTATCCAATACCAAATGAAAATGTATTTGCCTCTGTAATTACTAATTCCCCAAATCTATGAAACTGCATTCATAATGGGGTTCAGCTGGACTAGACACAACCAGGCCTGATTACTGCAAACCCTGTTCAATCAAATCAACACTTAAATAGAACTTTTTCAAAAGCATGAAGTTGGTTAAAAGCTCTTACCCAGTAACACACTATGCCAAAATTGAAAGAAATTCCAGAAATGATGTGGAAGAAGGTGATTGAAATACATCAGTCTGGGAAGGGTTACAAAGCTATTTCAAAGGCTCTGGGACTCCAAAGGACCACAGTGAGAGCCATTATCTCCAAATGGAAAAACTCGGCACAGTAGTGAACCTTCCCAGAAGTGACCGACCTTCCAAAATTCCTCCAAGAGCACAGCAACTACTCATCCAGGAAGTCTCAAAAGAGCCAAGGACAACATCAAAGGACCTACAGGCCTCTCTTGCATCAGTAAAGGACACTGGGCAAAAATGGAAGAGTGGTGAGGTGAAACCCACTGCTAACCCAGAAGAACATTAATGCTCATCTGAATTTTGCAAAAACACACCTTGATGATCCTCAAACCTTTTGGGAGAATGTTCGGTGGACCGATGAGTCGAAAGTGGAACTGTTTGGAAGACGGGGTCCCGTTACATCCGGCATAAACCAAACACCAAATTCCACAAAAAGAACATCATACCTATGATCAAGCATGGTGGTGGAAGTGTGATGGTGTGGGGATGTTTTGCTGCTTCAGGGCAACTTGCAAAAAAGAGGGAAACATGAATTCTGCTCTCTACCAGAAAATCCTAAAGGAGAATATCCGGTCTTCAGTCTGTAAATTGAAACTCAAACCCAACTGGATTATGTAGCAAGACAATGATCCAAAGAATAGGAGTAAGTCCACCTCTGAATGGCTAAAAAAGATAACGTTTTGGAGTGGCCTAGTCAAAGTCTTGACTTGAACACAATTGAGATGCTGTGGCAGGACCTTAAACAAGCAGTTTGTGCTCGAAAACCCTCCAGTGTGGCTGAACTAAAGCAGTTCTGCAAAGAAGAGTGGTCCAAAATTCCACCACAGCGCTGTGAAAGACTGATCTCCAGTTATCGGAAGCGTTTGGTTGCAGTTATCGCTGCTAAAGGTGGCGCAACCAGATTTTAAGTTTATGGGGGCAGTTAGTTTTTCACATGGGTGATAGGTGTTGGATAACTTTGTTTTTTTTTTTTTAATTATTAATAAATAAATAACTGTATTGTGTGTTTACTCATGTTGCCTTTGTTTTATGTTGTATTTCGTTTGAAGATCTAAAACTATTTATACACAAAAACAGAAGAAATCAGGATGGGGCAAATACTTTTTCACAGCACTGTATGTATAGTCACTAGACGTTTTGATTAAGAAATATTGATCAGACTTCTTTTGATTGTTTATTGTAATTTCCTTCATATAATTAATGTTTATCTGAATTCCACTATTACATTAATTTTAAAAATGTCTTGTGAAATCTGGAACAAATAGGGTTTCTATAATGGTACTGTTGGGGCAACTGGGTCTGGATTTATTTGTCTATCTTGAACACATGATTAGTGAGATGGAAATAAAATATTTACATTTTGAAATGAAATATAGTTTCAAAACATGCAGGTCTAAAGGTCAGTGGTATGTAGTGATACTCATTTGGAATGTGGATTTAGTCACTGTGTCCTGCCACTTTGTACAGTGATTTTTGGAAGAATTTACAAACATGGCAAAATTAATTGCATTGAGTAGTCAGGCTCAACATTTCATGATTCTGAACATTAAGGAAAGCTGGAATATAAGCTCTAATTTGCTTGAATATTAGCACACAATTTATACATACTGTACACATGTACACTTAATATATTTATACATACACTTTATTATATACAATTTATACATATACTTTATTAGGAACACCTGTAAATTTATGCAGTTATCCAATCAGCCAATCATGTGGCAGAAGCACAGTGCAAAAAATAGTTTCACTATTCAAATACTGTAATACTTGCACTTCTAATGTGTTGTTTGATGTCACCCACTTCTGAAATGCAAGCCATGAGCAGATACTGTTGTACTGAAATCTGTGATATTTTGTAGTTATTTAGCAATTATTTCTTCATACCATTCCATTCCTGATTTGATCATTTGTTTTAAAGAAAGCTCTTTTTTGTTTCCTTCAAAGGGTTTTGGACATGCCCACTCAGGAACTGGGGGCACCAGCCTTCAGGAAGTATGACATCGAAGCGTGGATGCCAGGCCGTGGAAGTTATGGTGAGGTAAGAACAATAGTAGCAGTCCTAAATGATGCTTCAAATCTGGATTTCATTTGGATTTGCGTATAAAAATATTAGCCTTAGTTAATCCCATAAAGATAACCATAGCTCATTCAAGGTCTAATGAGTTCCAGAAATGACAAATTAGAACATAACTGTAAATACAAGAACATGCGTACAAAGTCTACTGATGATATTTTGAGGTATTTATGGTCATTTTATTGTGCATTTAGAACATTACCATATATTCTATTACCAGTTATGCAAACCTGACCATGAACCCTATGGTGAGGCAGCACACTAAGGAATGTATAAATGTCTTATTTAGTTATTTATCAAATCATGAATTGTTTCAAGTTGTGTTTCTTACCCTTTCATTAGATCTCCAGTGCATCTAACTGTACTGACTACCAGAGCCGAAGACTGAACATTCTCTATGAGAGAAGTGATGGCAGTTTTAAGTATGCACACACAGTGAGTGAAATCTATTTGCTGTCTCAGCAGAGAATGCAACTAAAGGCACAAAATGATGTATTTTCTGTGGTATCATTGCATTTCTGAAATGCTTACATTATTTTTATAAAGTGAAGTTAGCAAGATATACAGTCCCCTCCCAAAGTATTGAAACGACAAGGACGATTCTTTTGTATTTGCTATATACTGAAGACATTTAGGTTTAACACAACTTAGAACATGGCACCTTGTTTGAACTCACCCATTTTTCAAGTGATCAAAAATATTGGAACATTTGACTCACAGGTGTTTATTGTTTCCCAGGTGTTTCCTGATAGATTGATTGTTTAAACAATTAATAACTCTGAATGTCTACTCTTGGTTTGAGCCCTGGGTTTCACCTGTTATGATTGCGTTTGTTGTTGCCTCAAATGTTCTAGAACCAAGGTTAACCTCTACCAAAGTGATGGAAAGGCCAAATTGTGGAGGAAGTAAGGACCTGCTCATTATCCAAAACATATGAGCTCATCGGTCAAGCATGGTGGAGGTAGTGTCATGGCTTGGGCTTGCATGACTGCTTCTGGAATGGGCTCACTAATCTTTATTGATGATGTAACTCACGATGGTAGTAACGGAATGAATTCAGAAATCTACAGAAACATTGTCTGCCAATTTACAGAGAAATGTGTTCAGTCTAATTGGGGGGAACTTGGTGATGTCAGTGGGTCGCTGATTGATAGTTATTGTAAGCAAGGATATGCAACCCAATATTCAGTATTATTTACTTTAAGCCTATACTTTTGCTCAGCTAAAAATCGAGTGGTCTGGCACCAAAGGTACCATGTTCTAAGTTGTTTAACAAATCTAGATGTAAATCTGAGGAAATGAACGCTAAATTTCTCATCTATCATATCATATTCATTTTTTGATCTCAGACCCGAATGTCTTCAGTGTAAAACAAAAGTATTGGCCTTGCTGTTCCAATACTTCTAGAGGGGGTGGTATTATTTCAGAAAGATGCCTCATTGAAATAGAAGGAAATACATTTACTGTCAAATACAATAAAAACTAGCAATATATCATATTGTTTGATTCTAGGTGAATGCTACAGCTTGTGCTATTCCACGCACCATTATTGCACTTCTAGAAACACATCAAACAAAAGTAAGCTTACATGTTAATATTCTTTACAAACACACACACACACACACACACACACAGATTAAAAAAAATAATAAATTTAGTTTGTTGCACAGTCATGTTTAGTCACAATTATATGAATTTACTTTCTTTGGGTGAATTAATGTCTTTATTACCAGACATTATTTTGATTGTATATAGTAAATAGTATATAAAATAAATATTCATTTTTAAAAAACCTAACCTATAAAACTTTGCTTATAAAATCAACATTATTTCATTAATACATTTCTGGGAAAAATTGTTTTTAAAGTTAACTGTAAAGATTAAAATGAGAATTTATTTTTTTAATTCAATTTTTTTTAATCATCTGTTTTAGGAAGGAACTGTACATGTTCCAGAAGTTTTGCAGCCTTACCTTGGCTTAGAGGTGATTGAAAAGCCTTCATACACTCCCCTGAAATACATTGGACCAAATCAGCCCAACCGTACACCTCATTCCATTTCTAAAAGCTCCAACTAACATTCATTTTACATTACTGTTCATATGCACAGTTGTCTCTATATTTTTTAAAAGCCAGTCAGTGAGTTTTGATCCAGGAAGTGACAGCATCAACACACTTTTTTAAAACCAGAATTGTGAGCTCAGCCTGATCTGGGTCGACTGTGCAAGAGCTCTGCTGGAGCCTTGTTTGTATTTGACTCGGCTAATGTGCTGTTTGTTTGTCTCAAAGTTCTGCTTTTGAGTTTTCACTGCTTTCACTAGGTTTGTGTGATATTGAAAAATGAGCATTCTATCATTTCCGGATTAAGGAGTAGGCGAGGTCGTAATAATAGCTGTTAAGTTGGGAACTGGCAATTGCAAAACCTTAGTTAAACATAACAGTGCATAATGTACATGTAGCTGACATTTTTCACTGTTGATCTGCACAGTGTTGAGCAGGACAATGCCAGTCAAAAAGAAAAAAAAAAAAGTGAATATCCCAAAGTCAATCCCCACCCCAAACTACAATAACAAATGCAGTGCACTTAAATATTAACCCTTTACTCCCATAAGAAATGCATTCTCCAGTGTTGTTCTGGAGTGCCTATGCAAAATATGTAATGGTTTGCAGGTCTGGTAATATAGTGGGCAATAAACATCACTGGATATTGTGGCAATTTAATATTGTGTATGGACAATAATCTCTTTATATCGCACAAGCCTAGTGTGGCCTTTATTTCACATGAACCTCAGATCATTACTGACAGTTAAACACAGTTTCACCCATTATGAAAAGGTATGGATTCATACAGTTCTCTAATACAAGCCTGGACTTGTCATATGTACTTGTATTGGGAAAATATTATTGTGCAAATAAAAATGATCAGGACTGGAAAAAGACACTGAAATCATTTTAACTTCTATTTACTTGGTGATGCATAGTGATATTAAAACCCATTCCAGCTGCACTGTTGCTATTTCTGTCTGCTAGTGCATGTGTCAGATATTGTCTTCTGTCATATGAAGAGCAGGTCAATGTGGAATATCCTCACTTTGTAAATATTGACGAGTGGTCGCTGTGTTCTTAACATATATATTTGTCTAATCCATAACAGCATTAGTCATTTAGTGAATATTCAAGCTGCTATATAACATCGTAGCCCCCCATAGCCTTAAGAGGACTGCTTAATTTGTTAGAAATGCTGACTAGAAATGGTAAATACTTGCAACCAAGATGTCATGGGGCAATTCAGCCAAAGCATCATTTAAAGGTTTATCACATCTGTCAGCATGTTGTTTATGAGGTCTCCAGGTACAGCTAACCATCCATCCATTTCACTTGATATGTACAAATTATGTGCAAATTAGTTTGCACATCAGTGTTAATACACTATTGTTTCAGCATTCAGCACTCAATACCATCACACAGGGACCTGTATAGCTTTATATAAACATTTCAGATTCCCACACATTAGTGTGTGTGTGTATATATATATATATATATGTGTATGTATATGTGTGTGTGTGTGTGTGTGTGTGTGTATATATATATATATATATATACAGGTGCATCTCAATAAATTAGAATGTCGTGGAAAAGTTCATTTATTTCAGTAATTCAACTCAAATTGTGAAACTCGTGTATTAAATAAATTCAATGCACACAGACTGAAGTAGTTTAAGTCTTTGGTTCTTTTAATTGTGATGATTTTGGCTCACATTTAAAAAAAACCACCAATTCACTATCTCAACAATTTGACACGTCTGTGTGTGGTGGCTCTTGATGCCTTGACCCCAGCCTCAGTCCATTCCTTGTGAAGTTCACTCAAACTCTTGAATCGATTTTGCTTGACAATCCTCATAAGGCTGCGGTTCTCTCGGTTGGTTGTGCATCTTTTTCTTCCACACTTTTTCCTTCCACTCAACTTTCTGTTAACATGCTTGGATACAGCACTCTGTGAACAGCCAGCTTCTTTGGCAATGAATGTTTGTGGCTTACCTAGTGAACCAAACTGAGAGACCATTTTGAAGGCTCAGGAAACCTTTGCAGGTGTTTTGAGTTGATTAGCTGATTGGCATGTCACCATATTCTAATTTGTTGAGATAGTGAATTGGTGGGTTTTTGTTAAATGTGAGCCAAAATCATCACAATTAAAAGAACCAAAGACTTAAACTACTTCAGTCTGTGTGCATTGAATTTATTTAATACACGAGTTTCACAATTTGAGTTGAATTACTGAAATAAATGAACTTTTCCACGACATTCTAATTTACTGAGATGCACCTGTGTGTGTGTGTGTGTGTGTATATATATATATATATATATGTATATATATATATATATATATATATGTATATATATATATGTGTATATATATATATGTATGTATGTATGTATGTATGTATGTGTATATATATATATGTATGTGTGTATATATATATATATATATATATATATATATATATATATATATATATATATATATATATATATATATATATATATATATATATATATATACAGGTGCATCTCAGTAAATTAGAATGTCGTGGAAAAGTTCTCTCTCTCTCTCTCTCTCTCTCTCTCTCTCTCCCTCACTGCAAGGGGTAAGCCATTGGCAATGTTATATTAATTGACTTAATGTTTACAAAAGGTTTTTTTCTGAGTATTCGCAGGGTATTTACACCTTTTGTAAGTGTATTAATATAACATTTGAATTTTTTTTTATTTATTTTTTATTTTTTATTTTTTTACTGATGAGTAATCTTCTGAAGAGAGTAAAAAATGTGAATTTTTGCTCCTAACCAAGGGCAAAAATCTCATTTCAGTTTATGTAGGGAAAATAAACGACATTTTCTCAAAGAGCATTTCCTGAAGGGGAGATCCAAAGTTGCTGTAGCAAAGCACTGTTAAAAAATACCAAGGACACAGTAATTACTACTAATACATTACTACTGTATTAGTAATTACTAATACATATAGAAATACTGTATGTATTTCTGTGGCAATTATATAAATTAAAATTAAAGGGGTTTTTGTTGTTGTTGTTTTTTTTTTTTACCATTCTGTGTAAATTCTTTTGAGACTTTTGTGTGAAAATCCCAGGAGATTTTTGATTTCACCAGTTTCTGAAAAACTCAATCCAGCCCATCTGGTACCAATATCCATTCCACAATAAACGTCACAGGGAACACACTTTTCTTCATTCTGATGTTTGATGTGAACATTACTCGAAGTTCTTCACCTGATTGTTTTTGCATTGTGCTGATGCAACACCATTGGCTGATCACTGCATGAATGTTCAGGTGTAGAGGTGTTCCTAATGAAGTGGATGGGAGTGTAAGTTGTAGTAAGTTTAGATTAAAATCTTTTGTTAACTGATACTTTGTTTTAAACAAGACGACCGAGAGCTTCAACGTCTTTTCAGCTACTTGACTTAACTTTTAGCACGTGCACACAGCATTAATCCAACAACTTGTGTCCCTCTCTAAACTGTCCAGTCAGCAACACACAGAACCGGAACCAAAATTATATGTTATCAGGCATAATATCACACCTTCCCCTTTTAAAAGTAAGTCACTTTCCTTGGAATTCTCTACTTCTTTAAATTGCTTATTAACTTGCTTTTATGCCAACAATAACATATTTTCATAACAATAACACAACAATTGCATAATGACAATTTTTCAATAACCCCCCCCCCCCCCCACAATTTCTCTAGTCCTTGAACCATTCAACAAATTTCAAAACCGCCTTTCAGGAGGTCTAGCAGTGTGTCTTGGTCTGCAATACTTCCCAGGAGAAAAAGTGACCCCTTTTCTTAGATCTGTGCCTGTTGCAAATTAGTGTAAAGCCTGTTCAGACGTGGCTTGTCTATGTGAGAAGATGAGCAGAGCAGGCTAGCTCGGTAGTGGACGCAACCGAGGACGGTCTTCCGCCACCCTGAATCGAGGCGAGTAGTTGTGCCACCATGGGGGGCCTAATAAGTGTAAGAAATTGGATATGTCAAATTGGGAGAAAAAGGGGGGGGGAAGCATTTTTATAAAAACCAAAAATACAAACATGTATATAAACGTTTGAACAGCATTTACACCTATTTGCAACAGGCACAAAGACTTAGAGGCAACAATGACCAAGGAATTGTTATTGCTGAATGTTCTGTTTTATTCATCAGTGATACAGAAGTTGTAAATGTATTTATAAAGTGTTACATATCTTAGCTACATTTGTAATGCACAACTAAGACATGAATCGTCACAGAACAGAGATTTTTGTCCCCAAAATTTATTTTCTTGTCTCTTCTGCACATTCTTCAAAATGGACTCAATACAAGTCTCCCAGTTCTTCCTGGTGTGTCTTCTACAGACCACGTCTCTACGGACCACATCTCTACGGACCACGTCTCTACGGACCACATCTCTACAGACTTTACGTGTCTGTGTTCAGTTCGAATTTGTTTTGACTTTGACACGATACCACTAACTGCTCATTCTCTATATCATGTTGAAGTGAAATCTGTGTGTGAAAACAGAGGGTTTATTTTTAATAGATATCTGAATTTACAAAATAACAGAGCGTATGACATGTCAGAGGACTTTAAGTTTGAAAAGAAACATCAGAATGCTTTGATATTGAATGAGGGACACTATGAGGTGGTATACTCTTATTCTAGAGTGAAATCAGTGTGTTTTTTATTTTTAATAAATATCTGCGGTTACAAAATTACACAGAGCACATGATTTTAGTTTGCAGATTTTATTTATTTATTTGTTTATTTTTCAAAATTATGTTATCAGGCGTATCACATACTTCTATTGTATGAGGAGGTCTGGAGTGGCAGAGAAGTATGTTAGAGTGGTGCAGGATATGTATGAGAGCAGTAGGACAATGGTAAGGTGTGCGGTAGGTGTGGCAGAGGAGTTCACGGTGAAGGTGGGACTGCATCAAGGATCGGCTCTGAGCCCCTTCTTGTTTGCGGTGGTGATGGACAGGCTGACAGATGAGGTCAGACAGGAATCTCCATGGACTATGATGTTTGCGGATGACATTGTGATCTGTAGTGAGAGCAGGGAGCAGGTGGAGGAAACTAGAGAGGTGGAGGTTTGCTCTGGAGAGAAGAGGAATGAAGGTTAGTCACAGCAAGACAGAATACATGTGTGTGAATGAGAGGGATCCGAGTGGAACAGTGAGGTTACAGGGAGAAGAGGTAAAGAAGGTGCAGGATTTTAAGTACTTAGGGTCAACAGTCCAGAGCAACGGGGAGTGTGGAAAAGAGGTGAAGAAGCGTGTGCAGGCAGGTTGGAATGGGTGGAGAAAAGTGTCAGGTCTGTTGTGTGATAAAAGAGTACCAGCAAGAATGAAAGGAAAGGTGTACAGGACAGTAGTGAGACCAGCGATGTTGTATGGTTTGGAGACAGTTGCACTGAGGAAAAGACAGGAGGAAGAGTTAGAGGTAGCAGAGCTGAAGATGTTGAGGTTCTCTTTGGGAGTGACGAGGATGGATAGGATCAGGAATGAGTACATCAGGGGGACAGCACATGTGAGATGTTTTGGAGACTAAGTTAGAGAAGCCAGGTTGAGATGGTTTGGACATGTTCAGAGGAGGGAGAGTGAATATATCGGTAAAAGGATGCCGAGGTTAGAGCTGCCAGGCAGGAGGCCGAGAGGAAGACCAAAGAGGAGGTTTATGGATGTAGTGAAGGAGGACATGAAGGTAGTCGGTCTGAGAGAAGAGGATGCAGGGGATAGGGCTAGATGGAGGCAGATGATTCGCTGTGGCGACCCCTGAAGGGAACAGCTGAAAGGAAAAGAAGAAGGCGTATCACATGCTTCGTTGCATAATAGTCCAGTAGGTGGTACTGTTGACTTATCGTGTACCAGCGGGCTTAACTCGAAGAAGAAGAAGAAGAAGAAGCAGAAGCGAAACAGCAACGAGGGTCGGAAGAAGAAAAGATTTTAGTGAATATCTGTGAATACTGAAGCTCCACTCGCTTTTTACAGTAATGTCCCAGCAGCAACAGCCTCCTCCAGCAAACCCACAGGCGGTACTTCAGCAGCCTCCACAACAACAACAACAACAACAACAACAACAGCTCAACCAACAGCAGGATTTCGACCCGGTTCATAGGTTTAAAATGCTGATTCCGCAATTAAAAGAGAGTTTACAGGTTTGCTTATGGCTTTGTTTGTTATATAAACAATATGCTTTACATCAATGTTGGAGTGCATTCGTATTTACAAAGAGATTTGTGTAGAAGCACATTAATCATCTTCGACTGCTTTCCTTTTGGGCATTTGTTTCAGAACGTAATGGCCATCGCTTCACAAAACTTTGCACACAATACTGCAATTGATAACGGAATGTAAGTACACATCGTTTCTTAACTTAAACAAATATAAATCATCTGTATTCAATACATACAGTGGTGCTTGAAACTTTCTGCATAAATATGACCTAAAACATCATCAGATTTTCACACAAGTCCTAAAAGTAGATAAAGAGACCCCAGTTAAACAAATGAGACAAAAATATTATACTTGGTCATTTATTTATTAAGGAAAATTGTACAATATTACATATCTGTGAGAGGCTAAAGTATGTGAAGCTCTAGGATTAACAGTTTATTTGAAGGTGAATTTAGAGTCAGGTGTTTTCAATCAGTGAGATGACAATCAGGTGTGAGAGAGAGAGCCCTGTTTTATTTAAAGAACATGAATATATCAGAGTCTAAATTCTAGGAAAATGTCAGGACGTCTGTCCATGAACTGAATCAATAGAAGGTGAGTCATGCAGCGAGACAACGACCCTAAACACACAAGTCATTCTAACAGAAATGGTTAAAGAAGAATAAAGTTAATGTTTTGGAATGGCCAAGTCAAAGTCCTGACCTTAATCCAATAGAAATGTTGTGGAAAGACCTGAAGCAAACAGTTCATGTGAGGAAACCCACCAACATCCCAGAGTTTGTAGTTCTGTACTGAGGAACGGGCTAAAATTCCTCCGAGCCGATGTGCAGGACTGATCACCAGTTACCGCTAACGTTTAGTTGCAGTTATTGCTGCACAAGGGGGTCACACCAGATACTGAAAATACTTTTGCTCTCACAGATATGTAATATTGGATCATTTTCTTCAATAAATAAATGACCAAGTTTAATATTTTTGTCTTGTTTATTTAATTGGGTCCTCTTTATCTACTTTTAGGACTTCCGATGTACTGAATCTGATTGTGTTTTAGGTCATATTTATGCAGAAATATAGAAAATTCTTAAGGGTTCACAAACTTTCAAGCACCACTGTATGCTTAACAAAGTCGAGTACTTAGTTCTAGTTGTATACCTGCTGGAAGTCTTTGGGATATACTACAGATGATTTGGGTAACTTATGTTGTCCTGGTTCAGTCTACTTTGTTTCTGTTTTTTATGTTCACAGTAATTAACTGGTTCCCAAAGTTTTCAAGAGCCATTTTCAGCCCCCTGTGTTAAACGTATAATGGAAAATATTGTCTTTATTGAGAACAAATATAAGTGGCAGGAATTTGCAGTCAGGGTATGAACATAGCGATAGATAAAGAGGTTGGAGGTTGATGTCTCCAGGTTTTAGTGACATGCATGCCAGTTCCAGTCTTAAGCTGTTCTGAACATGAAGTCTGTCTGTACTTCGTTTTAGTGCAGTGAGGGCAGAAAAGCCACTCTCACCAAGGTAAGTGTTTGAGGACAGTGAACTTGTGAAGTTGTCTAAAAGTCCATCAGTGGTTGTTGTGTTGATGTTCATTTTTTTCAACTCTTCATTTGTGACAGTCTGTTAACTTCTAATGACACAAGTGAAACCCAGCTCATCATATTACGTCTTTCTGTCATTGCTTGTTACTGTGAAGTTTTCCTCAACCTCAGTAGATGGGCTTCACTTCGCATTAGACTTTCCTCACCCATCCTTAGTTTTTCTATATTTTTTTCTAACTTTTTAGCTGAACTAAAGTAGATTCTGATTTCTATATTTAACCCAGCTAAGACTGATAAATATCTCCCAATGAAGTGCCATGTTTAAAAAATTAAGATGATATTAGCTTTATTATATTTTCTGTTACCATGCACTATAAGGGGGTGGCATGGTGTCACAGTGGGTCGCATTGCTACCTTACAGCTCCAAGTTCCCAGATTTGATCCTGAGACCAGGTTACTGCCTGTGCAGGCTTCCATGTGCCATCCATGTTCACACTTAGTGAAGATGCGTACTGAAGATGAATGAATGAATGCCTTAGAATGCAGTAGCCCTTACATAAACTTTTTTCCATGCCTTCTAAATGGTGGAGACATTTTTATACAGTTATCTCTGCTTCGATGTGGTACTAACCAGTTAATAAAGAATTGATCAGTTAAATTTACGTTGTCTTTGAAACCCATTTCCATCCTGAAATTAAAACACTGCTGTTTCTCATACATGCCTTAATGATTTTTTCCCTTTATGCATTAACATAACACATCTTTATTAAAGCCAAGACATGTGCCTATTTTAGTTACTTAGTTATTGCCTATTTTCCATTTTAGAAAGAGTAATGATTCCACAGTTCAGCGATTTGACAAGAGTTTAGAAGAGTTTTACGCCCTCTGCGATCAACTGGAGCTCTGTCTGGTAAACACCAACTATCAAATTGCATTTTTAATAAATGTTTATGCAGTATTATAATGACGTATATTATGTAGCATCTTCTTTATAAACAGCTGTTTCATAGCATTTTTCAGAAAACTGCATTAATTTGAATTCCATGCAGTGTGTAAAGGCCATTCTGTAGTGATCAGTCTACAGTGATGGACTGCATGTCCGATTAAAAATTGAGTAGATTATTATAAAAATGTAGAAAAATTAGTGATACCATGTTAAACTGGTGTCCAGCAGACTAATCCTTTGTGTCTTTTAGCGCCTGGCTCACGAGTGCCTCTCTCAGAGCATCGACAGTGCCAAACACTCTCCAAACTTGGTGCCTACAGCAACCAAACCTGACACAGTGCAAACAGAGTCTCTGTCTTACTCTCAGTATCTCAGCATGATCAAATCTCAGATATCGTGTGCTAAAGACATCCATAATGCTCTGCTGGAATGCTCCAAGAAAATAGCGGGAAAGAGTCAGCAGCAAGGCATCCTTTAACGGTGCTCAGTTTCAGATGCTGTGAGTTTGCTTCAGCTTCATGTCATCAGATTCTCCTGAGAAGGAAAGAGTTTTTATATGGGGGTTTGTAAATAAAAATAAGAAAATAAAATTTTGGTTGCAAATTTTGTGTATGCACATACTTGGTTGCTTAATTAAACTGCTTAATTGTGATGCTGTTTGCAGTGATCAAGAATCTGGCATGTGTTTTTGTTTCTGAGCTTAGACATTATGCCATTTTCTATGACATATTCTGACAGGTCTATTTTTTTTTAATAAGTCATGCATAAAATTAAACTAAAATGAAAAACTAAATTGAAAGCATTATATTCAACCCTGGTCATCCATACACTGGACAACAGCTACAGTAAGTAACTTACTTTGCTATATAATTTAATATATTTGGGATAAGTGAACAGGTGCATTAAAAAGTGCAGAATCTGTTTTCTTTTGTTAATATAATGTCAGCAACACATAAATATGATATAATATAATATAATATACAATGAACCTACCCATGCTGTGCCACAGCACAAATTTGGAAGGGGAGGTGTTTCAGGTAGTGAGGATTAGGTTTATGGCTCAATTCAGTTGGCTGAGCCTCCACAAATACGCCATGTTGTGAAACTTATAAGGTCAATGACTGCTGGTGGTTTTTAAAATAGGGGAAGCGCAGGTGTCTGTTACTGAAGTAAGTGAACACCTGACCATCACACCCATATGTGGTTCTTCCCTTATCACAAAGTGGGAAGCACAAAATTGTATCGGATATCTTTGTAGCATTAAAGTCTCCCTTCACTGGAATTAAGGGGTCCAAACGTGTTCCAGCATGACAAAGCCCCTGTGCACAAAACAAGCTCCAGAAAGACATGGTTTGCCGAGGCCGGTGTCAAACTCAAGTGTCCTGCACCGAACCCCGACCTCAACCCCACTGAACACTTTTGAGATGAATTTGAACTCTGACTTCAGGTCTGGAGCACAGTTGGAGTTCAAATTCATCTCAAAAGTAAACGTCACTAATGCTCTTGTGGCTGAATCGGCAGAAATCCTGCAGCATTGTTCCAAAATCTATTGGAAAGCCTTCCCAGATGAGTGGAGGCTGTGGGAGACCAAATCCATAATTATGGATAATTAATTGAGGCTGTGAGAGGCCAAATCCATATTAATTCCCATAGTGTTGGAATGGGATGTTCAACAAGCACATAGGACTGTGATAGTCAGATGTACACATTCGTTTAGTCATGTAGTGAATATTTAAGTGATATCACAAAAGCAAACATGCTGTTGTATTGAATATCAGCACGGCTGTGATTCGGCTGTAGTCACAAGGCTGCAGGTAATCCCAAATGTGCTGAACAGCACGATTGCGAGTGGGATATTGCTTTTATACAACAGTTCTATAAACAAGAAATTAATATTGAGAACTGACATTTCAGACACAATATGGCCAAATATTTTGTTTATTTTTGCTCTGTCAATGTTGTTTCCAAAGAAGCCACAGCTTGGTACAGCATTGCATGTTGCCATGCAGCGCACAGACTGACTGACAGCCTGTAGTAAGTTAGCTACCATTTCAATGTAATAAAATATTGCTGGAATTGGAATATTAAGTAGCGGACACTGACAAGCGTAACAATAGAAACAGTAAAACGTACCAGTGCTCTTACACTAAATATCAGCACTCTTGGAATGCCATTTTTTCCAATCAAATTATTGGAACTGTTATGTAAGCAAACAAAAAAAAATTCCAAAATGAACACAAATAATCAAACAACTTTGTACTTACAATGAGCCTCATTTGTCAATCTTATAGTACAGTTATATGTAAATGTTTGCATAAGCCAAACCAAAGTAAAAATTTCCACAGGATTTACAAAAGTTAAAACAGATTTTCTTTGTACTTGTGTGTGTACAGTGTGTTGATGACTGGCAATCACCCATAAATTGCCACATGTGTGAATGGCACAGCTGATATGCGTATGATGACGTCCACACTAGGAAGCAGCTTAAAACATACCAGATTGGTCACTTAGTGCTGGCTCTAATAAAGTGTTGTACAGCATTAAAAGAAGATGCTATGGAAAACTGAATTATACACCACCTGAGCCACTGCATTCTGTCCTTCTTTTACACAGCAGCATTCTTAATTGAATGATTAGTCTTATTTGTTTTAATTTGTGTTGCTTTGTTATTATTATTATTATTTTTACATATTTAATATTTCTTTAGTTAAGGCCTTTATTATGAAATGACTGGGTTTCACAAAATATTCGTTACATTTGTGTCAATAATTGAAATACACAAGATTTTAAAACTTGACAGCATAATCTGCATATAGAAGTACAGTAACTCATTGCGATTTACAGTGGGTACAGAAAAGAATCACCCCTTTAAAATAATCACATTTTGTTGCTTTTCAGCCTGAAATGAAGACGGACACAGTTTTTGTTTTATCCAGCTGTATTTACTCAGTGCAACTTATAACATCCAAGTGAAAGATGTAACACCAACATGTCAGAAAAAAAATTAAAAACCAGAATCACTGAGTTGGAAAAAGGCTCACCCCCCATTTTGTTGAACCACCTTTTGCTTTAATTACAGCCTTTAGTCTGTTGGGATATGTCTCTACTAACTTTGCACGTCTAGACTTTGCAATATTTGCCCACTCTTCTTTGCAGAACTGCTCAAGTTCAGTTAAATTTGATGGTGACCGTTTGTGGACTCCAGTCTTCAAGTCATTCCACAGATTTTCAATGGGGTTTAACTCTGGGCTCTGACTAGGCCATGCAAGGACATTCACCTTTTTCTCCTTCAACCACTGTGTGGTCAGTTTTGCTGTGTGCTTTGGGTCTTTGTCATGTTGGACGGTAAACCTTCTTCCCATTGACAATTTCTGGCAGAGGGCAGCAGATTTTACTCAAGAAAAAACTCATTTTCCTTCTATCCTGACAAGTGCTCCAGTCCCTGCTGCAGAGAAACACCCCATAACAGGATATTACCACCTCTATGCTTTACTGTAGGAATGGTGTCATTTGGATGGTGAGCTGTATTGGATTTCCGCCAGACATATCATTTGGAGTTGAGGCCAAATAATTACATTTTAGTCTCATCTGACCATAACACCTTTTTCCATGTGGCCTCAGAATCTTCAAGGTGCGTTTTGGCAAAGCTCAGTCGTGGGTGGCTTTTTTCTTGCAACCCTCCCACACAAGCCACATTTGTAGAGAATTTGTGATATTGTTGTCACATGCACACAATGACCACTCTGTCATAAATTCCTGCAACTGCTTCAGAGTTACTGTAGGCCTCTTGGTAGCCTCTCTGACCAGTTTCCTCCTGGCTCTTTCATCCAGTTTGGAGTGACATCACTGGATCCAGGGAGGGTCTGTATTGTACCAAATACCTTCCACTTCTTAATAATAGACTTCACTGTGCTTCTAGGCATTGATAAAGCCTTTGAAATTTTTTTGTATCCATCTCCTGACTTGTGCCTGTCCACAACTTTATCCCGGAGATCTTTTGACAGTGCCCATGGTTTTGTGGATTTGTTTGCTTCAGTTGCACTACCAAGCACTGGAATGCTCCAGCGCTCTTTTCATGCAGAGCTAATCAAAATGACCACAGATGATCACAGTTGAAAGTCAAATGGCTTTGTGTTCCATTGAGAAGGTGATTAGCTACACCTTATTGAGTTTACAAGTCATTTTTAGGAGGGGGGTGATCCTTTTTCCAACTCAGTGAATTTGGTTTTTTATTTATTTTTATTTTTTTTCTTACATGTTGGTGTTATATCTTTCACTTGGATGTTATAAGTTGCACTGAGTAAATACAGCTGGATAAAACAAAAACTGTGTCCGTCTTCATCTCAGGCTGAAAAGTGTAATTATTTTAAAGGAGGATGATTCTTTTCTATACCCACTGTATATTATTTGAAGCACTTGAGATTTACATTACTTAGTTTTCTTATGTACACTCAGGAGCATGAATAGGATACGAATATTTTCTGTTAAAAAAAATTAAGGCTTTCAGGAATACCAGATTTCTTTGTGTAAATGCTTCTACAAACGAATTCCGAACAAATCTGTTCGTATCCAACATGATAAATGGGGCCCAATATATTTAAAATATTTACCAATTACAAAGATAAAATAACAAGCTATACTATTCGTGTAAAACTGTTATGGGTAAGGATAATAACAAAGTAGTGCAGCTCTGAGAGTCTGTCTGGTGCTAATATTGCTAAGTGATGTCAGTCTTGTTCATTACCATTTCAGTGATTGTCAGTTGGTTACGAGGTTCCGCCCCTTTGAGAGGTCTTCTAATGAGAAGAGAAGCTGTGTGTCCAGGCAGGACAAACGGAGAGCACACTGTTCAATAAACGCTGAGATCATTTTTTCTATGCAAACCATACACCCACATTCCCATTCATGCTCAGAGATGCACTGACTGAATGTAGTGTTGATGTATACAGGTGCATCTCAATAAATTAGAATGTCGTGGAAAAGTTCATTTATTTCAGTAATTCAACTCAAATTGTGAAACTCGTGTATTAAATAAATTCAGTGCACACAGACTGAAGTAGTTTAAGTCTTTGGTTCTTTTAATTGTGATGATTTTGACTCACATTTAACAAAAACCCACCAATTCACTATCTCAACAAATTAGAATACTTCATAAGACCAATAAAAAAAACATTTTTAGTGAATTGTTGGCCTTCTGGAAAGTATGTTCATTTACTGTACATGTACTCAATACTTGGTAGGGGCTCCTTTTGCTTTAATTACTGCCTCAATTCGGCGTGGCATGGAGGTGATCAGTTTGTGGCACTGCTGAGGTGGTATGGAAGCCCAGGTTTCTTTGACAGTGGCCTTCAGCTCATCTGCATTTTTTGGTCTCTTGTTTCTCATTTTCCTCTTGACAATACCCCATAGATTCTCTATAGGGTTCAGGTCTGGTGAGTTTGCTGGCCAGTCAAGCACACCAACACCATGGTCATTTAACCAACTTTTGGTGCTTTTGGCAGTGTGGGCAGGTGCCAAATCCTGCTGGAAAATGAAATCAGCATCTTCAAAAAGCTGGTCAGCAGAAGGAAGCATGAAGTGCTCCAAACTTTCTTGGTAAACGGGTACAGTGACTTTGGTTTTCAAAAAACACAATGGACCAACACCAGCAGATGACATTGCACCCCAAATCATCACAGACTGTGGAAACTTAACACTGGACTTCAAGCAACTTGGGCTATGAGCTTCTCCACCCTTCCTCCAGACTCTAGGACCTTGGTTTCCAAATGAAATACAAAACTTGCTCTCATCTGAAAAGAGGACTTTGGACCACTGGTCAACAGTCCAGTTCTTCTTCTCCTTAGCCCAGGTAAGACGCCTCTGACGTTGTCTGTGGTTCAGGAGTGGCTTAAAAAGAGGAATACGACAACTGTAGCCAAATTCCTTGACACGTCTGTGTGTGGTGGCTCTTGATGCCTTGACCCCAGCCTCAGTCCATTCCTTGTGAAGTTCACTCAAATTCTTGAATTGATTTTGCTTGACAATCCTCATAAGGCTGCGGTTCTCTCGGTTGGTTGTGCATCTTTTTCTTCCACACTTTTTCCTTCCACTCAACTTTCTGTTAACATGCTTGGATACAGCACTCTGTGAACAGCCAGCTTCTTTGGCAATGAATGTTTGTGGCTTACCTAGTGAACCAAACTGAGAGACCATTTTGAAGGCTCAGGAAACCTTTGCAGGTGTTTTGAGTTGATTAGCTGATTGGCATGTCACCATATTCTAATTTGTTGAGATAGTGAATTGGTGGGTTTTTGTTAAATGTGAGTCAAAATCATCACAATTAAAAGAACCAAAGACTTAAACTACTTCAGTCTGTGGCATTGAATTTATTTAATACACAAGTTTCACAATTTGAGTTGAATTACTGATATAAATGAACTTTTCCACGACATTCTAATTTATTGAGATGCACCTGTATATGTGTGTGTGACCAATCACGTGTGATAACATTCTCCATTTTAATACATTTAATACATGCATTTTAATAACAGACAACATAAAGGCAGAATGTAGGATTTGTAAGGTAAAAATATCACATGGAGCAGGTCTACTGACAGCCTTCACAGCCATATTAGAATTGTATATCAACAGTGCAGTAATTGGTTTGTGTTTTGGATAGTTCAACAGAAATTAAACGTTCACTACACATGTGTAATAGTGTTTGAGTGACACGTGACCAGTTGTCATGGCAACGTCGGGTCACGGAAAGACTTAGACACGTATACGTACGCTATAGAAATCAAAGATACACAAATTGGCCATGGCCAGTGAAAAAGTGCGGGGGACGAATTTACGTTTTATCAGAAGTGGATTGTACGCCCATGATAAAGCCAGCACTAAAAGCTGCAATACATGTATAAATAAATACACCACAATATCATAATATCTCTCTCCAGCAGCGACAGAAGAGAGTAGAATCATTCCCTGTAACATGGACCGGTGAGCACTGAGTACACATCACACTCATTCATTTTCCCTGTCTTCAGTCGGCAGTGACGGCGGTTGTCAGGGGCGAAAGTATCTTCACAAGCGGAAGCTACTAATACTGATCGTTGATCCTGGTTAAGACAGTTTTCGTCTAGCCCTCAGTCAATAAGGAATATTATTTCCAATTTTGTATTCAAAGTGGGTGGTCGCCATTAAAAAAAGGTAATTACAACATCATAACTACCAATTAAGTTATTGGAGTATATAGAGTATTCCAGTTACTGCAAGAGAATTTGTTGTGCTAACTGATTAAGTTCCTAACAAAATTTAAAATACTTTTACACATGATGTACAAGTTATTTCGAAATGCCACAAAATGTGGAGTAATGTCGTGAAATGACGACAGATCGGGCAGAGTCGTAAAGCATAAAGAATAGCGCATGCGTGGACTAAATCGGGCAGGAGACGGAGCGGGTAAGCGTCATAACCCGGATGCACGCAGTCCCCACGTGTTGTCCCTGTGAATGCAGGTTGAATGCTGGCGTCTTAGCGACTGATGTACTTGAGTGAATAATTAACAGGAGAATTCGTTTTATTTTGGATAAATTTCAACTCTAATTATACTCAGGATTTTCACTGTGAGTAATTTTATATCAGAAAGTAGGTGAGTTGATTAGCTGTCATTTACCTTAGTCAAGCGTCATTAGCTATGTTAGCTAGCTACAAAAGTACAGTGGTGGATTTTGCTGTATTATTGTAAGTTGCTGAATTTCTGTATTTATGCCCAGGGGTTTGGTGTCATCGCAGACATGTTCGCAGAGGAGGAATGGACTGATAACATGCCAGATAATGAACAGACCTGCTCTGTAGTGAAGGCCAAGCCTTTTGCTGAGAAGGTAGTTTTCTAGCATGTTAAACATAATAACTTTTGGTTTTTATTAATATTTCTATTGTGCAGCAAAACCTTTTAGCTTTTTGTTAGACTTTTGTCCATAAGGCCATGTGCCATCGCTTTAAACAAAAATGGTTCTGTTGTGCTTTGGCTTGACTATGTTGTGTCTTAATATTGTTGTTTCTACATAAAAAAAACAACTATAATTATTTGTCTTCATTGCCCCCCTAAACAGCAAAAGGCAATCAGCAGGCATTGCCTTAAGCGAACTCTCCAGACCTTAGGGTCTGCCCCAGACTGGCAGTGTATAAAACCTTCTGTGGGTAGTGATGAGGAAACAGAAGAAACTCCTGTACACCTTTTCAAGAAGAAGAAGAAGCAAAGGTGCAAAAAACAGAAGAAAACTTCTGGTACAGGGATTGAAGGAGACATGGGCAGGGAAACAGATATACTGCAGAAACCTGTGAAGAAGCGACAAGTGAAGCTTAACGTGGACACCGCCAACACTGAAAGAAGTAGAATCCAAGCAGATTAGACATTGTCCATTTTGTCTTGATATCTCGTAATTACAATTATCTCATGTTTTGCAGGTTCTAAAGTGTTGTATAATGCAGTAGAAGCTTCTACTGATAAAAGATTGAGCCGGCAACAGTGGAAGAATAAAATGAAGAACAAGAGACAGTGCAAGAATAAATTCCTTCTCAGTTCAGCTGGAGCTGAAGATCTTAAATTGGAGGAAAAGTTTAGGCAGGCGCAGGACTTCTCAACAGCAGGGAAAATGCAGAATAATGATTCGTCACTTTGCAAAATGGCATCAGTGGAGAAGAATGATAATGTACCCTTGAGTACAGAAGTGTCTGAAAAAACCCAGTCTGTTGCAAAAAATGTAAACAAAGACACACATCAGTTAACACCTATAAACCCGGTCCGTAATGAGTTGATGACAAATGCACAAATGCAATGTGAAAAACAAAGGCCTGCCAATGTGGATAAAAAGTCTTGGCTCCAGGCTAAGAAATTGCGGACTTTTTTAAACATCCATGCCACACAAAACAAAGAGAAACTAAGTGATGCAAATCTTGAACAGGAAAAAGAAGATTTCAGACAAGTCGGTGAATGTCAAATGGACCGCTCCAGTGCCTTAAGGTCCCGGATGGAGAAACGTTTACAATCGGCCCGGTTCCGCTACATAAATGAACTGCTTTACACATCAACAAGTAGTGAAGCCAAACATATATTTAAGCAGGACCCTGATGCCATCAGGATTTATCATAGAGGCTACACTGAACAAGTGAAACACTGGCCTGCAAACCCAGTGGATTCCATCATCTCCTATATTCGGCAAAGGTGAGAGAAGTTGATTCTTTTTGATTCTGTCTTTTAAGTCAGTGGTTCTCTGGGGTCTGTGACTTGATTTTATCATAGTGATGAAAGTCACAACCCACCATTAATGTAGTTATAATGTTTATTATTCAGTTTTAGTTATCTTATTTGACTGAGCACTTGAATGGTTTTCAATTCATTCAAAATTAAGGCTTATAAATGTCAGCAATTTTAAAAATGTTCCCTGTTGGTGGAAAGTTCAGGGAAAAAGCGCTCTAGCTCCAGCAAATCTTCAAACAATTGTTGCACACATTTAAATAATGAGTAGAGCATTTGCATTATGTTACTACTTTTAACTCATAATTCCTTTAGCCTTCTGAGCAAAGTGCTTAAAAATACCTTTTAACAGTGGTTGGGGTTTTTTTTTTTTTTAATTTATTTATTTTTTAATCATCAGATCTTCATCTTTGGTAATAGCAGACTTTGGCTGTGGAGATTGCAAGATTGCACGGAGTGTGAAGAACAAAGTGCACTGCTTTGATTTGGCTCCCGTTTGTGACCTTGTCACTGCCTGTGATATGGCCAATGTAAGTTTTTTTTTAATTTTTAATTTATTTTATTTATTTATTTGTTTGTTTGTTTGTTTTTTTAAATCTGACATTTTATTACATATCAGGCTTTCAGATTTCCCTCAGTTTCCCTCAGTTTTCTCCCTACAGAAGTTTGTCTGTCGTTTCTGGTTCCATTTGTCATTCTGTTCGCATGGCACTTGCTTGTATAATTTATTCATGACGTAAAGCTATGGATTTACCACCACTGTTTAAAAACCTTACACATGATTATGGGTTGTATAGACTAGTCGACTGATGCATTCACTAGTTGCTGCAGTGGGGAGCTGGTGGGGTGGTGGGAAAACAGTAGTGAAACATAGCGTAAAGAAAGCAGCCTAAATATACTTTGTTAGTCTGAAAAATTTTAGACTACACGAAGCCTATTTTCCAGTAAACTGCATGGTGCAAGACTAGGCTGGGAAAAAAATAGTTTTCTTTTGTTTTAATGAAATGTTATTACTTTGTATGACGTTTAGAGGTGTGCACAGGACTATTTTTTTAAAACCGCTTCCACCTGCTCCCGAGGAATTGTGACTAATCCTGCCGACTCCAACAGTTATTTTGTTGTCTTTTAAAGCTAAATGTGAAATAAAATGTAAATGTGTCATAGTGAATTGTGACCAGTGCTGTGCAAATTAGCGATCATGGCCATGGGTTGCATGTCACTATCCAATCCCTCTGAGCTAGTAGGGATATAAAGTCTACACACTCCTATTAAAATGTCAGGTTTTTGTGATGTAAAAAAAAAATAAACCAAGATAAATCATGTCAGAACTTTTTGAAACAATCAAAGGGTGATTCATCAAATTATTAGTTTAGGGATGTGCACACTTATGCAACCAGGTTAACTTTTTTATTTTTTCTATTTTTCCATAAAATGTTTCTGATTGTTTTTCACTTAATTTTTATACTTTGTAATTTCACATTGAAGGTGGAAAAAATTCTGATATGATTTATCTTAGTTTCATATTTTTACATCTCAAAAACCTGCCATTTTAACAGGGGTGTGTAGACTTTATATCCATTGTACAGAAGAGCATTTTTGTCATGTATTGTGTGTAAGAATAAAACACTGGAGAAGCAAGTTTTGTGCACCAGCTTTTACTTTAGTCAAATCTGCCAGAACTCATTAGTATGCTGTGTTCAATACATCTAAATGGCAGATTTCTGACAGTTTTTAGATGCTACTGAGGCCAGAGTTGAATATATGACAGTTCATTGTCATTTCATTGATGGTTCAGGATCACTGTCAGCCTTGAACAGATGCTAAAGATGCTGAAAAGATGAAGTATCCCCCAGTCAAGGAAGGCCTGTCATTGAGCTATAAATAGTTCACTATTGATACACATGTGCGGTATCAGTTCCTGAACCACTGATTTCAACCAAGCCAGGCTGTTCACATGAGTGGATTTTAAGTATTGGAACATCCTTAAATAGTGTATCCGCATTTAACAGACTAATAAACCATATGAAAAATAGTGATGTTCTGAATCTTTTTTGCTTAAACTGTCAAAGATGACTTGTCAACTACTTGTGTGAATTATTTGTTGACCAGTACAAATTAGTTATTTGTACCTTGGGAGTAACATTGATTGGGTGAGTAAGTTCCCTGTGGTAGTGTCTTGGTATTACCTTTGTCCCCTCTCTTACATTTGAGCCTCATAGTAGGACACTCAAAAATACTTCCTCCCCATCTATTGAACATGAAGTGATAATATATAATTTAGTTCTATTTATTCTGACTATTTTTGCCTCCAAAAATCAAGGCAGGTAAAAGGAACAAAGTTCTGGAGCTGTAGGTCCAGAGACAAAAGTTCTCTTTACTCCTGAGTAAACACATCAGTTCTTTGTAAGCCCTTTATTGTGCTAGTCCATTAAAACACTATATGGTGCCGTACAGTCCAAAATTTTAGTGCTCAAGTTATAAATTATAATTATTTAAAAGTGACTACAAATCTTGAATGATATAATAAAATTTGTTAGGACAAGCTAAACAAACTTTTTTTTTTTTTTTTTTTTTTACTGTTAATCTTAGGGAGGCAAATAACTTGTGCTCACATTGGGCTATATCGTTTTGAGAGATCAACAATCAAACTATATAGGGCTGTAAATGTCAAGAAGCCTTGTCAGACTTTGTAGACAATGTGAAAGGACCTGGCAGCCAATTATGAATGTGGTGTTCTTTTTTTTTTCTTTTCTTTTTTTTACTGAATCTTCATGCAATGCAGAAAAACCATACATTAGGTCATTCCTGCACCACTACCTAATGCAATGTTTTGCACATTTTGTGGCATTCTAATTAAGGGCATGCCATAAGATGGTTTTATTGATCTGATCATGTACTTATGTTTATTGGTTTGTGTCTGTCCAGGTGCCACTTTGTGACTCCACAGTTGATATTGCAGTCTTTTGTCTCTCCCTTATGGGGACCAACCTTACAGACTTTTTGGCCGAGGCAAACCGAGTTCTGCTGATGGGGTAATTTTGTACTTTGATGTCTTTTAAAAGTGTTAAAATGTCCCTGGGTTCCATTTCTATAAAATTTTCTATAAAAACAATTCTTGCTTTGTGAAATGTAAATAAAAACAGTATGCAATGATTTGCTAATCTCATAAATCCATATGTTGTTCAGAATAGAACATAGAAAACATATCAAATGAGAAACTGAGTAAATGTACCATTTTAAGAAAAAAAGGTAATTTTGAATTTGATGGCCGCAACACGTCTGAAAAAAATTGGGACGGGGCAACAAAAGGCTGGAAAAGTAAATGTTTCTAAAAAGAAACAGCTGGAGGTTAATTGGCAACAGGTCAGTAACATGATTGGGTATAAAAAGAGTATCTTAGAGAGGCAGAGTCTATCAGAATTAAAGATGGGCAGAGGTTCACCAATCTGAGAAAAACTGAGTACAATTTATGGAACAATTTCAGAATATGTTCCTCAACGTAAAATTGTGAAGACTATGAATATCTCATCATCTACAGTACATAATATCAAAAGAATCTGGATAAATCTCAGATGTGCAAGGGAAAAGGGTGAAAATCAATATTGCATGCTCGTGATCTTCAGGCCCTCAGCGGCACTGCATTAAAAACAGGCATGATTCCGTAATGGAAATCACTGCATGAGCTCAGAAACACATCCAGAACTCACTGTATGTGAACACAGTTCGCCGTGCCATCCACAAATGCTGGTTAAAGCTGTATGCAAAGAAGTCATATGTGAACATGATCCAGAAACGCTGCCGTCTTCTCTGGGCCAAAACCCATTTAAAATGGACTGAGGCAAAGTGGGAAACTGTTCTGTGGTCAGACAAATCGAAATTTGAAATTCTTTTTGGAAACCATGGACGTGTCCTCTAAACTAAAGAGGAGAGGGACCATCCGGCTTTTATCAGCGCTCAGTTCAAAAGCCTGCATCTCTGATGGTATGGGGTGCATTAGTGCCTATGGAATAGGCAGCTTGCACATCTGGAAAGGCCCCATCAATGCTGAAAGGTATATATACAGGTTTCAGAGCAACATATGCATCCCATCTTTACTTCTGAATGACTCTGGGTATAAAAAGAGTATCTTTGAGAAGCAATCATGTTACTGACCTGTTACCAATTAACTTAATTAGTTGCAAAATGTAGTAACACTTATTTTCCAGCCTTTTGTTGCCCCCGTCCCAATTGTTTTGAAACGTGTTGCGGCCATCAAATTCAAATTACCTTATTTTTTTCCCTTAAAATGGTACATTTCCTCAGTTTAAACATTTGATTTTTGTTTTCTATGTTCTACTGTGAATAACATATGGGTTTATGAGATTAGCAAATCATTGCATTCTGTTTTTATTTACATTTTACACAGCGTCCCAACTTTTTGGAATTGTGGTTGTAAATAAACATTTTAAATTTGTTGTAGGGGTGTCCTCAAAGTTGCAGAAGTTGCCAGCAGGTTTGATAATATACGCCAGTTCACTGGAGCCTTATCTTGTCTGGGCTTTAAGTTGGTCAGTAAGGTAAGATGATAAACTTGCACAAGTCTTGCATAAGTTTAGTGTACATACCAATCAATGTGTATTTAAAATGCTAATGTTTAGTAAACAGCAGATCAGGAGTTTGTGCAGTATGGTCTTTAATGCTTTAAGTACATCCAAGGGGTAGGTATGAAAAAAATTAACATTTTGTTAACTGGCAAATTAAATACAGCCGACTTAAACAGAATCATGTAAAGAAAAGTGCACAATGTATAAAACAAAAAAACAAACAAACAAAAAAACTGTAGTGTGTAGCTAATGGAACAAGCTAAATGAGCATGAGTTCAGTGACTTGCTGGCTTGTACAAACATCTGAAATTGCCCAGTTCATGCACTTATATGTCAAAAAGGTGTTTAATGTTTTGATGAATTTCTGTTGTTTGCATTCTGTCTCCAGGACACAGACAACAGCCACTTCTACTCCTTTGAGTTTCAGAAGACACACAATGTTCCAAATGATGTAAGGAAAATAGGGCTTGAACTCAAGCCTTGTTTGTACAAAAAACGGTAGATGCTTTGATAATAGGAATGCAGACAGGGCAGGGAGTTAAAAACAAAAGGCTACAGTCTAGTGTAACAATATATAACACATTGTGCTAATATGTTAAAAAAAAAAAAAAAGGTATTACATGTTCCCTGAATATGCTCAATTTGAGAGTTTGAAGATTACAAAGTGAATGCATACCATTATGCTTGTATTAGTGAGTTTTGTAAATTAATTTAGTGCATGAATTTACCATTTAAATGTGTGTATATAACTGTAAAGAATACCTATTCAGATTTTGTTTAATTATCTAAGATGTCATTCATGAAAATCATTAAACCTTTTGATTAAAAAAACGCTAAGTTGGTGTGCAGTCTTTTAAATGTATCCCAGTATTTATAATCGTTACCTAAATCTATTTTTGAGTGCACTGACTAATCTAACTCGTCTCATCTTGCAAAGTACTGGGTCTAATCTTGTCATAAGTGGAACATAAGTGACAATGTTGTCCACTGAGAGACTCCAGACTCCATCTTTACTCTGACTGTCCAGATATAGAGGACAGTTGTAGAGAGGAATAGCACAGGAATTAGAAGGTGAACTCTGAAATGGGTTGCTGATGTTGGAGTTCCTTACGTGAGCTCTTACCCAGAGAAGAGGAAAAGGACAAGGCTTAGGTGACATGGTGTCCTGCAGAGCTCCAAGTTGTGTATCCCACAACGCTCCATGTAGCTCCAATCCGGAAAGATAGATCCCATTTGAGGGCTTGAATTCTGCAGAACCTAGGACCTGAGGATGTACACAAGCTTTATGTTGGATGTACTATGCCATGTTTGAGCTGTTTATACTAAAAAGAAAAACGGTTATCCATAACATGGATTCACGTCAATTCTTTCTCACATATTTAGCATATTTTATTTTAGACCAGTGAGCAAATGATTTAGTCATGTGACAGAAGTGTCCATTGTGGACGTGTGTGGATTACTTGTGATTTAAGGTAATAAAACATCTATTGCTTTGAAAACGACTGCTCAAAACTGGTTTAGTATTGGTTAGTACTACTTTAAGATATGGTAATATACCTGAAAATGCAACGTAATGTGGCTGATATCACACTGTTTGTTGTGGACAGTCTCTCTGATGAAAGCAGCTAGAAAACCACGGGGGTTAGCAAAGGCAGATAAACAGTAGACAGGAGGTGAACCACTGTATTCTTCCAACTGATACATTTGAAGCAGGTTTGCTTGAGTCTCCAACTCTGAAATAATGGATGATGTGATGTTTGGAGAAGCAGAAAGGTCTTGGGATGGTTGAAAAGCATTTCCAAGAAGTGATGACACTATCTCTGCTAGATTTTCCCACTCTGTCTGGAGGAAAGTATGGATGGGGCCCAGCGAGACTTTTCCCTCACCCATACCGCTGTTCTTCTTTTTCCATTCAAACTTTGTCTGTAAAGCCTGTAGTCTTTCTTGAGCCATTTTGTAGTCTGCAAGCTCTGGAAGATGCTTGTACATGCCATCATGGTGTCTGACAGCTGCAAAGCTCTCTTCGGACTCAAGAAGTAGGATTCTGAGTGTGTGACTTCTTATTTTCACTATATCACTTGTCATCTCTGCACTGAACCCCAGAAGCAGGGTATCCTTGTTATTCAGTGTGGATTCAAGGCAGTGCTGTACACTTTTCAGAATGTCCTCATCTGAAAGTAAATAAAGAGAAAGTAAGTTAAGTAAATGGTTCAAGGGTCTTTGTCTCAAGGATTTTTCCTTAAGTAAATTAGGACCTTTTCCCATTTTTGCAGGATGTTTAAAATAGTTTCTACAATAAAGTGAATACATACCAAAATGTCCTTTCATGCTGATCATTTCTGAAAGAATGTGAGGGCCGCTACCCCATGTAGATGGTGGTGGCTGTAGACAAACTCTGCACACTGCTTCCACAGCTTCCAAATCAGCGGAGTCTGACACGTGACCACCATATATCAAGTAAGCTGTAGGCAAATTAGCACTGTAAACTAAGGTAGGATATTTATACAACCCCTGGCAAAAAAATATGGAATCACTACATTGGAGGATGTTCACCCGGCTTTTTTACTTCGTAGCTAATAAACAAATCACAGATATGCCACAAAACAATTTTTGTTTTGTAATAGCTGAACATTCTGGCTTCATGAAAAATACCTCAAATAAGTTAACAGAAATTATTTTAATGGCATATATTTTTTCCAGATCAAGTAGAGGAAAAAATTATGGAATCACCTAATTTGCATTTCTAAAACAAATACCAGCACAAGTCTAGAAATGCAAATTAGTTTGCAGTTAAAAGAGAGTGCTTGCAGACCTTAACCTTGGACTTTTTGAAAAGAAACATTGCCCCAACAAGAGCGTTGTCAATTGAAACAATGGAAAGAATATAAAACTCCTTTGAGAAGGAAATCCAACACGAAGTGTGGCAAAAGATGTGTGACAAAATGGGGAAGGTTATAAAAGGAGACCATACGGGTCGACCAAGGAAGACTGCAAACGTCAGGATAGAAAACTCAAAGCAATATGCCTTGAAAATATAAAATGCACAACAAAACAAGTGAAAAACAAATGGGCGGAAACAGGAGTCAATGTTTGTGTCAGAACTGTAAGAAACGAATGAAATGGGATTTACATATAGAAAAGCCAAATGAAAAGCAGCACTAACACCTAAACAGAAGAAAACAAGGTTACAGTGGGCTAAAGAGAAGCAATGATGGAGTGTAGATGATTGGATGAAAGTGATATTCAGTGATGAATCACGAATCTGCATTGGCCAAGGAGATGATGCTGGAAATTTATCTGGTGCTGTTCTAATGAAACATATAAAGATGACTGTCTGAAGAAAACAATCAAATTTCCACACTCATTAATGATATGGTGCTGCATGTCAGGTAAAGGACCAGGGGAGACCTCAACAGTAAATACACAGGTGTACACTGAAATTTTCTCATTCCATCAATAGTAAATAGGTTTGGTGGTGAAGTCATTTTTCAGGATGATCGTGCATCTTAACACAGAGCAAAGAGTGTTGAAGCTTTTCTTCAGGAAAGGCAGATCAACTCAATGACATGGCCAGCAAACAGTCCGGATCTCAATCCCATTGAAAATTTATAGTGGAAATAATAAAAAATTGGTCCATGACAAAGCTCCATCCTGCAAAGCTGATCTGTCAACCACTATTTGGGAAAGCTGGAACCAGCTCGATGAAGAATATTGTTCTGCATTAGTGAAGTCCACGCCTCAAAGAATTCAGGCCGTCATAAAAGACCGTCCAAAGTACTAATTTATATTTTTTTTGTTGATGATTCCATATTTTTTTCCTCAACATTGAGTGAGTCCATAATTTTTCTTCTACTTGATCTGGAAAAAAATATTCCATTAATTACAACAATTACATTGAACTTGTTTGACGTATGTTCATGAAGCCAGAATGTTCAGATATTAAATAATTTTTTTTGTGTCATATCTGTGATTTGTTTATTTGCTACAAAGTAAAAAAAAATCTGGGCAAACATCATCTAAATGTGGTGATTCCATAATGTTTGCAAGGGGTTGTACAGATGGGTAACAAATTAAAGGAAGACTTAGTGTTTTAGTAACGTTTTGGGCCACTAACTGCCAGAACAGCTTCAGTGTGCCTTGGCATTGATTCTTCAAGTCTCTGGAACTGTACTAGAGGATGAAGAACCTTTTTTTTTTTTTTTTTTCTTCAAAGGATATTTTAATATTTTGAAGTGAGTGCTGTCTAACATGCCAGTCTAAAGTCTCTCATAGGTAAACCAAGCCAGAAAAATGCTTCCTACAGCATTACAGAGCCACCAGATTTTCCTTTGATACTTGAATAGGAATGATGTCTTGATTTTAAATGGATAGTGTTGTTGCTTAACAGCAAATAGCTCACATCAACTCCATTCACCATTTCCTATATTTATACATCTGATAACTTCAAAAATCTGGCCTCTAATAAACAGTATACTGGTATTAACCTGAAGTTGGAATGTACTGCCTCACATTTCTCTCATGGAAACCTGTGAAGGCATGCTTCTGCTTTATGTCCACCTGTATATCCAGTGTATTTTTACATAAGAAGTTTTTGATCAATTGTAGATCAAACCACTTTGAAATGATTATTTATTTTAAAATATTTTTAATAAAAATATTAGTTGTGCTCATAAATTTACATACCCGTTACAGAATCTGCAAAATGTTATCATCATAAGTCAATCAAAAATAATAAGAGGGATCATTAAAATTGCATTTTGTTTTTTATTTAGTCCTGCCCTGAATAATCTATTTCACATAACAGATGTTTACATAAAGTCCACAAGACAGTAATAACTGAATTCACACAAATGAACCAGTTGAAAAGTTTATATTTGCTTGATTGTTAATACTGTGTGTTGTTACCTGGATGATCAATGACTGTGTTTATGTTTTATGATAGTTGTTCATGAGTCCCTTGTTTGTCCTGAGCAGTTAAACTGCCCACTGTTCTTCAGAAAAATCCTCCAGGTCCGGAACATTCCAGCATCTTCTGCATATTTGACCCCTTGATGGATGATCGGTGTAAATTGTTATTATTGTTATAGATCTTTTTTTTTTTATTCATGTAGTACTGCCCTTTGGAAGCTAAATAATATATTTACATGTTTCCAAGAAGACAAAATAATAACAATTTACACTGATCATCCTGTTCAAAAGTTTACACCCCCCTGGCTCTTAATGTATCGTGTTTCCTTTTTGAGCATCAGTGAATGTTTGCACCTTTTGTAATAGTTGTGCATGAATCCCTCAGTTGTCCTCAGTGTGAAATGATGGATCTCAACATCATACAGCCGCTGTTGGAAAGGAGTCAAAGCTGCTGGAAAGCAAAAAATATGCAGGACCTGGAGAATTTTTTTGAAGAACAGTGGGCAGTTTAACTGCTCAGGACAAACAAGGGACTCCTGAACAACTATCACAAAACATAAAAACAGTCGATGATCATCCAGGTAACAACACACTGTATTAAGAATCAAGCGAATGTAAACTTTTGAACTGGTTCATTTGTGTAAATTCAGTTAGTATTGTGTCTTGTGGACTATATGTAAACAGCTGTTATATGAAATAGCTTATTCAGGTCAGTAATAATTTTTTTTTAAATGCAATTTTAATGATCTCTCTATCTCTCTCTTTTTTTTTAAAATTATTAACATTTTGCAGATTCTGCAAGGGGTATGTAAATTCATGAGCACAACTGTATAATGGAAGTAAAAGCAGTGGTACCAGCTATATATTCCAGTGCTCCAACAGGGTCATGGCACAGTTTGGCAATGCAGGCATGTGCGTCAGTCAGAGCGAGAAGGTCCTCGTAAGACCTGGGGGGGGGAAGCACAGAACTAAATGTTTGCCATGCCCTATTTTTTTTTTTTTGTTATTAATTTATTTACATTTTATAGCATTTATGAACTTCTTCACCATTTATAAATGCTCCCATTTCCCAGATGCTTCAGTTTTTGTCTCTGCATTAAAACAGAATGAAGGATGGCAGATCGAAGAAGGGGATCCACCATGTTCATAGCTGGAGGTACTCTGGAGGTAACTTGTCTCAAAGAGGAGCACAGCTCATCTTTCAGGTCCCACTGAGAGTCAAACACCAAATGCATGGCACACATCCTAATAAAAGCTGCAGTGGAAGTCAATTTATACACAGAAAAACAAAATTTGGTCACTTCCTGTAACTGGCAGTTTGACTAATAAATTCACATCTGAGTCTAGGTAATTGTGGTCTACTCTAATTTAATTTTTAATGGAAGAAACATCAGATCCACATTACACTTAGCCCAATATCAAGTGGGCTGGACGGAAAAAAAATCAGTTTAGTAAACCAGTAACACATTGACATAATCTTCTTAAATGTGTTAATTTATTTACAGTGGGTATAGAAAAGAATCGCCCCCCCTTTAAAATAATCACATTTCGTTTCTTTTCAGCCTGAAATGAAGACGGACACATCTTTGTTTTATCCAGCTGTATTTACTCAGTGCAACTTATAACATCCAAGTGAAAGATATAACACCAACATGTCAGAAAAAAATAAAAAGAAACCCAGAATCTCTGAGTTGGAAAAAGGACCCCCTTGCTTTAATTTGCCATAATTTTTTAATTACAGCCTTTAGTCTGTTGGGATATGTCTCTACTAACTTTGCACATCTAGACTTTGCAATATTTGCCCACTCTTCTTTGCAGAACTGCTCAAGTTCAGTTAAATTTGATGGTGACAATTGGTGGGTCATTGTCATGTTGGACGGTAAACCTTCTTCCCATTGACAACTTTCTGGCAGAGGGCAGCAGATTTTCCTCAAGAATTTGACGGTATTTTGCCCCATCCATTTTCCTTCTATCCTGACAAGTGCTCCAGTCCCTGCTGCAGAGAAACACCCCATAACAGGATATTACCACCTCCATGCTTTACTGTAGGAATGGTGTTATTTGGATGGTGAGCTGTATTGGATTTCCGCCAGACACATCGTTTGGTGTTGAGGCCCAATAATTCAATTTTAGTCTCATCTGACCATAACACCTTTTTCCATGTGGCCTCAGAATCTTCAAGGTGCGTTTTGGCAAAGCTCAGTTGTGGGTGGCTTTTTTCTTGAAACCCTCCCATACAAGCCACATTTGTGGAGAATTTGTGATATTGTTGTCACATGCACACAATGACCACTCTGTCATAAATTCCTGCAACTGCTTCAGAGTTGCTGTAGGCCTCTTGGTATCCTCTCTGACCAGTGTCCTCCTGGCTCTTTCATCCAGTTTGGAGCGATGTCCTGATCCAGGGAGGGTCTGTATTGTACCAAATACCTTCCAAAGGTACATTGATAAAGCCTTTGACATTTTTTTGTATCCATCTCCTGACTTGTGCCTGTCCACAACTTTATCCCGGAGATCTTTTGACAGTGCCTTGCCACCCATAGTTGATTGTTTGCTTCAGTTGCACTACAAAATGCTCCAGGAAATCTCTTTTCATGCTGAGCTAATCAAAATGACCACAGCTGATCACAGTTGAAAGTCAAATGGCTTTGTGTGATATTGAGAAGTTTACAAGACAATAAGTGCCTTATTGAGTTAAGACAATAAGTGCCTTATTGAGTTTACAAGTCATTTTTAGGAGGGGGGAGATCCTTTTTTACAACTACATGATTCTGGTTATTTATTTATTTATTTATTTTTTCTGACATGTTGGTGTTATATCTTTCACTTGGATGTTATAAGTTGCACTGAGTAAATACAGCTGGATAAAACAAAAACTGTGTCCGTCTTCATTTCAGGCTGAAAAGCAACAAAATGTGATTATTTTAAAGGGGGGTGATTCTTTTCTATACCCACTGTATTTACCTGTCCACTCCTTTTATTCAGACCAAAGGGTGCTTCATTGGACACTTTATTTCATTAATTAATTCATCAGAAATGGATTAAATTGACTTTCTGGTCATCAGTCTGCACACAGTAATGGATAATGTTTAATGCAAATCAAAAACCAAAATCTCTTATTTAGATAATTATTTGGACCAGTGGAGGCTGGTGGTGATATTAGATGGGAAGGCTAAAATCTAATATCTATCAATAGCTCAACAATTAAACTATTATGGTTGACCAATGCACTATATCCTGAAGTTTTATTGACAAAATAATGAAAACAAACTGTAATTTGTTCTGGATAAGGGTGTTTGTTAAATGTTGTAAAGGTAAATAATACTGGGGCAAATTATTTCACACATGCTCCCAAACACACAAGATCTGGCAAAATATTTGTTGACAGCTGACCATCACACTCATATGTGCTTCTTCCCTAAACTTTTGTCACGAAGTTGGGAGCACTCAATTGTATGTCTTTGTATGCTGTAGCATTAAGATTTCCCTTGGAACTACAGTGGGGGAAAAAAGTATTTGATCCCCTGCTGATTTTGTACGTTTGCCCACTGACAAAGAAATGATCAGTCTATAATTTTAATGGTAGGTGTATTTTAACAGTGAGAGACAGAATAACAACAAAAAAATCCAGAAAAACGCATTTCAAAAAAGATATAAATTGATTTGCATTTTAATGAGGGAAATAAGTATTTGATTCCCCTATCAATCAGCAAGATTTCTGACTCCCAGGTGTCTTTTACACAGGTAATGAGCTGTAACAGAGCATCTGTAACAGCTGTAACAGAGCATCTCCTAAACGGCAGGTCTTGTGGGGTGTTCCCAGTATGCAGTGGTTAGTATCTAGCAAAAGTGGTCCAAGGAAGGACAAGGGTCATGGGAATCCAAGGCTTATTGATGCACATGGCTAGCCCGTCTGGTCCAATCCCACAGAAGAGCTACTGTAGCAGAAATTGCTGAAGAAGTTAATTCTATAATAAAAAGGTGTCAGAACACAGTGCATCACAGCTTGCTGCGTATGGGGCATTGCCTAAACATTGTTGCAGACAAAATATGCCCCTTCATGGCTATATCTTTCAGCAGAATAATGCGCCCAGCCACACTTCAAAAAGTGTTCAGGAACGGTTTGAGGAGCATGACAAAGAGTTCATGGTGTTGATTTGACCTCCAAATTCCTCAGATCTCAATCCGATCAAGCATCTGTGGGATGTGCTGGACAAATAAGTCCAGTCCAAACAATGGAGACCCCACCTCACAACTTACAGGACTTAAAGGATCTGCTACTAATGTCTTTGTGCCAGACACAACAGCACACCTTCAGAAGTCTTGTGCAGTCCATGCCTGAATGGGTCTGAGCTGTTTTGGTGGCACAAGGGGGACCTACACAATATTAGGCAGGTGGTTTTCATGTTAAGGCTCTGCATTTGTTGCTCTATTTTGCCCCCTAGTAGAACAACAGAGGCTAGCTCTTTTTATTTTATGAACCTAATACTGATATTCAAATATATTAGGGTCATAATGTGTATGATAAACTTTTGGCTATTTATTAGGGTCATAGAGCTTTTTATTTCCTGAACTTTCAAATGACAGAACATATTATGCTTTTGGACCCCACTGTACATGTGAACATCTACAACTACTTTTTAAATATTGTATCAACATACACAGCTGAAGGCGCACAAAAAATCTCTTGAAATAGATTATTTCAGGACGATAAGATTGCTCATTATACCCCACCCTGTATCCTGACTTTCCAGTTTAGCAGACCTTTGATTATTCCAAGTCTCCCATGTCCCAGGCTGCTGTAAATAACACTCTTTCAGTGTACTTTGTGCCATTGTACCAGAGGGTGAGGGTACTTTGTGCCGTGTTTTTTCAAAGTGGGAAAGTTCTACCTGTTCGACCCTTTTGATGATTTCAGGTCGAACATTTCAAGACACAAGTGCTAAGAAATTAAAAAGTTAGTGGTGTATTTAGTCCATACAGAGTCTGTGAGTTTTTAAATGACAATCATAACACAATACAAAGAATAGTAATGTAATCAGTGGAAAAATAGTCAAATATTCCACACCTGGAATAGAAAGTGGAGCATTGCCTTTTGTTATAAACCACAGTCGAAAGTGTGGATGCACTTGATTTCCTGCACCTCCTCCAACTGGATTAAGCCCCGTATCTGCCTCAGTATTCGTCCAGTGCCCTCAGGTTTACAAAAGAAAAATAGTAAAGCATAAGTTTTGAGACAATGAAGTAAAATTTACTGTTGGTATCACACAATTATTTTTGTTTCAGGTCAAAAAATTTCCCGCATTAATTTCCAACGGGGGGAAAAAGAAAGTACACCCTCCTTCAATACTATGTTTTTATTTATCAGGGCCTAAATAACAACTAAACAAATAACCTCAGGTGACAACAATAACAACAATAGCTTAAGTAAATGTTTTCTGTAGGAGTTTATCAGTCTCACATCATTTTGGAGAAATTTTGACTGACTCTTCTTTACAACATTGCTCTAGTTCATTGATGTTTGAGGGCATTCGTTTACACACAGCTCTGTTAAGATCATGCCACAGCATCTCAAAGGAGTTGAGGTCTGGACTTTGACTTGGCCATTCCAACACCTTGATTTTTTTCTTCTTTAGCCATTCAGACATCAATTGGCTGGTGTGCTTTCCTGTTGCATGACCAAATTTCAGCCCAGCTTATGATGCTGGACAGATGGCCTCACATTTGACTCAATATTCTTTTATGAAGTGGAGTTCATAGTTGTCTCAATGACTGCAAGTTTCGCAGATCCTGTGGCTGCAAAACAAGCCCAAATTGTCACCCCTCCACCACCATGCTTGACAGTTGGTATTTGTGTTTGTGGTGATATGCTGTGCTTGGTTTTTGCCAAACATGGTGCTGTGCATGATGACCAAACATCTCTACCTTGGTCCCATCAGTCCAATGGATATTGTTCCAGAACGTTTGTGGTTTGTGCAGATGAAATTCTGCAAACTTAAATTGTACTGCCGTGTTCTCTTTGAAGGGTTCTCTTTGATTGAAGGGACCTTTTCCTAGCCACCCTTCCATGAAAGTAATACTTGTTCTGTCTTTTTCTGATTGTGTTGTCATGAACATAAACATTTAATGTGCATACAGAGGCCTGTAGGTCACATGATGCAGCTCTTGGGTTTTACTTTATATCTCTGAGCATTAAACGGTTTGACCTTGGACTGAATTTGCTGGGACGCCCACTCCTGGGAAGGTTGGCAGCTGTCTTCAAGGCTCTCAATTTGTAAACCTTCCTTCTCACTGTAGAATAGTGAATTTCAAATTGTTTGGAGATGGCCTAATAACCCTTCCCAGATTGATGAGCAGTAACAGTTGCTTCTCTGGGGTCATGGCTGATGTCCTTACTTCTTAGCGTTATGTAGGCACACCTGAGTGCTCCAGAGCACCAAACTGCCAAAGGTTCTGCTTTTATAGAGGTAGTCACACTTCTTGATGCTCAAGATCTTAACTAAGACTCTTAACTAATCTTTTGCATTTCTGTAGTAACACCTGGCTGCTAATTATTCTGTTAATGATAGTGGAAGTAGGAAAGTTCTACTTATTTTTCCCCCACATGGTTTCTGAATGTTGGTTTACTTTTTGGGAAAAATCTTTTTCTGCAAGTTAAAAGTTTTTACACAATATATGGCCAAAAGTATGTGGACACCCCTCAAATATTTTCTGTTCACCTACAAATTGGGTGGTCTAATTCATAATGTGCTATGTTCTATGTTGTTTAAGACGTATATAAACAAGTATAAATACCAGAAAATAAAATAGAAAAGAAAAGCTGAAAATAAAATAAAACAAATAAATAAAAGCTGAAATTCTAAACTCTCTTCTCATATACATCTTTTAATCTCAAACCCAAATGTCTTCAGTCTACAGCATAAACAAATGAATTGGCCTTGCTGTTCCAATACTCTTGGAGGGGTCCACATAATTTTGGCCATATAGTGTATGTGCTGTGAACATGCATGATCCTGACTGATCTTATGTTTGACTGGGTTCGGAAATTGTGTTTTTCAGAACCGAAAAGCCACAAGTACATGATTTGGCTTATGCAGCTCTGGATCTGTGATTGAGTTTAGTATCTTTCTCCTGGAGGTGGGAGCCCCTGTGACAAACCATGTTAGAACCATGTAAAGTTATTTACTGTTGCTTCCATAAATTTCACCTGCAAACTGTCTAAAGCCTTCCTATGTTCATTTGAAATTTTCTGGTTAGTCTTAAAGCCTCTGTTAAGCCTCTGTTGTTTCTAAACCATTTTCTTTATTAAGTAAAATTTAGTTGGATTCATAACACTGATTAATTATTATTTTCTCTGCCACCATTGTTTTATCAATAAAGACCAGTAAGCTAGTTCCAGAGGTAGGAATGCAAGTCCAATCATTGACATTACTTCCTCCAAGTATAACATACTGGTGCTTGAAAGTTTGTGAACCTTTTAGAATTTTTTATATTTCTACATAAATATGACCTAAAACATCGGAAGTCCTCAGAGTAGATAAAGAGAATCCAATTAAACAAATGAGACAAAAATATTATATTTTTTATATTTATTGAGAAAAATAATCCAATATTACATATCTGTGAGTGGCAAAAGTATGTGAACCTTTGCTTTCAGTATCTGGTGTGTGCAGCTATAACTGCAACTAAACGTTAGCAGTAACTGGTGATCAGTCCTGCACATAGGCTTGGAGGAATTTTAGCCCGTTCCTCAGTACAGAACAGCTTCAAATCTGGGGTGTTGGTGGGTTTCCTCACATGAACTGCTTTCTTCAGATCCTTCCACAACAATTCTATTGGATTAAGGTCAGGACTTTGACTTGGCCATTCAAAAACATTAACTTTATCCTTCTTTAACTATTCTTCAACTTGTGTTCTTAGGGCCGTTGTCTTGTTGCATGACCCAATTTCTCTTGAGATTCAGTTCACGAACAGATGTCCTGACAAGCCATGATATACAGGTGCATCTCAATAAATTAGAATGTCGTGGAAAAGTTCATTTATTTCAGTAATTCAACTCAAATTGTGAAACTCGTGTATTAAATAAATTCAGTGCACACAGACTGAAGTAGTTTAAGTCTTTGGTTCTTTTAATTGTGATGATTTTGGCTCACATTTAACAAAAACCCACCAATTCACTATCTCAACAAATTAGAATACTTCATAAGACCAATAAAAAAAACATTTTTAGTGAATTGTTGGCCTTCTGGAAAGTATGTTCATTTACTGTACATGTACTCAATACTTGGTAGGGGCTCCTTTTACTTTAATTACTGCCTCAATTCGGCGTGGCATGGAGGTGATCAGTTTGTGGCACTGCTGAGGTGGTATGGAAGCCCAGGTTTCTTTGACAGTGGCCTTCAGCTCATCTGCATTTTTTGGTCTCTTGTTTCTCATTTTCCTCTTGACAATAGCCCATAGATTCTCTATGGGGTTCAGGTCTGGTGAGTTTGCTGGCCAGTCAAGCACACCAACACCATGGTCATTTAACCAACTTTTGGTGCTTTTGGCAGTGTGGGCAGGTGCCAAATCCTGCTGGAAAATGAAATCAGCATCTTCAAAAAGCTGGTCAGCAGAAGGAAGCATGAAGTGCTCCAAAATTTCTTGGTAAACGGGTGCAGTGACTTTGGTTTTCAAAAAACACAATGGACCAACACCAGCAGATGACATTGCACCCCAAATCATCACAGACTGTGGAAACTTAACACTGGACTTCAAGCAACTTGGGCTATGAGCTTCTCCACCCTTCCTCCAGACTCTAGGACCTTGGTTTCCAAATGAAATACAAAACTTGCTCTCATCTGAAAAGAGGACTTTGGACCACTGGGCAACAGTCCAGTTCTTCTTCTCCTTAGCCCAGGTAAGACGCCTCTGACGTTGTCTGTGGTTCAGGAGTGGCTTAACAAGAGGAATACGACAACTGTAGCCAAATTCCTTGACATGTCTGTGTGTGGTGGCTCTTGATGCCTTGACCCCAGCCTCAGTCCATTCCTTGTGAAGTTCACTCAAATTCTTGAATCGATTTTGCTTGACAATCCTCATAAGGCTGCGGTTCTCTCGGTTGGTTGTGCATCTTTTTCTTCCACACTTTTTCCTTCCACTCAACTTTCTGTTAACATGCTTGGATACAGCACTCTGTGAACAGCCAGCTTCTTTGGCAATGAATGTTTGTGGCTTACCTAGTGAACCAAACTGAGAGACCATTTTGAAGGCTCAGGAAACCTTTGCAGGTGTTTTGAGGTGATTAGCTGATTGGCATGTCACCATATTCTAATTTGTTGAGATAGTGAATTGGTGGGTTTTTGTTAAATGTGAACCAAAATCATCACAATTAAAAGAACCAAAGACTTAAACTACTTCAGTCTGTGTGCACTGAATTTATTTAATACACGAGTTTCACAATTTGAGTTGAATTACTGAAATAAATGAACTTTTCCACGACATTCTAATTTATTGAGATGCACCTGTACTTCCACAAACATGTGTTGTGAAGATCAGTCTTTGATGGAGCCATGTTCTTTAAATAAAACAGGGAGCTCACTCACACCTGATTGTCATCCCATTGATTGAAAACACCTGACTCTATTTTCACTTTCTAATTAACTGCTAATCCTAGAGGTTCACATACTTTTGCCACTCACAGACATGTAATATTGGATCAGTTTCCTCAATAAATAAATGACCAAGTATAATATTTTTGTTTTATCTGTTTAACTGGGTTCTCTCTGTCTACTTTTAGGACTTGTGTGAAAATCTGATGATGTTTTAGGTCATATTTATGCAGATATATAGAAAATTCTAAAGGGTTCACAAACTTTCAAGCACCAGTGTATGAGGCGCCGTGCTGAAGATTGCAGGTGAGGTGCAGTCTTGCAATTGTTTTAAATGTATTTGATCGCCAGAACTTTGTAGTTTTCTGTTATTAGTAGCACCTAGTTCTCATTGTGATTCTTCTGTTTGTCCTCTTACTATCCGGCAGGTGTTACAAAGCCATTCACACCTGCAACAGCAGGCTCAAAAACAGATTCTTCCTGGGGGCCATTTCACAATTAAACTCTGAACTCAAGTAGGGACACTGCCGACAACAACAATGACAGCAACACAATGATCAGACTAACTGTCAAATCCTATGTGCAAAATATATCTCAGATGTGCAATAATCCACAACTTGCAATCCCTCATACATTGCAATATTTCGTAAGTGCTATATTCGCCTTGTATCTGTTTGTATGTGTAATATTTGTGTTTGTACTCATATTGTTTTGTACTGTACCTGTATTTATTGTCTATTAATTGTCATTTGTATTGGAGTGATTATTTACCTCAAAACCACAGCCAAAATGCAAACTGCATTGGAAACAACAACCGATACTATGCTGACTGCTTTTTTATGTTCACATGGGCGAACATGGTAAAACTGATTAACCTGTAAATTCTTCTGAATATTTCACTCATCTGAGTAATTCGATTAATTGGGATATAATCAGCATTATCAACATTCTGTGAGTCTTATGCTCTTCTTTTGATAGAAAATACAAATTATAAGTATGCTACAAAAATAACAGTTTTACTCAATTAGCCTAATGCTTATGGTTAAGCATTGCTAATTAAATAATTAAGCCACAGCTGAAGACTGATTGAAGGGAAATGCATTTACCATTTTCTGTGCAGGATATTAACTGTCTTAGTTGAGTAATGACTCTGGCATCCCAATGATCAAGCAGGTGACAGTTATTCAAAACCAGCCAATAGCCAGTCTGAATAGCTGTATTAAGTGAGGACAGGACATCATCTGTCTGGCATTTAGACCCAAATGAAAGTACAACCACCTTCACCTATTGAAAATCATGACAAAGTTATGAAACATCACATATTTGCAAAACATAAAAACTTCCCCATGCTAAATAAACGTTTTAATGTTATTAAATGTTAAAACATTTATTTAGCATGTTTAAAATAACAGTAATAAATGTTATTTAAAAAAAAGAGATACACAGGGGGTGGACAAAATAACAGAAACCTGTAACAATATATTCATATCAAGGACCTAATAAGGTGTAGGGCTACCATGCATGGTTTGTGGCAGGATTCTGAACCACTATTTAAGAAAACATTCCAGCTCTTTGAGTGGTGGTTCTGGATATGTAATTCACAGTTGGTACTCCAGCACTTCTCATGAAGGTACAAAAACGCTTACATCTGGTGATTGAGAAGGCCGTGTAAGGCAGACTTCATTAGGGTGTTCATCAAAACACTGATGAATAATGTAAGCAGTATGTATGGTAGCATTATCTTCCTTGAATATGGAAATATCATGAGGAAAGAATGTTTCCAATCTAGGGTGCACTTGGTTCTGTAAAATGCCATATTGCACGAGATGACTGCACAAACCATTATGGATCACCCAACACAATTAACAGTTGGCATCAGACATTGTGGCTTGAAAGCATCCTTTGGCTTCCTGTCCAGATGTATGGTGAAATCCATACAGGAAATATGTGGGAAGTTGGCTCAACAGACCATATTACATTTGTTCATTTTGTGCTCTTACACCAAAGGTCACATGGCAGACTTGCCATGAATTCCAGCTTTGTGAAGTTCAACATAAAATTTCATAGAGTCATAGAGGTGCTCATTTAATTCTGTGATCGTTTTGGTGGCTGTACGTTTGGGGCATTTAGCAACATATGCTGACAGAACTTTTAAGACTGTTGCCCTTGAAACTTTAAATATGACTGATTTAGTCACTGAAAAATCAAGGTCACGTTTCTGTTATTTTTCCACTCCTTGTATTATAATAAATTATAATACCTCACCCCTTTCATCTCTGCATGGTGCAGAGCAGAGCGTTTAATCCAGTGCAATGGGTGGATGCTTCCTGACACATATTCTATTTGACTTGGCATAGTTACAATTACAGGACCTTTATTTCTGGATAAAAAGCTTGAGAGTGCCTCTGGAGAACTGGTAGGAGGACCACCTGCCACAGTTGATCGTATACTCTCTCCTTGCTGACAAGCAGAGAGATCATCTACCACTGCTGCAAGCCATTGTGGACAGAATGTCTTCCAAAGGATAGCACGCTGTAATGTTGTCAATTGGGAGTGTGACTGGCAAGGAACAGTTCCAACCACTGTAGCAGAAGGAAAGTGAAAGTACTCCTGCCACTGTCTGGATGAATTCCTCAAAGAGGTGATCAAGCCATGGAAGGATGAGATTTTCTCTAGGAGACCTAAAACAACTTTTGCATGGGTTGGTATCCAGCTTGGAAGCATGGGAGCTGATTGAACAGGTGATGGAGCATATTCTGCGGATTCTATGTTACTGAATCCTCTGAGAAAGATGACACGTTCAATTTCAGAACAGCCCTCAGTGTGCAAGAAAAATGCAACAGAAAAAAACAACCTCAGTAATTCTGCATGGTTCTGGAATAAATAGGGTCTATAGTGAGCAAGTAAGTGGGACACTATCCTGTGCAAAATGTCTGACATGACAACACCCTCCAACATCTCAGCACTGCATGTAACATCTGGCCAACCCTTTAGTGATAATGTTTCCTGCAAAGCTATCAAGAAGTTGCACAGGGGAAAAAAGTAAAAAGGATAGAGTCGTCCCACATCCTGGAGAGCCATATAAAGGTCTGTTGCCAGTGCTGTTATGCAGTGAAAGTCATTCATTATTGCTTTGTGACCATCCATTTCATTGGACAGTTCTTCAATCTCTGCTTGAAGTCTCAGTGAGGCTCTCTGACATAGTGACACATATGGAAGGAACTCAGGATCCTGCAGTAGTGGGGTGGATGACTGCAGGATGAAATCCATCAAAGAAACCTAAAATATTGGAAATGCACACAATACCCTGATTACTACATTTGACAATTATTAAACTTTTTTTTTTTTAAGTTTAACTGTTCAAAAATATTATTCTTTATTACTTTACCTCTTGTGCATGAAGTGTATCCTGATGCACTTGTATATCTCTCTGCAACTGGCAATGCTTCAACCAAAGTTCTGAACACTTAAACTGTATTAAGTCACTCAGAATAATACCCTGGACTTCTGATGTGCTTAGAGATAGATCTATAACTTTCACCTTCACCAATATTAAGGGGTGAATCTCTAACAAAAAAAGACAGAATGGAAATGGAAGTTAATGACCTAATGACAATACATAATTATATGAACACTGTTTCTATGCAAATCAGTATTACTCAGTTTGTTACAATCATTGCATTTACGAATGCAACAATTTCGTACCATCCAACAGAACTTTTGCTGGAAGAGAGGTGCTAAGGTACAGGCAAAATTCCGGGTGCAGTGCTTTGGCTGGATGGTACACATCAAAAATGTGATTTCCAGCTGGCCGATCTAACATACTGAGGAACTCTTCCCTTGGCACAGCATGTTCAATTTCAGTCACCAAAACTTTCATACCTGTTTAAGTGCAGCAATACTGTCAGTTGAAACACATTATATGGGAAATTATTGCTAAACTAAAATATTCTAAATGGACTGAAAAACATGTAATGCATAAATTGCCAACCTTTCTTTGCACCATGACTGATTTTGTGAATACATTCTGGGTCATCTGCAGAAACAATGAGCTCAAACTCTTCTTTTTCAGATCCTCCAGCATTTACTGGGAACTGGTCTGAATATTCCAAAAAGTGGAATCACAACTTAATATGTAACAATTGTAAAGTAAATAATTAAAGAAAGAAATACTTACCTGTCAGTCTTGTTTGGCAACTGCGTTTTTTATGTTGCTGTGTGTCTGTAAGCAAAGCCCATTTGTGAGCCCACGGAGCTCTATGTCCCCACAACAACAGTTTTAAGACATGATTGGGAGACACTGCTTGAATGAGATGTTGATCCCTCCCAAGTGCTTGTGACAGAACCCTGTGAAGCTCCATAGCCACAGGAATGTGTACAGGGTGGGCATTCTCAGTAGAAAGAAACTGTGGTTCATCAAATAAAGATGTTCGTACATCTTCTGGACTAATGGTAATCTTGCCTGTGAGGCACATTTTGTGCCACTTTTTTAGCAGATCCAGTCGAATGTCAGGCCCAAATGGGCCCAAATAGGTTATTGCGGCAGCTAACAACAATGCATCACCTGGAATGGTGTGGTCATTCATTTCGGTTTCCTACAGAAATCAAATTAATCAGATTAAGACATTAACACAATTCTTATAGCTTTTGCTATACACTGAAGACATTTGGGGTTTCGATCAAAATTTCCTGTTATTTACATCTAGATGTGTTAAACAACTTAGAACATGGCACCTTGGGTGGCAGACTCCCCCAATCTCTGGGTGATCAAAAGTATTGGAACAGCAAATTAACATGAACACTTTACATTTGGTTGCATATCCCTTGCTTGCAATAACTGCATCGGTGCATATTGCAAGATGCGTGATAAAGTTCATCCCTATTAGATTGGATGCAATTCTCTGTAACTTGGCAGACAGAATGTTTCTGTAGACTTCAGAATTCATTCTGTTGCTGCCATCATGAGTTTACATCATCATTAAAGATTAGTGAGCCCGTTCCAGAAGCAGCCACGTAAGCCCAAGCCATGACACTACCTCCACAGTGCTTTACCAATGAGCTTCATCATGTGTTTTGGATCATGAGCAGATCCTTTAATTCTCCAACCGCTGGCATTTCCAACACTGATTAATCCTGGTTCCAGAACTTTTGTGGCTCATCTCTGTATTTCTTTCTGAATTCCAATCTGGCCTTCTGAGTCTTACTGCTGATGAGTAGTTTGCCTCTAAATTTCTGCTCGAAATGGATTGGATTTTAATACCTTAAAAAATGGATTTTAATACCTTCACCCCTGCCCTGTAGAGGGTTTTGGTGATGTCACTGACTGTTGTTTTTGGGTTTTTCTTCAAAGCTCTCACAACGTTTTTGTCAGCTGCTGTTGTTTTCCTTAGCCGACCTGTTCCATGTCTGGTTGTTAGTACACCAGTGGTTTCTTTCTTTTTCAGGACATTCCAAATTGGTTTTGGCTATACCCAATGCTTGTGCAATGTTTCTGATCTTTTCTCAGCTTCAAAATAGCTTGCTTTTCTCCCATTGACAGCTTTCATGTTGGTTTATCCTTTTTTTACAACAAATGTAGTCTTCACAGGTGAAACTAATTTATTAATTGTTTAAACAATCAATCAAACAGGGCACACCTGGGCAACAAGAAACACCTGTCAGTCACATATTCCAATATTTTCAATCACTAAAAAAATCTGTGGGTTCAAGCAAAAGATACCAAGTTCTAAATTGTTTAACACATCTCTATGTAAATCTCAGGAAATGAAAGCTATAATTCAATATGTACATTCAATATTCAATATCAAAACCAAAATAATTGGCCTTGTAGTTTCAATACTTTCAGAGGGGACTGAATTTTATAAATTACATGAAAAAATAAGTCAGATTAACTAAGATTTATTTACCTTTTTAGCCATGTTCCATTTCTCAATGTAGTAGCTTACTTGCTTAATAGTGATAGCAGCCTCTTTCTCTTGGATTTCAACCTTATGGAGCTGGGCTGAAAGCTCCTTTAAATTGTTTCTGACAAACTGGTGTTGCTTCTCAATAACCTCTAGTCTGTCTTGCACAACCTCTTCCTGCAGCCGAGCCACCTGCAGCCGTGCACGGATTTCATCCATGCAATTGTTTAAATGGTTCTTGTAAGCTTCCTGAGGAGCCATACGGCGTTTAACACAGGCATACTGGTACACTGCTCGCACCCAGCTGCACAAAGATTCACAAGCCTGGCTGACACCACAGACTAAGTCTGTCTGGAAGTTTGGTGCCTGTACAATTTGTCCCAACTCTTCAAACAACTCATTGCTTAACTTTGAGCGGTCAAAAAATTGCAGTTCCTGATGGAGTAAGATCAATAAAGGAGAAATAAGCTTTGTATTACTGAGATTTAAGCAATTTTCTGGACTTTTTGGTATTAAATAACTAATAATGCAAGCAACTAATAACCTGTAAGAAATTTGGCTGCCCTAAAAGACGTTTGCCACTTTCCCAGTTGCATGGGCAATTGAATAGCATGCATATAGCATTCATCAGAATGACCACTCCATCAGGGGGATGTCTGTAGTGTCGGACTTCATCCAGGTCAGACTGATTTAAAGAAAGCAGAGCCTTAAGGGCTGCCTGATACAGTGGAGTCACCTAAACAGAATGCAAGTTAGTTGCCTTTAACAAACAAACAAGCAGACAAACAAATAAACCAAATAATGGAAAATCCCCAAATACATGCTAGATAAAACAGCTAGTCTGACCTCTTTGAGGGCATCTTGAGCTTGCTCTTCAGCTAGATCTAATTCTTCTTGTAGATGAGAAAGACAGCTCTCTTCCAATAAGCAATGCTGATGAGTCTTTTCACAGACTGCACGCTCAGTGTCCACAGCCATTTGCAACTGGCTTAGCTCCTGCAACAAAAGTTACAGTGGTACACTCCAGGTTTTTATGTACATACCATCAGTAATATCAGTTACAATATCAATATAGGGAAATTACTTTCAAATAGTACTTTTCAATTTAAGGCAAATGTAAAATAGTTTCTGCCTTAGGTATTCTAACACTGATACCTATAGGCATTAGTATTCTTACAATAGAATTAGAAGGCAATTCATCATATCTGAATATTATATCAGATGTTAGAGATGTTTTTACCTTTTGTGCCTCCTGAATTTTGACTGTAAGCTGGAAAGCTTCCTGGCTGTAATCTTGGGCTGTGTCAGTCAGATCCTTCAAATGGGCCAGAACTGTTGCCAGCCTATGGGGTAAGACAGAGAAAAAAAAAACTATGCTAATCTCATAAATCCATACATATTTCAAAAGTGTTAGTTATATTCCACAAAAGCACATGATGGAGAAATCATCAGTGCTAATCATCAGTGCTTACCTATTGGCACGTGTTCTTCCTTGCGCATAGAGGTAGTCACAAAGGTGACTGAAGTATTCTATCAGCTCAATATATGTCTGTGGGCTGTACTGCTGGTTATAAATGGTATTTAGGAATGTTGAGGCATATTTTGTAGCAGACTGGTGTATTGCAGCCATTGCCTGAGCAATATTGGCCACCAAGGTATTGTCATCTAAAGATAAAATATGAATGCAAATACCCTTATTGTCATTGTACAGGTACAAAGAGATTGAGTGTGCAGTTCCCCATCAAGTTAGAATAGTAACAAAACTCAAATTTAAACACACTAATAATATTTAGATAGAACTAAAGTTTTGACCATTCTAAATCACTTACCTACACTGTATTTTAGATGAACAGAGGCAATTTCAACTAAAGCTTCAGCACTCCAAGGATGGTATACCTCTACACAACAGCAGAGGGTTAAAGCCTTAGTAATATGACATGCAATTACAGATGACTGTCCAGTTTCTCTTTCATAAGTGTGCTGGCTGAGAGGCAGTAGCAAAAAGACATGGATATGTCTTTGTTTATTCCTGAAATACCTGCATCAAATGTGCAACATATATTTAAAAAATGTTTGACAACAGACAATGAAGAAACTGGAGCTGAGAAAATTTCTGAAGATTGAATTCTCAAAATAATAATAATAATTGGTAGTAGTACATGATAAATTACTACAGGAGTTCTTTTAAAGCAGCACCATATCTTCAAAATAAGACTTTTTGCTTGTGATAACTTACCTTTTATTGACCTGGCCAATACTTTGATCTGGTGAATTCTTGACCACAGCACTGATATGTGATCTCACTTCCTTCAGTTCTTCATCTACCTGACGCCAAGTTTCCATAATCACCAGTAGTTCATCCCTAGTGGCTTGACTAGTATTCTCATGAACCATAAAAACTACATGTTCCCCATGCATGTCAATCTGATGCTGAGCCTCTTCTAACAGCTCCTTCAGTTTGACCTCATTTCCACAATGGACCTCAATTAGTTGGTATCCTGTCAAATAAGCTGCTAAGCGTACTGTTGTCTTTCGCCCTGTTTTCTTCACAGCTCCGAACAGAACCCCATGTCCATTAGGTATGAGCAAGGCACGTAGGATATGTATAAGCTGTTGTACTCTCTGGTGGTACACAGCAAATTTAGCAAATTTGCAGTAAGTATCTTTTTCTTCTTTGCTTTTTACAATGTTAGTCAGCTGTTCTAATAACACATCCAGGTCTCTCTCCTGGTACACTATGCTGCGTTTTAACTGCCTCTGTGCTCTATACATGTGGAGTCTGCTAAATTCTGGGCTGAAGACCATATCATGGATAGAAGAACTAATCTCAATCAGCAGCTGCTGAAGCCTTATAGAGATGGTATGAAGTTTTTCACATGCTGCAAAAGAGTTGGAGCTGCTCAGCTCCCCAGAGCACTCTGATTTAGTCAGTTTTGACTGACCCTCAGTCACTACAACCATGGGAGGTGTAGCAGATTCTTTTCTGGATGCAACACACTCAACATTATCTTGCTGCATAGTCATATGTCCATGCTGGTTTATATCATCTGTAGGTGAGCCTTTTAATTGATGTTCAGGGTCAGGCATTTCTCTAAAGATTTGAGATTCAATTACTAACTTACTACCAAAATTCTTTTCAGATGCTTGTGAAAGGAATGAAACCAGTTTTTGGCTTTCTTCATTTGAGGACAGACGATCACCAAAGGTGCGCAAACACTCATGCATCCACAGCCGGGCAATACTGAGTATGTTCCTTGCAGGACCCAGGAAAGCTGGATCAAATGCTGGCAAGGAAAATGAAGAAAGACTTTGAAAATTGAGGCTAGGCCTTCTTTGGTGTAAGTGTTGAACTGTGGTCCTAGGATCAAAGAGGCACATTCCTTGGAATACTTTTTGAAGGTCATATAATGAAAAAACAATGTGAGGAGAATGGGCAGAAGAGGATAAATGTTCACACACAGCAAGATACGCATCAAAGGTTGTAGCAATAATACAGCGTGCCATATCTGCAATCCTTGGCATGGATGGGAAGTTTCTCAGCCACTGAAGTAATTGTGACGAATGGATAGAATAGAGAATATCTGCAGTCATTACAGGAAGTACCAAGACCGTAAACAGTCTAGAGAGCCGTGGGGAAATCTGACTGTAGCCACTTTTGTGTGTTCCAAGAGTCTTACAAGTGCCCAGATAACTAACTGCTCCAGAGCCAAACAGCTTAAAGTGATAGCCATCTGAAGTCCGCACTCCGTCCCTTGATATGCACTGCCGCAAGGTTTCCAAAGTTGCTGTAGTTTTACCTTTTGTATATTCAGAGTCAAAGAGAAGAAACATTAATCTACATAGCAGCAAAAGGTCAGATGAAAAACTAAGAAACAGCTCCAAACAAAGAATAATTTAAAAATGTATTTACCAAAAGCTGATTCATGTAAGTCATCTACAAACAGAAGCAAACCCTGATGCTGCATGATGGTATCCAAAGAGTCCACTGATGTGTTCTGGCACCCAATCCTCTCAAGTATATTGTATAAATCAGCAGAGCATAGAAGTGGGCTTACGGGTATGTGCAGATGTGGTCTTTCTTGTAATAAAGTCTTGCACAATATTGTTTTGCCTGACCCTGCTTCTCCTACTAGCAATGCTGGATAATGGGCTTCTAATAGACGGTCCAGGAGATATGCATAATTTTTATACTGTGTTGAGAGATATTAAGATTTGGTTACTATTTAATAAATAACATGGGAAAATCTAGTGGATTTCATTTCATGTCAAATTATTTTTATACAGATATGACACCTGAGATCTAGTGATCTATGATTAACTTATTTATATAACATATTAATTTAGAGTCAGTCAGTTAGACTGACTTTAAAAGGTGCTGGGGATAGGAATAAACAGGCAATAAAATAAAACGAAATAAAGTGAAACAAACTAAACAAAAATAAGGTGATCAATTTATGTGATAAATTACAAACCAATCCAATGTGCACTGAAAGTGTCTGTGAAATGTTTTTACTCATCTGTAGTGTGTCTTTTATGTGTGTCTGTATATTTTATGTAAAATGAAAAAAACAAAAAAAAAAACAAAAAAGCTATCAGCTTTTTAAACAGTTCCACTAATCACAAAATAATGGGTACTTTGGGACTCATTGAAATTTTGTTGCTGTAGTTTACACCACCCTTACATCACCATTGTCTGAAGGGGAGGAAGTGAATGGCAAATATAAGAATAAGGATACTATACACAATATGATACAGTATGGTATATAAATAGACAAACCTGGGGCACAAATGTGTAGAATTGTTGTGGGCCCCTGTTCTTGGTGAACCTACTTATGCAAGTAGAATCTTCCAACATTTCATCACTGAGGTTAAAGAAATGCTCAAATACCATGCCTTTAACCGGTACTTCAATTTTGTAACGGCATTTAAACAAAGCTTCCCGTGCAAAAATATCAAACTGTGGCCAGTGTCTAAAATCAAGAGAGTAATAAAAACATTTCAAGCAGAAAAAAATTACTGCACATTCATTTTTATAAAGGAAAGATCATTTTGAGCATACCTGGGGTGCAGCTGCCCACCAAAACCCCAAATGTAAGCAATCACAAAGAGGTTTCTTGCATGTAGCTCTGTGGACGGTGGATTGAGGGTAGGGTCTAGCAGGGGAAATAAAACAATTAACACAATTAAGCAGGATAGTGGGAAGATTTAAGATTGTGGGGGGGGGGGGGGGGAATTGTCAACTGAATGTAAAAATGTGTCATCTTTGGGTTTTATCCTTGCACAGCAGATTTATACTGTTATATACAGTACATTCCCCCATTCCTACAATTATACCCTAGAAACACTGATAAATATGGTTGAACTCTTGAACACGCCTTGCGGACGCCCTGTGGACCTTTCTGGAAAGCTTTTTATGTGATTGAATAACCAAATCATTGCAGTAATCCATGCAAATTATATGATTTGAAGTCAATCAAGTTGAATTTTACATTAGTTAATCTTCTAATGCATAAATTTACACACCGCAGCATGACAATTCGATTTATTCGTAAGTCATTCATATGAGTGTTTACCAAAGCAATTTGGTTTACGAAAATCCCATCAATTCAGAAAAACAAATTTAGGGGATTTTCATAAACCAAATTTCTTGTACAAATACAAAGGATTTACGAAAAAATCTATTTGTATCCAGCTTGATAAATGGGGCCCAATGAACATACAATATTTACAAATATTTTACAATATTTTTAAAATTAATTAAATGATTATTTTTTGGTGAGCTCTGCAGAGATATGCAGCTCTGCACACAACATGCTGTCTGTGTGAGCAATATGGAGAGGCCGCTCAATATGTGAAAGCATATTTCTTTTGTCTTTCTTTATATTTCTTAAATTCTCCTTCTTCAACATGATTAAGAGAAAATGTTCTCAGAAAGTCATATGGGCAGTTATAATGACATACCACATAAAGGATCCCATTTTGACTGGCAGCAGCACTGTGAGTGCCAAATTTTATAACAAATTCTGACAGCATGTCCAGCGATCTTTTCTGATCTATCTACAATGTAACAAACCCAAAAACATAAGTAAATCTGATAAAATATTATTAGATGGCTATTGCTGTCAACTGTAGCCTAAATAATAGTCTCTTGATTTTGGAAAGACACTGTTGTTTTGAAATATAATTTGCTTGCTTACTCAGTCATATTGGATAGAAGATCATGAGATCGTGTAACCTGGCCCATACATTTTAAAGAGCCAAGAAAATGATACACCATAAAATACCAAATTTATGTCGTCAGTTTGTAAAAAATCTAAAGTGCTATAGAACTAGTGTGATGCATCTGAATCACAACAATATTCCATGACTATAACTGCTGTGCATTTCCTGTAAACATATTTTTGCAACTTCTGGTAGAATAACTAGCTTCTAACTTTTATCTGTGATAGGTTATATGTTGATCTTAGACATGAATATGGATATCCACAGTGACCTTCATAAAAATATCAACATCTGTTCTTTTGTTGCTCAGTGATCACCCCACTCAGTGAGGCTACATGCAACAGATAATTGCCAAAAGATATCGGAAAATATTTACCTCTTTTTTGTTTAGATGCTGATTTCAAGCTACTCCTCTTTCCAGACTCCCCCAGAAGAGCATGGAGTATTTTAATGAATGACATTACTTCTTGCAATCCATCAGTGATTCCAGTACTTGATTTACTGGCTTCAAGTCCTTCATTGGACATTACAGAGTTTAAACCTTTATGCCTGAGGAAAATTATAGTGCTAGAAAAAAGATCTTCAGCAAGACACCTCCACATTTTCAGACTGTTCTGGTCCAAAACATGCTCCCTGTACAGGGCATCCATTTCAGCTTTCCACACATTCTTCCACATGTCATTTCCAGAAATGCATACCAGGCTGCACCAGGCCAATGCAGAGGGTGTGGCATCCTTAAGGCTTGTGGTTTCAACAAGAATTTTAATTCCCTCTTGTGATGGATGAATTTTCTCACCAGATGAAAGACAAAGAAAGGGATTTTCAGGGTTGCAAAGGGTACTCAAAGAGTCAAACCACTTACGGTAGGTCAAGGGTTCCCCATCCAACACTAGCCACTTAACTTTTTGTGGCCCATGTTTTTGCTTAATTTGGGGCAAAGAATGAACAGAAAACTCATACCGTTCTGTGTCTCTTAACATTTTAGTGAAGGCACCATCCCTCCAGGAACCTGTTTGTTCATGGCATGCACCAAAAAGCTCCTCATGTGACAAAGCATTAGGAAATAAGACAACTGTGTCAACTGAACACCAACAGGAATGTGACAAAAGGTTGGTATCTGCAACATTTTCCTCCACAGATGTTTCTGCAAGTCGCCGAAGTGCTCCTGCAAGAGCTCTATATAAAGATGTTTTTCCACTACCTGCTGGCCCAACAATCACAACTGCCTTAGAAAACTTCAGTGTTTGATGCAGGGTCAAAGCATTGTGAAGTATTTGTGAGTCAGCACAAAATGCTGTTTGTTGCAACTCCTCTGTGACAGCATTTTTAAGGGCATTTCTCTCCCTCTCTTCAATAATGTATTGGAAATTTGGACAGTATTTTGCTGCTGGGAAGATTTCTTCAAAAATGGTGCAGAATTGAAAGGCTCTATTGTGATCAGAGATGGCAGACAATAATACAGACATTACTCCTTTGATTAATGCTTGCTCTTCTCTTACAGCATTTGCCATGGATGATTTACTGGTGAACTCATGAGGCGATAAATGATAGTCCTGTAATGTGTTTTCAGATGCACTGAAGCTTACATCAGTTGGTCTCTCCTCATGAGTTTCTTCAGATTTTCTGTACAGGTATATTCCAGAAGCATCTATGACTTTTCTGAGAAGTACAAGCCAGGAACACCGATCTCTACAGACAAATTCTGGAAGGCAAAATAAATCCTTACTTAGGCTAAGGAGAGAAATTAGACGTCGACTAATGCTAGTTGCTTCAGAAAATCCCAAAGAAATCAGCAAAACCTCTGCAATAATGCTAGAGTCAGGGTGCATCAATGAAACAGGTCTTGTAGTGATACGCAGGTTTTCTGGTATTTCAGCTGAGTACCCATTTGATGAAATTATGATGCAGCCATAGCTTGGCTTGGCCAAAATTTTTTTCTCTCCAAATAGTACTTGGCATTTGATTTCAGTCATCTTTTCGCTGTGCTTTTTGACAAAATGTCTAACCTTATCACTGTGATCTTGAAGCTCTTTCTGTTGTCCATTTTCCAGAATTATTGACAGACATTGATGGATGTCTGTCAAACACTGTCCAAGAATGGATAAAATCCCTTGTTCCAATAAATCTACAGAACTAAGCACTAGCCATGCACCACTTTGAAGAGCACCAAGCAGCATTTGACAAACAACCACAAAACTTGTACTTGAACAACACCTCAAAGTGATAACTTGTTGTCCTAATGCCCATCCCAACTGAAGTGCAGTCCTTTGCTTGCCAGACATAAGAGGTCCACTAATTAAGGCACATTTGTAACTAGTGAAGGCAAGAATAATGCCCAAATGTGCTCGCTCTGTTGAAGTGGTGTTCACCATCATCCAGTTTTCTGGCCCTATATATTCATTACCATAGGCTAACTGTGTCCCCAAGACATCAACATAAACAGAGTCTTCACTGTAGCATGGGTTAGCCTGGCTGACATTGCTCCAGTTATCAATGACACTATGGCGATATTTCATAAGCCTCTGCCATTCAAAAGAAGATTCCAGACTGCCTTTTATGTCAACAAGCCCAGCAATCTGTTGGGAATGCTTCATGATCAGTAAAATGATGGCACGAAGGGCTGTCACTGTGTGCTGTGTTGCCAAGGTGCTATTATAGGAATCTGCAATGATACTTTGTACAGCTTTGCAAAAGCTCAGAAGTTTTGTAGTATTTTGTGCTTTAATACCTATCCACTTGTTTTGAGCTTGGCTTAGGGAAACTTTACCAATTTCACTGTACCACAGAACTTCCTCTGCAACCAAAAGGCATTGCAGAGGATATTCAGATGTTAGTTTTAAAAACGATGATGCAATGGCATTTAGAGTTTTTCCTTCATCCTTTGCTGATGTGATGAAAATGCAAGCATGGTCTGATGTAAGGATATTATCATCAACTTGTTTATTCTGTTCAGGAATATTTTCTTCTGGTTCAGGGCACTGTCGTGCAGCAATGCATTTCAAAATCAGCTGTTTAACTGTTTGATGTAAATTCTTCTCCAAACGATCAAGACAAACTACAGGGTTTAAATTAAGTTCAAGAGGACAGACAAAGGGCACATGTTCCATTAGCATTCCATATACACCATTTATCCACATCTGAGTGCTGGGGAGATCTGGCTCAATGTTTTGGTTTTGGTTTGTCATGTCATTTGTACTACTGTTGTCAACCTCAAACCACTGTACTCCTCTGAAGCATTTGCGCACAAATGGTAGAAGGGAGGATGGTGTCAGATGCAGCGAGAGAAGTTCAATCACCTCCCAATCACTGAGAAAACACAGTCTGGGGAACTCACTACGTGGTGAGTCTAAAAGATACAATAACTGACTGCAAATTTCCTCCATTGCTGTGAGTCCTTTAATGAGGATAATGCGTAAATGTTGTCCATGGAAGTCACAATTTGTCTCTCTAGTCTTCCTCAATCTAACAAAATTCAGGACATGGGGGTCACTTGATATAGCCTGAATCAGTTCACGAAACATCTCATCCACTGGGGAAAACTTCTCTCTCTGCAATACAATAATCCTTAATTAATAGTAAACACAGCCATATATGTCAAATATCATATTAATACAATAATAACAGAAAAAAACTTACCAACTCTATGTTTTTTGTGCTCATAGACATGTCATAGAAAATTCTGCTAAGGAATATCCACTTTTGCTGATATCTTTCACAAAAATCTAGAAGCTCCTCTATTGTTTAAAAAAAAAGAAAAAAGTGATAAATACATACTAAACTATACTGATTTAAACAAAATAGATCTACTATTGATGTAGCTTTTCATATACATACCAAGTTCCTGCAACATCTGGACCCACATTTCTACCTCCCTTTTGAAATCACAGACATGAGGAGAAAAAAGCATGCTGGACAGAGTCATAACACTGTCCTCAGCCTGGGCCATCAGAGTTTCTAGGTCTAACCAGAAAAGACAGTTAAGCTCTATGCTTACTAAACTTACTTAAACTACGAGTATTTAACTTGCTTGTTATGGGCAAAACTGGTTGTGTGGGCTAGGTAAATGGAACTGGAATGTGTGTATGCACAGCATATTTGTAAAACTGCTAAATGAAGAAAAGGCCTTACAATAAGACATCTATAGTACATGCTAAACATGTGGACGAAATAAACTAAGAGCTTATTTTCTTTATGTACCCATTATGGTAAACGTTCCACTGCCACAGGAATTCTGTTGTGAAACATTTTGGGTCGACTCAAAGTCAGCAGTAAGCTTTATCTGTTGTGTTACCCCACATTGTGGATACTTCTTCTGACAAAAAATGAACTTTGTAAGTCTGAATACTGTCCCTTCCCAGCTCTGTTGAAGCCTCTGGAATGCTTGCTCCATGTCTGCTTCAGCTTTAGCTTTGCTGCAGATCTAGACAATAGTCATCAATTTAACAAACTTTAATTATTTAACAGTTTGACTATTTTTAGATTTTAGATCATTTAGATGCTGGAGTGTTATCAGACCTTGCTAATTTTATTTTGATGCTCCCACAGATCTCTGGAGATAAGATCACCTAGAGTTAGGTTCTGTCCTCTGGAAACTAGCAGGTCCATGTCTATTTAGAGGAGAATATTAATTATGAATGATATAATGTGAAATAATGTAACACATTGAGGAAAATATTATGTCAATTGTTTATGTGAAGTGGTTAACATATGATCATCATCTATAAAAGTTATTACTGTCCATCATTGTGTATATATATATATATATATATATATATATATATATATATATATATATATATATATATATATATATATATATATATATATATATATATATACAGTACATACAGTACAGTACATATATGAGTACACCCCTCACATTTTTATAAATATTTTATCATATTTTTTCATGGGACAACACTGAAGAAATGACACTTTGCTACAATGTAAAGTAGTGAGTGTACAGCTTGTATAACAGTGTAAATTTGCTGTCCCATCAAAATAACTCAACACACAGCCATTAATGTCTAAACCGCTGGCAACAAAAGTGAGTACACCCCTAAGTGAAAATGTCCAAATTGGGCCCAATTAGCCATTTTCCCTCCCCGGTGTCATGTGACTCGTTAGTGTTACAAGGTCTCAGGTGTGAATGGGGAGCAGGTGTGTTAAGTTTGGTGTTATCGCTCTCACACTCTCTCATACTGGTCACTGGAAGTTCAACATGGCACCTCATGGCAAAGAACTCTCTGAGGATCTGAAAAAAAGAATTGTTGCTCTACATAATGATGGCCTAGGCTATAAGAAGATTGCCAACACCCTGAAACTGAGCTGCAGCACGGTGGCCAAGACCATACAGCGGTTTAACAGGACAGGTTCCACTCAGAACAGGCCTCGCCATGGTCCACCAAAGAAGTTGAGTGCACGTGCTCAGCATCATATCCAGAGGTTGGCTTTGCAGAATAGACGTATGAGTGCTGCCAGCATTGCTGCAGAGGTTGAAGGGGTGGGGGTCACCCTGTCAGTGCTCACACCATACGCCGCACACTGCATCAAATTGGTCTGCATGGCTGTCGTCCCAGAAGGAAGCCTCTTCTAAAGATGATGCACAAGAAAGCCTGCAAACAGTTTGCTGAAGACAAGCAGACTAAGGACATGGATTACTGGAACCATGTCCTGTGGTCTGATGAGACCAAGATAAACTTATTTGGTTCAGATGGTGTCAAGCGTGTGTGGGGGCAACCAGGTGAGGAGTACAAAGACAAGTGTGTCTTGCCTACAGTCAGGCATGGTGGTGGGAGTGTCATGGTCTGGGGCGGCATGAGTGCTGCTGGTACTGGGGAGTGTACTGTGACATACTGAAGCAGAGCATGATCCCCTCCCTTCGGAAACTGGGCCGCAGGGCAGTATTCCAACATGATAACGACCCCAAACACACCTCCAAGACGACCACTGCCTTGCTAAAGAAGCTGAGGGTAAAGGTGATGGACTGGCCAAGCATGTCTCCAGAACTAAACCCTATTGAGCATCTGTGGGGCATCCTCAAACGGAAGGTGGAGGAGTGCAAGGTCTCTAACATCCACCAGCTCTGTGATGTTGTCATGGAGGAGTGGAAGAGGACTCCAGTGGCAACCTGTGAAGCTCTGGTGAACTCCATGCCCAACAGGGTTAAGGCAGTGCTGGAAAATAATGGTGGCCACACAAAATATTGACACTTTGGGCCCATTTTGGAAATTTTCACTTAGGGGTGTACTCACTTTTGTTGCCAGCGGTTTAGACATTAATGGCTGTGTGAGTTATTTTGAGGGGACAGCAAATTTACACTGTTATACAAGCTGTACACTCACTACTTTACATTGTAGCAAAGTGTCATTTCTTCAGTGTTGTCCCATGAAAAGATATAATAAAATATTTACAAAAATGTGAGGGGTGTACTCACTTTTGTGAGATACTATATATATATATATATATATATATATATATATATATATATATATATATATATATATATATATATATATATATATATATATATATATTTTTTTTTTCCACTTACATTGCCTTACCTTTAAATATGTTTGCCCAGTGTTTGTCCTTCATTGTAGGGCTGCTTAGTTTGGCTAATAGTGAGAGCTGCTGGCTGAAACTCTCAATTACATATAAAGTTTCCTGAAGCACTTCATCAGAAGAGGGAATGACCTTCGCTATTGAATTTGCTTGCTGAAGCCATTCATTTACCTTATCCTGGGCTTTGGATACTACAAACTGCCAAGGGACATAAAATAATGCTACTAAACAGATTCAATTTAGGGAAAGCTGATACAGTGATAATTGGATTACACACCTTGCTAAACAGAATGAGCCTCCATTCCTGAATCTGTGCAGTGGACACATCCATTAGTTCCCAGAGCGCTTTTCGTGCTTCCATATTCTGCTTGGCTGTCATCACAAATGAGAGATCTAAAGGCTGCCCTAAGTGGAGTATTGATACATGATTGAAATTTAAAACTTTCAAACCCACTGCAGAAACACAATGGTCAAAAGTTTAGGCAAAAACTTCTACCTCTCAGGCTTTGGTTGGTCCCATTCAGCTCATTCAGTTGTCCAACTATCATATGTAGCTGTCTAGACATTATCCTGAGCTTAGGAATTATCTGGCCAGAATTCTGATTTAGGTCCAGATAAGGTCCAGTGGTGGCACTGCAGACCAGATCTTCTAGTTGTTTAGTCAGGGAGGAAAATGTGTTGTCCAGAGTGTTAATCATGGATGGCAATTGCTGCATGACTCTTTCTGTTGCTGTCCTCAGCAGAGGAACAAACTGATTCCACAGGGCAAATGTCTACAATAATAAATACATGGTGTGTATGACAATGTGTTTTAAATAATATTATGCTATTTAAGGTGTATTCAAAACACTGAGATCAGGCTCCCTACCTCCTCAATCAATGTAACTAACTCAGGAGTTATGTTTCCAAAATTCAGTTGAATAGTTTTTTGAAGGGAACACATGTTTTCCAGCTTTTGGTGAATATCAGTTTCCTTGTAGCATTTTACCTGCACATAAAAGCAAAGGTTTCTTCAAATTCCAGTAGCATAAAAAGTGTGCATATTATTTGCAGTAAATGTCACTTACAAGTGAAAATAACAAATACTTAACAAATAAATACCATGCTAGCATAATTTGCAAATTCATTGAGGTCCATGGGTTCAAGCTTAAGGCATTCCATAAATTTCTTCAGATCATTTATCAAGTTTTCAGCACACAACTGCAGTTCCTCAGAGAGCAAATTTAAAACATCCTTCTTTGTGGTGTTCAGTAAGGGCTCTGTGAGGGAGTGGGGGGTGGCGGATTAAATTAAATACAAATAAATAAATTACTACAACAAAATCTTTCTCTTGGAATATATACTAGACAAGTGACAAATTAATGGAAAAACAACAAAGTGTCTTAGCAAGGTGTTTAGCAACAACAAGCCACCAGAACAGTTTCAATTCTAACAGAGCAGTCCAAAATTTCTCATAGATGCTGAAATGGGTATACTGTAGATGGGGCATTGTCATCTCAATAATGAATCCTCTTTCCAAGATTGAGGTCAACTCAGCATTTTTATCCATATGTCACAAATCATGACAGAATGTTAATTGTTTCATGCAGTACATCTGTCTGGAAGCATATGTACACATCCTTTTTTCTCCATTTATTTTTTGTCCCCTTTAATTTGTCACATATCTGTATGTGGTATGCATATATTAATAAACACACCTAGCATCTCTTGGATGTGTGAACAGTTAATAGTGATGAGCTTATTGGATGTGGTAAAAGCAGCAGGCACATTGTGTACTTGATTGATCCATAATTGTATCATCTGTATGTGTTCCTTATATTTAGGGGCAGGCCATCCTTGCATACTCTCCAGTGAAGCTGGGCTCCACTGACTGGCAAACAAATAAGCGTCTACCAACCAGGAATGCCTTTCACACAGTTGCTGGATCTCTTGGAGGGCTTCCTAGATTAAAGGGCAAACAGTCACAGTGTAATCAGGAACATACAGGAAGTAAAATGTGTGTAGGAAACAGGGGTCAAAGGGCAGGCAGACAATATGATAATCAATAATCTGAGTCAAATCGTGGAAAGCTCAAAATACCAGAAGCACCACTTGGTGATCAGGGCTCGCTGTAGACAAAGAACTGCAGTTAGAAACATGCAATCCTTTGAAAAGAGACTAGACAAAAAGAGTGTAAATGCACAATACAGTTTTTGTTTATTTATGTTTTTTAATTGAAGCAAAAAAAGTTATCCAACACCTATCTCCAATGTGAAAAACTAACTGCCCCCCTAAACTTAAAATCTGGTTGTGCCACCTTTAGCAGCAATAACTGCAACCAAACACTTCCGATAACTGGAGATCAGTCTTTCACTTACTTCTAGGACTAGGACTTACTCCTATGCTTTGGATCATTGTCTTGCTGCATAATCCAGTTGTGCTTGAGTTTCAATTTATGGACTGAAGCCCGGACATTCTCCTTTAGGATTTTCTGGCAGAGAGCAGAATTCATGTTTTCCTCAATTACTGCAAGTTGCCCAGGCCCTGAAGCAGCAAAGCATCCCCACATCATCACACTGCTTGACCGTAGGTATGATGTTCTTTTTGTGGAATTCTGTGTTTGGTTTACACCAGAGGTAACGGGATCCCTGTCTTCCAAACAGTTCCACTTTTGACTCATCAATCCACAGAACATTCTCCCAAAAGGTTTGAGGATCATCAAGGTGTGTTTGGCAAAATTCAGACGAGCCTTAATGTTCTTCTGGGTTAGCAGTGGTTTTCACTTCGCCCCTCTTCCATGGATGCCATTTTTGCCCAGTGTCTTTCTGATAGTGGAGTCATGAACCTTTACTGATGCAAGAGAGGCCTGTAGGTCCTTTGATGTTGTCTTTAGGTCTTTTGTGACTTGCTAGATGAGAAGTTGCTGTGCTCTTGGAGGAATTTTGGAAGGTCGGCCACTTCTGGGAAGGTTCACTACTGTGCCGAGTTTTTCCATTTTCCATTGCACTGTGGTTCTTTTGAGTCCCACAGCCTTTGAAATAGCTTTGTAACCCTTCCTAGACTGATGCATTTCAGTCACCTTCTTCCTCATCATTCCTGGAATTTCTTTCAACTTTGGCATAGTGTGTTACTGGGTAAGAGCTTTTAACCAACTTCATGCTGTTGAAAAAGTTCTATTTAAGTGTTGATTTGATTGAACAGGGTTTGCAGTAATCAGGCCTGGTTGCATCTAGTCCAGCTGAACCCCATTATGAATGCAGTTTCATAGATTTGGGGAATTAGTAATTATGGGGGCAAATAGATTTTCACACAGGCCCAGTTGATATTGGATAACTTTTTTGCCTCAATAAATAACATTATCATTAACTGAACAAAACTGTATTTTGTGTTTACTCAGGTTGCCTTTGTTTTATCTTAGATTTTGTTTTAATTTCTGAAACAATTTAGTATGAGATATACACAAAACAGAGGAAATCAAGATGGGGGAAAATACTTTTAAGTGGATACATACTAAAAGTAATGTGTCTGGTTCAATTACTCTTTTGAATATGAATTATATATATATATACATATATATACACAGTGGGTATAGAAAAGAATCACTCCCCCTTTAAAATAATTACATTTTGTTGCTTCTCAGCCTGAAATGAAGACGGACACAGTTTTTGTTTTATCCAGCTGTATTTACTCAGTGCAACTTATAACATCCAAGTGAAAGATATAACACCAACATGTCAGAAAAAACAGAATCACTGAGTTGGAAAAAGGACCCCCTTGCTTTAATTTGCCTTATTTTTTTAATTACAGCCTTTGGTCTGTTGGGATATGTCTCTACTAACTTTGCACATCTAGACTTTGTAATATTTGCCCACTCTTCTTTGCAGAACTGCTCAAGTTCAGTTAAATTTGATGGTGACCGTTTGTGGACTGCAGTCTTCAAGTCATTCCACAGATTTTCAATGGGGTTTAAGTCTGGGATCTGACTAGGCCATGCTGTCCACTGTGTGGTCAGTTTTGCTGTGTGCTTTGGGTCATTGTCATGTTGGAAGGTAAACCTTCTTCCCATTGACAATTTCTGGCAGAGGGCAGCAGATTTTCCTCAAGAATTTGACGGTATTTTGCCCCATCCATTTTCCTTCTATCCTGACAAGTGCTCCAGTCCCTGCTGCAGAGAAAAACCCCCATAACAGGATATTACCACCTCCATGCTTTACTGTAGGAATGGTGTTATTTGGATGGTGAGCTGTATTGGATTTCCACCAGACATATTGTTTGGTGATGAGGCCAAATAATTCATCTGACCATAACACCTTTCTCCATGTGGCCTCAGACTCTTCAAGGTGCGTTTTGGCAAAGCTCAGTCATGAGTGGCTTTTTTCTTGCAACCCTCCCATACAAGCCACATTTGTGGAGAATTTGTGATATTGTTGTCACATGCACACAATGACCACTCTGTCATAAATTCCTGCAACTGCTTCAGAGTTGCTGTAGGCCTCTTGGGAGCCTCTCTGACCAGTTTCCTTCTGGCTCTTTCATCCAGTTTGGAGCGACGTCCTGATCCAGGGAGGGTCTGTGTTGTACCAAATACCTTCCACTTCTTAATAATAGACTTCACTGTGCTTCTAGGCATTGATAAAGCCTTTGAATTTTTTTTGTATCCATCTCCTGACTTGTGCCTGTCCACAACTTTATCCCGGAGATCTTTTGACAGTGCCTTGCCACCCATAGTTGATTGTTTGCTTCAGTTGCACTACAAAATGGTACAGGAAAGCCCTTTTCCTGCTGAGCTAATCAAAATGACCACAGCTGATCACAGTTAAAAGTCAAATGGCTTTGTGTGCCATTGAGAAGGTGAAAGTTTACAAGTTTAGGAGGGGGGTGATACTTTTTCCAACTCAGTGATTCTGTTTTTTTTTTTTTTCTGACATGTTGGTGTTATATCTTTCACTTGAATGTTCTAAGTTGCACTGAGTAAATACAGCTGGATAAAATAAAAACTGCGTCCGTCTTCATTTCAGGCTGAAAAGTAACAAAATGTGATTAATTTAAAGTGGGGTGATTCTTTTCTATACCCACTCTCTCTCTCTCTCTCTCTCTATATATATATATATATATATATATATATATATATATATATTAAATCATAGTAATATTACACCTATTTACTCATGATCATTTTAAGTTAAAGCTTTTAATTCTGAAACAAAAGGTTATAATAGTGGATGTCCTATTCCTTCTATTTCCTCTCCCTATCATCAGGAGGAACCCCTCCTTGTGTGTGAGAAGGGTCTTTTGGCTTAATTTCCATCAACATTATTTAGCACAGTTTAGATTAAGAACAATTAGAACAACAATAATACTTTAAAAAATTGTCCAAGCTAGATAATCTAGATTTAAATCACCTATAGAGATTTCATTCATATTGCTAATACTATACCGGAACCTAGTCCACTTGTTGCAACTATCATCTATATCACTATATTCAGTGGTGCTTGAAAGTTTGCGAACCCTTAAGAATTTCCTCAATATCTGCATAAATATGACCTAAAACTTCTTCAGCTTTTCACACAAGTCCTAAGAGCAGACAAAGAGAACACAGTTAAACAAATGAGACAAAAATATTATACTTGGTCATTTATTTACTGAGGGAAATGATCCAATATTACATATCTGTGAGTGGCAAAAGTATGTGAACCTCTAGGATTATCAGTTTAATCTGAAGGTGAACTTAGAGTCGGGTGTTTTCAATCATTGAGATGACAGTCAGGTGTGAGTGAGCACCTTATTTTATTTAAAGAACAGGGATCTATCAAAGTCTGATCTTCACAACACATGTTTGTAGAAGTGTATCATGGCATGAACAAATGAGATTTATGAGGACCTCTGAAAAAAGTGTTGGAAAAGGTTATGAAATCTTTAAAGAGATTGGACTCCACCAATCCACAGTCAGACAGATTGTGTGCAAATGGAGGAAATTTAAGACCACTGTTACCCTCCTCAGGAGTGGTTGACCAACAAAGATCACTCCAAGAGCAAGATGTGTAACAGTCCACAAGGTCACCAAGGAACCCAGGGTAACTTATAAGCAACTAAAGGCCTCTCTCACATTGGCTAATGTTAATGTTCATGAGTCCAGCATCAGGAGAACACTGAACAACAATGAACAACCTTATCCCATCTGTGAAACATGGTGGTGGTAGTATCATTGTTTGGGCTGTTTTGCTGTATCTGGGATGGGACCGCTTGCCATCACTGATGGAACAATGAATTCTGAATTATACCAGCAAATTCTAAAAAAAAAAGTCAGGACATCTGTCCAGGAACTGAATCTCAAGAGAAAGTGGGGCATGCAGCAAGACAACGATCCTATGGACACAAGCACACAAGTCATTCTACCAAAGAATGATTAAAGAAGAATAAAGTTAATGTTTTGGAATGGCCAAGTCAAAGTCCTGACCTTAATCCAATAGAAATGTTGTGGAAGGACCTGAGCAAGCAGTTCATGTGAGGAAACCCACCAACATCCCAGAGTTGAAGCTGTTCTGCACTGAGGAATGGGCTAATATTCCTCAAAGCCAATGTGCAGGACTGATCAACAGATACTGGAAACATTTAGTTGCAGTTATTGCTGCACAGGGGGGTCACACCAGATACTGAAAGCAAAGGTTCACATACTTTTGCCATTCACAGATATGTAATATTGGATCATTTTCCTCAATAAATAAATGACCAAGTATAAGATTTTTGTCTCATTTGTTTAAATGGGTTCTCTTTATTTACTTTGAGGACTTGTGTGAAAATCTGATGATGTTTTTAGTCTTATTTATGCAGAAATATAGAAAATTCTAAAAGGTTCACAAACATTCAAGCACCACTGTAAGTAACTAAATACACCTGTAGTGTACAGTCATTCATTTTCTTGGTTAAGAACACAAGACGAAACAGGTGTGACAAACTAGATACAAGTGAAAACATCTCCTGAGAAGACAGGAACAGGAAAACAGGAACCTAATAGGTTGCATTCCACCACCTAAAGATAACTATGAACACCTTCATATTGCAAGGTAGCCACATGAAGTTTAATTTAAACTAGCATAGCATTCTAAAGAACTGCTTGCATTACCTGTATAATTCTGGCTTGTTGTTTTTCAATCTCCTGTGCCCCAGCATGGTGGTGCAGGTGCCATTCTAGCTGATTTCTAGACAGAGGAAAGAACTGTCCTTGCAGTCTCTGACCCTGAAGACTATAAGAGCTCAGTTTGGGAAGCACCATCTTTGTGTTTGATACAACACAAGTCTCCTCCTTATAGGGAAAACTCCCAGTACATGTGAGTGCAGATCCACTCTGTTCATATGCTGAAAATAACACATCTTAAAATAAATCTGTTTAATAGTTATTTCCAAGTCAGAAATGTGACATTTTTTGAGGTGGAACATGTAAAAGGTAAGAATTTCTGTCACCTCTCCTGACAGGAACGCTTGTGTTATTTGTAATGCCAGGGTTTGGAGTAGGCTGTTGAAAACCACCGACAAAAGAGAAACTAGCAGTCAAAGAAGCTTTAGAATCTGGCGAATTATTGCAGGCATCAACAACCTATAGATAAAGGCATCAACCCATCTTTATTATCAGTTTTATAATTTCATTTATCAAATCATGGGATTTACATGGAAGCAAAGCAAGAACTGTCACAGTCCTTGAAATACACAAAGACAGTTTTTCTCACCTGTAGAGTAGAGTTAACCACAGACAACAATGCTCTATGCAGCAGCTCCTGAAACAGGTGCATCGATGGAAACAGCACAAGCTGACCACCTTCTCCAAATGTCAGTTCTGCCTGGAAAAGACTGCCCTGATTTTTCTGTTCCCGCTGTAAAATTTAACAAACAGATGGAAAAATAAGTGCCACATTTGGCACCTAGATTATATACTAAAAGTCATACCTACAAGTAACTAATGCTGGAATAAAGCACAATCTACAATTATGTGACACTTGATGTGACAATTAAAAAAATTTTAAAAAAGCCTTGAATTCTCTCTGGAATATGTTTATCAACCCCATATTTTAGTTACATTATTTAAACACACATACACACACAATTCTTTGCAGATGCATTGCTAATGTTCAACTTTCTTTAAGTGGTGTTACAAACTTTCTCTCTCTTGCATGTTGCCAGCAGTCAATCAGTGCAAGTCTGGAGGCAGGAACAGTTATGATTAGTTAAATGCAGCCACTAGTGAAAATATAGAAAAGGCCAAACATTTAGTTACATAAATAGTATGAGTGGTCTAGCACTGTTGTTAGAAAGCCACATCAGTTTGTTTGCTTTTTTGGACATAATTAGAAGCCATGCAATATTCCTGATAGCATTATCAATAGGCATATGACTACTGTGGGAAAGATTTTAGTGCTTTTAAAGTGGGCAATCTTTGTAATAGGTTAGGCGTTATTGCCTATTGTTCTACATACAGTTCACACTAATATGGTACACTAATATGAGCATGCCTCAGACAGTTCATCTAATCTAAAGTAATTGGTATAAAATAATCCAGACACTCGCACTAATTCTTTTCAAACTAGCAATGCATTTTGTAAAAGCTGACTGCATCACCGGTGAACATAAATAAGGCTTGCAGCCAAATAAATATATCAGAAATAAGACAATCGTCAATGACATGAGATCCATTCCAGTCTCCATTCACTTTCGTGAATGGCATTATCGTTGACCAAGGCATATGATATAACAATCATGCACTACCAGCTAACATTTAGTCATGAGTAGAAAATTGTTTTACCTTCAAAACTTTATTGAGGTAGAGCATGAGCTCACATTGGGTGACAGTAACAAGGTTTTGAACAATCATGCAGTCCATAAGAGCTGTAAAGTTTCCCAGCCTTTGATGGACTTGACCAGTTTGGTTCAGCTTTTTGTGAAGGCTTTTAATCAAGGCCTGCTGAAGATGCAAAGGCTTGCTGCATTGGCTCAGCTGAAATTCTTTCACTTGTTGTTGTAATTCCTGGTATGTTTTGTAGCAGGTCTCCTGCACCTAAACATAAAGCCAGTCAATAGTTATTGTGACACTTGTTATGTTTCATAAAGCAAAATGTAGCATTTTAGCTAAACCATCTGTCACTCCAGAAACACAAATTATTAAAGTTAACTTAATGATACCCCAAACAAGCAGTCTACCAAGGAGATTGAGTAGAATGGAGCTATTAGGGACATGTGTAATAATGTTTAAACTTCATTAATTTGATTTGTTCACACTGCCAAGGCTTGGGCTGATTTTCAAAGAATATTTATGACAAAGTATTTTGGAAAGAAGTTCTGTTCTGCCATTTTGTGCCAAGATAAAATGAAATACAATTGTGCAAATATGTATGTGCTTCAGATGTGAAAATAAAATGATTAATTTGTGGAAATGTTAAATGTGAATGTTGTACATACACCAATCAGCCATAACATTAAAACCACTGACAGGTGACTTGAATAACATTCATTATCTCATTACAGTGGCACTTGTCCAGAGGTGGGATATATTAGTCAGCAAGTGAACAGTCAGTTCTCAAAGTTTATGTGTTGGAAGCAGGAAAAATGGGCAAGCATAAGGATCTGAGCGACTTTGACAAGGGCCAAATTGTGATAACTAGATGACTGGGTTAGAGCATCTCCAAAAGGGCAAGTCTTGTGGGGTGTTCCCAGGTATGGTTTTTGTTTTGTGATGTAGTTTTTGATGATGTTTTTGTGATGTAAAAAATTAAATTAAAATAAATCATGCTAGATTTAATGTGATATAAACCAACAAAATTCAATGGAAAAATGATTAGAAATGTTTAAGGAAAAAAAAGAAAAAAACTTACAATAACCCAGTTGCCACAGATGCGCACACCCTCTTATAATGGAGCATGTGACCGTGCCAATCACATTCAAACTCATGTTCAAAAGTAATTATCATACACCTGCCATATATGAAGTGATTTTGATTAACCCCCAAAAAGATCAGCTGTTTCTGTAGGATTTCCTATACATCTTCTTGGTTTCATCCATTACCAAGAACAGGACGTCCCTCCAAAATCGACAAAAGGACAAGACGAAACCATATCAGGGAAGCTGGCAAGAGACCTACAGCATTAAAGGAGCTGCTGGAATATCTGGCAAATACTGGTCACTCCCTGCATGTGATCTCTTGTATTCTTCACTTGTATTCTTCACCCCAAACCATGTGGCAAAATATTGCAGAACTTTTTGGGCATAACCTGCAAGCCTCTGTTAGTCAGCTGAAGATGAAACAATTTCTTTCCAGGACAATAACGACCCAAAGCACAAATCCAAGTCAACAAAGGAATGGCTTCAGATGAAAATGATCAACGTTTTCAAACAGCCCAGTCAGAGCCCAGATCTAAACCCTATCGAAGATCTGTGGAATGACTTGAGGAGGGCTATGCACAGGAGATCCCCACCGTAATTTAATAGACCTGGAGCATTTTTGCAAGGAAGAGTGGAATAAAATAGACACATCAAGATGCGCTAAGTTTATATTTATGCAACCAGGTTATTGTAAGTTGTTTTTTCTTTTTCTTTTTTTCCCTAAAATGTTTCTAGTTGTTTTTACTTGAATTTGGTTGGTTGCTATATCACATTAAATGTGGAAAAATGTCTGGCATGATTGATCTTGGTTTCAGTTTTTACATCACAAAAACCTGCAATTATACAGTCCCCTCTAAAACTTTTGGAACAGCATGGCCAATTAACTTGTTTTTGCAGTAGACTGAAGACATTTGGGATTGAGATCAAAAATAGCAAAAATATTGAAATGTGACTGACAGGTGTTTCTTGTTTCCCATGTGTGCCCTGTTAAATTGACTGTTTAAACAATAAATAGCTCTGAACATCTACTCTTGGTTTTAGCCTTCAGTTTTACCTGTGAAGACTGCATTTGTTGTTAAAATAAGGATAAGCCAACATGAAGATCAGAGAGTTGTCTATGGAAGAAAAGCAAGCCATTTTGACACTGAGTAAAGAGGGAAATCAATCAATCAGAGGCATTGCACAAACATTCGGTATAGCCAATACAACAATTTGGAATGTGCTGAAAGAGAAAGAAACCACTGCTGTACTGAATAACAGACACTGAATAGGTCAGCCAAGAAAAACAGCAACAGCTGATGACAGAAACATTGTGAGAGCTGTGAAAAACAAACAAACAAAAAAAAAAAACAATCACCAACAACCTCCACAGGGCAGGGGTGAAGTTATCACAATCCACCATACCACAAGATGCAAACCACTCATTAGCAGTAAGAATCGGAAAGCCAGATTGGAATTAACAATGATGATGACAGAGATGAGCCACAAAAGATCTGGAACCAAAATTAACCTCTACCAAAGTGATGGAAAAGCCAAAGTGTGGAGAAAGAAAGGATCTGCTCATGATCCAAAACATACGAGCTCATCTGTAAAACATGGTGGAGGTAGTGTCATGGCTTGGGCTTGCATGCCTGCTTCTGGAACAGGCTCACTAATCTTTATTGATGATGTAACTCATGGTGGTAGCAGCAGAATGAATTCAGAAGTTTACAGAAACATTTTGCCTGCTAATTTACAGAGAAATGCATCCAAATTAATTGGAAGGAACTTTATCATGCAGCAAGACAATGATCGAAAACACACTTTCAACTCAACAAAGGATTTTATCAGGGGGTAAAAGTGGAAGGTTTTAGACTGGCCAAGTCAATCACCAGACCTTAACCCAATTGAGCAGCATTTCATTTCCTGAAGAGGAGACTGAAGGGACTTATCTGTTCCTATACGTTTCCTCACCTAAAACTGGGTGGTCTGATACAAAAGGTTCTATGTTTTATGTTGTTTAACACATCTAGATATAAATACCATTAAATAAGCTGAAATCCTAAACTCTCGTCTCATATCCATCTTTTGATTTCAAACCCAAATGTCTTTGGCCTGGCCATTCCAATCATTTCGGAGGGAACTGTAACAGGGTTGTGTAGACTTTTTATATCCACTTTATGTAAATGCAATTTGTATAAAGCTTTGAATTGGTTGACTAGCCAGCATTCCATTATGAATCAAGCATTTTTTCCCATTACAAAGAAAAAAGGACAGTGATGGCACTCATGAACATCCTCATATATCATTATAAGCCAAATTTTGTATGTTTGTAGAGCTGGCTTTCAAGCAGCTGAATGGTATACTTTTAGCTAGCAATGATAACATGCTAATTATCGGCACTTAAAGCTCATAAAATTTGGTTACAAAGAAAAAAGGACAGCAACTGCACTTGTGAACATCTTCCTAAATCATTTTGTTATAATCACAGTTATAGGGTTGTGACTTGGCTTTCAAGCAGTTGAATGTCAGAATGTGCTTGAAACTGAGGTCATGACAGTCCTTACTAATGCTAACTCTGGAATTGTTTTTAAAAATGACTACAGTCTTGGTCAACAATCCCAACAAAGGCATCGGTTCTGTTAATTAGTAGCTACCTATTATGATGAAATTTTAATTTACCGTAGTCAGTATCAGAGAGCGGTGATGTAAGAATTTCTCAATGAAGCTTCGAGATTGTTGATTGCTTTTCAACAGTGTGGTCTGGAATTCTGTAAGTGTGTATGTGTTTGACTCATCCTGTGGTAGCCAGTGTACTTTTTTAAGCTTTTCAATTAGTCTAGAAACAAGAAAAAAGGCAACATATGTCAAACAGAATGAACACTTTTCATGTAATGAGTGATAAGCAAAGATAAAATATTAAAAGATCAAACACCTGGTCAAATGAAATAAAGCTTCCCTAAACTGGGGAACAGCTATCAGTAACTGAGACTGAAGGTGCTTACACTTGCGTTGAAATAAGACATGACACACATTTCTGTGCCACCTGAAAACAAACAAACAAACAAACAAACAAACAAACATACTGCTAGTTTAAGTTTACAGTTAACTAAACAGAACTGTCAAGACAATGACTGACAATGAAAGTTGTGACCACCTGTCAAGGTAAAATTTGTCTATCATATAAAATATCAAGGTTTAATTGATATAAATTTTTATCCCATAAATCACCCACATTAAAAAATAGCATGAATGGTGCTGAAAAAATCAGAAAGTAGGAAAAGTTTTAAAAGATGAAATCTGTGATTATTCACCTGGTGAAAGCCTTATGCAGTAGATAGTCTCTGAAAAATGGGACATCTCTCAAGGCTTTCCATAGTATGGCTTCACGATACCACTCTGCAAGATTCAAGAGCCCAACACTACAGCCATTCTTCACATGAATCACTGAGGTGGGTGAGAAGATGTAATGATCCGAGCCTGCTTTGCTGCAAGGGACCACATGCAGATCATAGGGTCTAAAAAAAAATGTCAATTATGAAAGGTCAATTGATATTTTACTGCAGTGGTGTCAGGACAGTGCTTTATTTATTAATGAAAGTAAAACAAAAGAGCTCATCCATTACAGTCATGGGGAATATGCGCAGACACATGCATATATGTTATGTGTTTATATGTATAAGCTGTATGTATAAGTTATTTCCACCTGTGGGGGAGCGAAAGACAAATTTCCATGCAAATAGACAATAAAGATTTAAAGTTAAAGTTATAGACTGTGATTTATCAAAAATGAATTACAAGCAGAATTTAAGTACAAAGCTGAGCTGATGAGGTTTGATGTTCCTGCTTAAGAGCCCTAAATTGCTTTCGTGCAGTCTTCAAACTAACTCAGTATTACTCCCTTCTGTAATCTGCTATTCTTAAACAGTCTGTATTTGTCTATACTGTACATATCGATTCCTTAACGCATTTAGCATTCCTGTTAAGAGTTTGCAAATTTCTTGTAGTATAGTTCTGTGTTAGCATTTTGCTACCTTTCTAGAATTCTAGAACATTTCACAAATTGTATCAGACATATATCAGACATGTATCAGTTGACTTACTAAACTTCATGAACACTAGAGTCGGCAGATAGACTGACACCTTTCTATAATGTGAAAAAGGATACATATATAAACAGAAGATATATAAACAGATTAAAAAAATAATACTACCTATACGGACCATCTTCAGAAACATTCAAATGGTAAAACTGTAGCCCCCCCAGGTGTTTTTTTTGTGCAAAGATCTCAAACACCTCAATGCCGGTAAGAGGACTGCACTTGGTCTTACTCTCTTTCCCAATCTCTTTTCCCTCTGTGGAGCCTTGTTTGGAGATATCCTCACCTAGAGAGCTTAAAAACACTTGCCAAGTCAAAATTGCCCACCCAACACATAAAATCAAGAAAACCAAAGCTGTTTATGATGTTCATTTTCCATGACTTACTCTGTCTTTACTTTCTGAGGGTGCTTAATTACTCTGAGGGGAATATCAGCACTGAGAGCAGATGATATCAGACTGGGTCCCTCTGTCCATATAGAATCTGCCATTGCCACCTCTGAACCCACTGATGCTACCAACTGAGGAAACTCAACGACTGATATGTCAGGCAGCTGTGATATCTGAGGCCTGTTGAGAGGGCAATCAGTTGGAGGTTCACCCATAAATGTTGGAGAGCGGGATGTCAGGAGAGGTAAAGTAGGAACAGATCCTGGATTATGGGCTGATGATCTGTCATGGCTGTTTCTCCTGGGAGCTGTCAGCTTGGTTGTGTCTCTGTGAATATCTTTTTTTTCAGGTGCAGACATGGCTGCAGCAAGCAAAATGCAGGCAAAATGCTTATTTTGATGGACAATTTGGATTATTTCCTACTTTATGTCCATTTTCTTAACAACAACAACAAGTTGAATCTTAACAAGTGGAATCCTGGTAAAGAAGAGGAAAAGGAAACACTTAACTAGCTTATTATAAGGATCGGTATAAGTTTATATTAGAATAAGCTACTTAAAAACCAGTACCGCCGCTCCCTATACGCGGATGATGTCATTTGTGAAGGGCACCAACTCCCAAGGGGGCACCATCTCAGCTGCTCAAAAAAAAAAGTCATTTCTAATTTTAATATGAATCACAACATATTCTGACAATTAAAATATGTAAATAAAATATAGAAAATTAGTAATTATAATAAAAAGTAGGCATATTACGTCGCTGTGTGTATTACATCGCTGTGTGTCGCAATATGCGTTGCTGTGCGTCCATTTACACCTGCGTGTATGATGGATGCCAATGGAAAACTATGCCTGGGAAGAAACAACAGGAGTCCGGTGCTGAGAAGCGAAAGAAAAAAAGCCCAAGATGAAGTGCATGCGTCACTTTCAGGTTCGCAAAATGGAAAGATTTAAAGTACATTTCCCTACTTTTATGTAAAAACTGCTTCATTTTGTTGTCATTTCTAAAAACTGTTTGATTAGTTGCAATCTTTGTAAAATCCGCAGGGAGCAGAGCTGTGTATATTACAATACCCATTTCCATAAAAGTTGGGATTTTTTCTAAAATGCAATAAAAACAAAACACAAATATGTGATTTGTCAAGTCTCTTGAAACTTTAACTAACTGACAAAAGTACAAAGAAAAGATATTCAATGTTTTCACTGACCAACTTAATTGTATTTTATAAATATAAACAAATTTAGAATTTGATACGTGCAACACACTCAAAAATAGTTGGGACAGAGGCAAAATAAGACTGAAAAGTTTATAGAATATTCAAGTAACACCATTTTGGAGGATTCCACAATAATCATGTGAATTGGTAACAGGGGAGGGTATCAGGATTAGGCATAAAAGGAGCATCCACCAAAAGCTCAGACTTTGCAAGCAAGGATGGGTCGTGGCTCATCACTTTGTGCCAAACTTTGTGAGAGAATTGTCAGTCCGTTCAAAAAGAACATCGCTCAACACAAGATTGCAAAGAATGTAGGTCTTTCACCATCTACAGTGCATAATATTATGAAAAGATTCAGAGAATCTGAAGAAATCTCATTGCTGCCAAATGTGCGTGACCTTTGAGCCCTCAGGCGGCATTGCCATGGCAATCGTCATGCTACTGTGATAAATATAACCACACGGGCTCGGGAGTACTTCGGAAAACTGTTGTCACATAACACAGTCCGCTGCTGCATCCAGAAATGTAACCCAAAACTCTATTACGCAGGAAGGAAGCCACACATCAACTCTTTGCAGAAATGCCGCTGAGTTCTCTGGCCCGAGCTCATCTCAGCTGGACTGAAAGGCAGTGGAAACATGTGCTGTGGTCAGATGAGTCCACATTTCAGCTTGTTTTCAGGAAAAATAGATGTCGAGTTCTCCGTGCCAAAGATGAAAAAGACCAACCAGACTGTTATAAGTGAAAGATGCAAAAGCCAGCATCTGTGATGGTATGGGGGTGCATCAGTGCCCACGGCATGGGTGACTTGCATGTGTGTGAAAGTACCATTGACCACTGAAGGCATATATTGGGATTTTAGAGAGACATATGCTGCCATCAAGGCAACGTCTTTTCCCATGAAGTCCATGGTTATTTCAGCAGAACAATGCCAGGCCTCATTCTGCACATGCTACAACATCGTGGCTTCGTAGACACAGAGTGCGTGTGCTTGACTGGCCTGCCAGCAGTCCAGATCTGTCTCCTATGGTGCATCATGAAGAGAAGAATCAGAAAATGGAGACCAAGGACTGAAGTCTTGTATCAAGCATGAAGTTCCCAAACGATTAAAAAGTGTAATTAAAAGGAAGGGTGATGTAACGCAGTGGTAAACATGCCTCTGTCCCATTCTTTTGTGTGTGTGTGTTTTGCAGGCATTAAATTCTACATTTGTTTATATTTTCAAAATACAATTACGTTGATCAATGAAAACATTGTAAATCTTTTCTTTGTACTTTTTTCAGTTAAATAAAGGTTCAAGAGACTTAACAAATCACAGATTTTTGTTGTTAAAAAATATCCCAACTTTTATGGAAATGGGTATTAAGATTTAACAGTTGCTCGATCATTTTTAATTTTCCTTTTTCAATATTTTTTTAGTGATTACCTCTATGTGTTGGCAATGCAAAACCACCAGTTTTTAAAATTATTATTATTATTATTATTATTATTATTATTATTATTATTATTATTTTAAAATAAATTTTGCTTGGTTTAACTATGACAGCCATCTTTGCGTCATGGCACACAACAAACTTTGGTTATTCAGCTGTTTACGGAAACCTCAATATCTTGGCTCAGGGTGGACCTAGCTCCTTGGAACAAAAATTCATATCTAGAGCACATTAAAAGCACAAGGAAAATTAAAAAAGGTTGAGCAAACGACTTTGCAATCATTGAACCACTTGAGATGGAATGACCCCAAACAGTATTAACAAAAATAACATAACTCTCTCTCTTAATGTATCCTACTTATTTGTTCTTTATTACTGACTGTTATTACTAACCTATCATAATATTTGGAGGGGATGGGGGCACCACAATATATTTCCGCTTGGGGCATCCAAGACTGGCTTTAGAAATATACAGGTGCTTGCCTAGGGGACAAGATTAATGAATTATCCAAACTAAGAACTATCCAAAGTTAGTTAGTTAGCTAAAGCCCGTAGAAACCTACAGAAACTATTGGACAGGGCTTATATGTCCCCCCCCCCGAATAGCTTTAAAACCCATTAGAAAATGATATCCTACTGAAGCTGCAAGACAATGTTAATATTAATATAGACTGTGACTGTCTATATTAGTTATTAGTTAGTTATTAATTTTGTTAAAGTTACAGTACCTGTTTGCAGCCAGCGCTGTTTCTGCTGTGTTTATGTGTCGCTATGCAGTCCGGTTTCCTTAGAAACAGACCCCTGCGGCGGAGGAATTTCCGTTTTGGTTGGCAGTTTGTTTACTGCTAAAAAAAAAAAAAAAGTTGCAGCAAGAAAACAAATAGTTGTTTTGTATGCTTCAATCTGAATGCTAAAAAAATACACCCCAATCTGGAGACAATCCTATAATGGTTATTAAAAGATTTTACTTTCGATAAATTACTAGCGATACTGGACATGTTCAGCAGATGGCGCCCTAACAATACAAAATAAACTGCAAAAGAAAGTTTAACGGCAACACACATCTACATGAGTTACTTACCAAAAACATAGCAACTTTATTAGACGTTTACTTGCAATTTGTACATTTGACATTATTTTCTTATAACAGTCCGATCTTGAATGTGTTATTCCGCTAATACCACAGCGATTTGCAAACGATTACAATGTTTAATTTATTAATGAACGACAGGTCCGAGAGACAAGTTAGTTCCTGTTCTCACCTACATTATAGCTGTGATAACCAGTCTCTCTCTCTCTTACACACACACACACACACACACACACACACACACACACACACACACACACACACACACACACACACACACACACACACACACACACACACACAAAGCGCAGTTATATTATCGAGAAAACTGAGAAAAAGGAAAGCGTAACAGAGACTCCTTCCATAAATGTTAAATAAATGTCTCCTAACAAAAAAAAAAAAAAAAAAAAAAAAAAAAACGATTATAAGAATTATTTTTGTTAAACAACAATACGTTTTTAAAACCGGTTTATTATTAGTTTTGGATTATTTGAATTATTTAACCTAACGGTCGTCGTCTAATGTCATCTGCAAAAGATAACCACAGGTGTGCTACCAGTCTTCTCTGAAAGCCTTGAATATCTGTGACGTCAACAGTTATAATCTTGTTTAGAAATGTTGTAGATGCAGAATCACAGAAACCGAGCCTGTTGTTTTGCATCACATTCCTGCACATATGTTGTCAGACGCTTTACAAATTCCTTTTACTGAACAATTATTGTAGTAGGAGATGCCAGTGATCTTTTTTGCTGTTGGCTGCAAGCATTCATACACATATTCAGTTCACTTGTCTAGTGTTCAATAATAATAATAATAATTATTATTATTTTTTTAAAAATAATTTTGTGTGTAAGCTCCTCAAAGGTTTCTGGGGTAGGCATTCTTTGACAACTGTAGTTGGTCAGGATTTCCAATAATTCCTCTCGGTCAGGAAAAATGCGTAAGCGCAAGGGCCAAATTGTGATGGCTAGATGACTGGGTCAGAGCCTCTCCAAAACAGCAGGTCTTGTGGGGTGTTCCTGGTATGCAGTGGCTAGTACCTACCAAAGTGGTCCATGGAAGGACAACCGGTAAATTAGCAGCAGGGTCATGGACGCCCAAGGCATATTGATGTGCATGGGGAGCGAAGGCCCATTTGGTCTGATCCCACACAAGAGCTACTATAGTACAAATTGCTGGGTCAGATAGTGCATTGCAGTTTGCTGTGTAGCCACAGACTGGTCATAGTGCTGACCTTTGTACACCGCCAAATGGGCATGTGAGCATCAGAACTGATGAATCACATTTTCTTTTACATCATGTGGATGACCGGGTGCGTGTGCATCCATGGAGACAATTATATTGTTCTTCCTATACACTGAAGAGATTTGGGTTTGAGATCAAAAGATGAATATTAAATGATAGATCAGAATTTCAGCTTTCATTTCCGGATATTTACACCTAGATGCATTAAACAACTTAGAACATGGAACCTTTTGTGTGAACCTACCCATTTTGACACAATGACAGGTGTTTCTTGTTGCCCAGGTGTGCCCTGTTAGCAGTCTTGGGGAGTAGCTAACTAAAATTAACAACGCTACTAACTTAACTAAATTTTTCAGTGGTGTGACAGTAGCTCTGCTAGTTTAAAAAATAGTATAGATTTTCCAATAACTTTTTCAGCATGACCTGGTTGCTTCACAGGAATTAAAAGCCTCATTGTAGCTCACATGGAGAGGAAGTGACCATCTGATGGACACAAAGTGACCAACCACAGTTTGTTACATGATGTATGGGGCGGGTAAATGATAATGTTGTTGTTGTTCTTCTTCTTTCAGCTGTTCCTGTTAGGGGTTGCCACAGCAGATCATTGGTCCGCATCTGGCACAGTTTTTACGCCGGATGCCCTTTCTGACGCAACCTTCCCATTTTATCTGGGCTTGGGACCGGGACTGAGTGCAACCCAGTGGCTAGGTTGGTTCCCTGCATGGGAATTGAACCACGGTGGTGAGAGTGCTGCTGGACTACCACGGGACAGGCGAGTAAGTGATAATAACATTAATTAACTGGTGCTTTGTTGTTACTAGACAACACAACAAAATATTACTTACAAATAGAATAAAAAAAATAATTCAATAAGTTTATCAGTGTATGCTAAGGGATTTATTTTATGTTCTGAATACAACAGTCTGATTGTATTTCTCAACATCTCGTTTAAAGGAGATGTTATTATTTATTATTATTTCCATGATTAATTAATTAATCAGTGGTAAATTGATTTTTTAAACAATAATAACACCACCACCACCACCAACAGTAATAATAATAATAATGATGATGATGATGATGATGATGATGATTATTATTATTATTATTTTTTCATTAATTATTCATGATGAGATTAATGATTAATTATCAGCAAGTTATTATTATTATTATTATTATTATTATTATTAGTAGTAGTAGTAGTATTATTTATGGAAATAATGATGATAAAATCCCACTTGACTTGACCTGACTTGATAAACCAATCTGGAGACCAGAGAGCTGTCTACAGGAGAAAAGAAAGCCATTATGAATCTGAGAAAAGAGGAAAAATCGTCAGAGCCATTGCACAAGCATTGGGCATAGCCAGTACAACAATTTAGAATGTCCTGAAAAAGAAAGAAACCACTGTCGTACTAACAACCAGACATCAAACAGGTAAGCCAAGGAAAACAACAGCAGTGGATGACAGAAACATTGTGAAATCTATAACAAAAAAACAAAAACAACAGTCAGCGACGTTACATACAACCTCCTCAGGGCAGGTGAAGGTATCACAAATCACTGTTTGGCTGTATATCAACTGAACAACTGTGGAGAGAGTCAAATGCTCCAGGTTTCTTGGTGTGCATATGAGGACTCTCAACACCACATGCCTTTTGCAAAAGAGCCAAACTTCCCCCTCCCATCCTCACCACCTTCTACAGAGGGACACTAGAGAGTGTCCTGACCAGCTGACCATCTCACTGTGTGGAATGGAAACTGCAAAGTATCTGACTGCAAGACCCTACAGTGGATTTTGAGCAGCTAAAAAGATTATCAAGGTCTCTCTATCCACCATCAACATCTCTTACAACAACCGCTGCATCCACAAAGCTACCAACATTGCAGACGCACCCTCTCACCCATCTCATGGACTCTTCACCCTCCTGCCATCTGGCAGAAGTTACAGGATCACCTGTGCCACCACCACCAGACTCTGCAACAGTTTCTTAGCTGAGGCAGTCAGATTAATCAACAGCCTGATGTCTCCCAACTCTCACCAAGGCTAGTCAAACACTTAACCCAGTATGACTCAAAAACATTGCATATCTGCACTTTACAAAGCTGCATCAGACACTTTTTATTTATGGAACTAATTTTGCTCCCAGTGTTGCTGCTATATTTATTGCTGCTACACTACTCAATAGTTTACAGTTTACAGCCCATGTTCTGTGTATTTATTGTCCTGTGCATATTATTCTCTGTAGTTTTTTTCCTAGGACATCTCACAGTGTATTTGCACTTTATGTAGTCATGCTGTTATGTGTTGCACTATGGTTCTATGTACAAGCTATACAGAGGAATGACAACAAAAACCCACTTGACCTGACCCCTCAGCAGTAAGAATCAGAAGGCCAGATGTACAAGAAATACACAGCCACAAAAGTTCTGTAACCATGATTAACCACTATCGAAATGATGGAAAAGTCATAGTATAGAGAAGGAAAGGAAATGATCCAAAACACATGAGCTGAATAGTCAAGCATGGTGAAGGTATGTCATGGCTTGGGCTTGCATGGCTGCTTCTGGAACAGGCTCATTATCTTCATTAATGATGTAACATGATTGTAGCAGCAGAATGAATTCAGAAGTTTACAGAAACATTCTGTCTGCCAAGTTACAGAGAATTGCATCCAATCTAATAGGGATAAACTTCATCATGCATCTTGCAATATGCACCGATGCAGTTATCGCAAGCAAGGGATATGCAACCAAATGTAAAGTGTTCATGTTAATTTACTGTTCCAATACTTTTGATCACCCAGAGATTGGGGGAGTCTGCCACCCAAGGTGCCATGTTCTAAGTTGTTTAACACATCTAGAGAAATGCATCAGATCTAATTGGAAGGTACTTCATCATGCATCAAGACAATGACCCAAAACACACTGCCAACATAGCATAGGACTTCATCAGGGGGGAAAAAAGTGAAATATTTTAGACTGGCCAAGTCAGTCACCAGACCTTAACCCAATTAAGCATGCATTTAACCTCCTGAAGAGGACACAGAAGGGAGAAACCCCCAAAACAAGCATGGAAAAGGATCAAAAGATTTGCAACAGTTTGGTGATATTGTTGGTCACAGGCCTGATGCAGTTACTGAAAGCAAGGGATATGCAACCAAATATTAAGTGTTATTTGCTTTAGGACTGTATGTTCCTATACTTTTGGTCACCTAAAATTTGGGTGGTCTGTCACTGAAGGTGGCATTTTCTGAGTACTGTGCAAAAGTTTTAGGCACCCTATTTTTTTTAGTACAAAATTTGTTTTTCTAACACAAACATTAGTTTTCTAGCACAAAATGAAATGTTACAGAAAAATGTTTGTATGTGATTAAAGAAAGCAGTATATTACATAAGAGACACTTTTCAGACAGTAAACACAATGAAGGCTGCTGGGTTTTGCTGCAGAAATAAGAAGCGAGTGCGAAAGTCAAAGTGTCCAGAAGAACTGTGTCTGGTTCTGCAAGATGCTCAATAAAACTTACCAGCTCATTTCCTTATAAAACTGCACACATTGTACCTGAGACTACTATTTTTATTTTTTATTTTTTTTTGTCACACCAAATATTGACTTTGTTTCATTTACTGCTCTTTACTGCTCTTTACTGTATTTTTTTTTTTAAATGTAGAAATATTTAATTTAATTATTTTGAAGGCATCTTTGCTCTACAGCATTTCTTTGCATGTGCCTAAAACTTTTGCACGGTAGTGTAGATGTATCAGGAAACGAAACTGAAATTCTGATCTATCGTTGCATATTGATCTCACACCGAACTATCTTTACTGTACTTTTCACCTGTGAACATCCTGAAGTGCCAAATTACTTTATCTTTTTGTACTGGTGCTGCCCCTAATAACCTCTCCTACACCAGAAAAACAGAGCATAAACAAAAATGTTGGAAAACATCAAACAAAAACTGGAAAAATGTTATAGAAATAGCTTGAATTTAGCTCATAGCTCATTCGTCATGCATGACTGCACCCCAATCCATTCTTCCAACTCCATAGTAAAGTTTGCTGATGACACCATCATAGTGGGACTTGTATCTGATAATGAGGAAACAGCCTACAGGGAGGAGGTACAACATCTAATTCAGTGGTGTATGGACAATAATTTGGTCCTGAACACCACAACATCCAAGGAGATCATTGTAGACTTCAGGAGATCCAGGAGGACCACTCATCTCCCTCTGCATATAAATGGAGAAGATGTGGAGAGTGTGAACGACATCAGGTTCCTTGGAGTCTACATGACAAAAGATCTCACATGGTCCGTCAACACCTCTCACCTGGTGAAGAAAGCACAACAAAGGCTATTCTTCCTGCGGAAACTCAAACAGGCCAGACTACCTACACAGCTCCTTGTAAATTTCTATCACAGCACCATAGAGAACATACTCACATACGGTATCACAGTGTGGTATGCTACAGTTGCACTAAGGAAAACCACAAAGACTTGTGTCGGGTAGTTAAATCAGCACAACGCATCATAGGCACTGAGCTCCCGTACCTGGACATTGTAAATGCTAACTGACTGCAAACAGAGGCCAGCAGCATCATTAAAGACTCCATTCACCCAGGAATGTTTGTCCCCTTACCATCTGGAAAGAAGTACAGGGCCATCAAGTCACACTCGCTTCTTTCACAAAAGTGTAGGTACCATCACCCCCTGATTAGTAGTTTTATTTTTAGCAGCAGATGAAGAGAAGAAAAGAAGCCTTTATTTGTCACATATAGCACAGTGAAATTCTTTTTTTTTTTTTGCATATCCCAGCTTGTTAGGAAGCTGGGGTCAGAGCACAGTGTCAGCCATGATACAACGCCCCGAGAGGGGTCTTAGCTATAGAAAGGCTGTAATTTCTGCTAGGTCAGCATATCACTCCACCCTAATAGAACAAAAACAATTGTAGATTCTTTGATACAGTAGCAAAGTTAACCAGGAATAAGACCACATCTGAAGCAAAAATACCAACTGCATGTATAGTAGCAGTGAATTTATGAGTTTTTTTCATAACAAAATTGAAAACGTAAGACAATTTGATAACTATGTTGAGTACAATATAACCCCATTAGTAGAGTAATTAGAATCTTTTACTCTGGACTGTCACTGATTTCTTCTTCAAAATCAACATGTGCACTAGAGCCCTTACCCACACATTTCCTTATACAAATACTACCAGAAGCAAACAAACCTCTATTAAAAATGATCAGTGCATCTGATAGCAAGGGCTATGAACCTAAATCCTTTAAACTAACAGTTATTAAACCTCTGATTCAAAAACCTGACCTAGTCAGCTGTCAAACTATAAGCCAATATCAAACCTCCCTCCCCTTTATCCCTAAGATGCTAGAAAATGTTGTAGCTCAGCAATTAGCTCATACCTGCATAGGAATCACATTCATGGAATCTTTCAGTCAGGATTTAGACCTTATCACAGTACTGAGACAGCAGTAGTTAAAGTAGTTGCTTGATTTTAGTGCAGCTTTTGATACCATAGATCGCAATATTCTGAGAGACAGCCTGGAAATATTTGGGGAGTTAAGGGAACAGGTACAGGCTCTTTGGTACAGGTCATATTTGACTGATAACTGAATCAGCTCGTAGATAAATGTTATACTGTAAATTTTGACTCCTCTATGTGTATAAAAAGTAAAAGTTTGTTGTTCCATTAGGCTCGGTTCTAAGGCCAAGCGGTGGCTCTTTTCTCTCTATATGCTAAGTCTGGGTGCAATTATTGGTGTCAGCTTCAACTGCTATGCTGATGATGCATGGCTTTATGTTTCAGCAAAGATGACAGACACCAGCTTAATAAAGTTAAGGACTGTGTAAATGATATTAGACATTAGGACATTAGATCTCTTACTATGTTGAGCTACATGTTACCACATGGGATTCTGGTACCTGACATGGTTTCCTTCCACCCTCCAGACATGCCTGGCCCATCCTGATACTCTACTTCTGCTTAGAGCTTTCTTCACCTGAGAGTCACTTGCTGTTGCTGAGGCCCTGCATGGATATCCTACATTGCTGTGGATGGTCCCACTTGGATACCTTGGATCATGAACTTAATGCTCATAATGAACATTCTTTCAGCACACTCATTATTGTCTGATTTTATAGCATACAGTTGTAGAAGAGTAAGGACTCAGGGTTGTTTTCCTTGCCACTGTGAACTCTGGCTTGCTCACTAGACATCTAAATCTACATTTGGATTTCTGTAAAGCTGCTTTTTGACAATGTCCATTGTTAAACGTGCTATACAAATATACAGTGTCCTCCACTAATATTGGCACCCTTGGTAAATATGAGCAAAGAAGGCTGTGAAAAAAGTATCTTTCTTGTTTAACCTTTTGAGCTTTTGTTAAATAATAGTAATCACAAAAATATACTACCATACTATTGTAAACATAGCGAATGTGGCAGCAAGTGCTTAATTAAATGCTTAATTAATTACAATAAAAGTATAACTCGATTACTGCTGCATTTCTGACAATGACATTCAATTTTTTGAATTTGTTCAATGACAGTAGCATAGTTTAGCTCGTCCTCATGGGCTTATTTAAGTATTACTTACCACTGAGTATTAGTTATTTATTTAATGACACTTTTTAATACTTTTAAGTTGTATGGTATGTTTTTGGGAAATGCTTCTAAGTGAAATGAAAAAAAGTCCAACTCTCTAACATGTAAAGGTGCATTCACAGAGTGACTGGAGACTATTCATTTTCAACGAGATCTGGCGACTTCCAGCGATATGAGCGACCGCGACCCTTAGTGACTAGATGTGGACATGTCCAGTGACGCGACAAAGTTGAGAAAAGTTTAACTTCATGCAAATTTGAAGCGACTTGGTGCAGCGACTACCAATGGGAGTGAAGACAGTAGAGCGCACGTGATCCGAAGCCAGCCATGCTCACTAGCAGAAGCAGCACCATTGCAGCAGTAGCCAATTAGCTTAGTTTAGCTTATCTTAGCTTAGCTTAGGATTTTAGCGGGTTTAAAGCAAAAAAAAATAAATAAATAAAAGAAATAATAATAAAACTCTTTGTTGCAATTGAGCAAAATCCCAGTGTAGCTCCTATCTTTGGTTAAGTTCACCCAGGAAACACGGAGGACATGGCCGAAGAGCTGCGGTCCGGGTCCCAGTCACCATTGAAGATATAGTGAATGACACCCTTATGGTGACGCTCACTTACTGAGATCTACACCGGGATTTGATCAATTGCAACAAAAAGTGTGTCTTTCCCCCCTCCACTCATTCACTGTAATCACAGGACATAATAACATGAAATTTCAGTTTCTGTTAACACTGGAACATGCTGTCTGAGTTGAGCTGAATAATCAGATAAAGAAATAGGCTAAACAAACTTCAAACTTAAGTACTGAGTAATTACTTTTGACTATTATTCATGCTGCTTACAATTCCAGCACACCAGTGGTGTAGTCCTAAAAAAAGCAGTTCACCATTAGCCTCCCACTAACTATAATTTATGGATATATTTAAAAAAAAAAAAAAAAAAAAAAAAGTTTAAAATGTGCTTCATGTGGTAATATCTAAATTAATAGAATTTATTCAAATCAAAAATATTAAACATCACTGTATCACCCTACATTAGGTTACACAAACAAAACTGAATTTAAGGTAGAACTAGCACCTTAAGGTAACATTTGCAGCTTACCAATTTTTAATAGAGTACCATAAACTTTACCATGTTTTTTTCATAGTGTTCATTTTGGTAACTTTTGTAACACCCCTCTTTGGTGGTAGTACCCCAGGGCTTGGGACCGGCACTGAGTGCAATCCCCAGTTGCTGGGGTTCCCTGCCCAGGAATCGAACCTGGGCTGCGGTGGTAAGTCGGACATACATTGCTGGATTTTATTTCATATTTTATTAAAATCTCCATTTTCTGTAACAGAACGCGAGGGTGCTGTTTCAGCACATCTGACATTATGGGGGAAAAAGAATATATATTTTGGCATATTTTTGTGATCCGCTGTTAACATATCAAATTCAGCACAGAATTTGTAAAGGTTGGAAGTCTGAAACAATCATTTGTGTAAACAATTGTGATGACAGCATAAGAAGGTTTACAAATGGCAAAAGAACAAATCTCTTGAGTGATAGCCTTTCTCTTTGGCCATTTTCTGCAAACATTTTAAGCTCAACTGAGTGACTGTTGGTATTTGAATTTTTTATTTCAAACCCTTGCCCACCCTGTTTTACCCAGGCCCACCCACTGGTCAATCTCTGGCCTTGCCACAGCTGCAAACAGCCCCTCCCATGACATGCCATTTCACAAGGAATGTTAGATGTGTTAGACACTGCCCTTGGTGGTTATCCAGTGTTCATATAAACATTAACTAGTGTTCTGCCTACTAATTTTTGTGTGTGTGTGTGTGTGTGTGTGTGTGTGTGTGTGTGTGTGTGTGTGCGTGCGTGCGTGCGTGCGTGCGTGCGTGCGTGCGTGTGCGTGCGTGTGCGTGCGTGCGTGTGTGTGTGTGTGTGTGCGTGCGTGCGTGTGTGTGTGTGTGTGAGACTCTGCACTGAAAATATAACAGTGGATCTGAAAGAGAGACAGAAAGATAATTGTCAGTGTAATTCCATATGCAATATACTGGCTATTGTATGACAAGTAAAACAATTAGAGGACTTTGAAAGTTATGTTATTAGACTCCTGTGCAAGCCTTGGATTGTCAATAACAAACACGTTTGAAGTTTGTTTGGTTTGAACACAAGGCTGCTCATAAGTGTAACTGGTACTTTAGAACTAAAAATAGGGGCAGAGCTGTCAACTGATCACCACTCAGTGGTGAGTTGGATATGTCACACAGAATCCTGGCGAGATTTACCTGGTAAACCCTGGAGAGCTTTCTGGGTTGCTTAGAAGCAAATTTAACTTGGTATATATGGAAGCTAGATGCAAAGTGTGCTGCACAAGAATAAAGAATAAGAAGAACAGTAAATATGCATATTAAAGTCAGCTTAATAATTGATTAGGAGCTTGTTGTTTTCAGTGGGATTGATTTGTTTGAACCAGTGTATGTATATGTGATTAATGGTGGAGGAGCTACTGTAATGGAAGCACTATAGTCTTTTAATGAGTTAATTCATATCACACAGATGACAAAACATGATCACTGTAAAACATAAGATGACAGTACAATACAAATAAGCTCTAAGTGACAACAGTAATGATTTTTAAAGCTTAGTTTTAAATTCATATACAGTACATATACCATTACTCAAAAGTAGCATGCTGCTATTTAGGATCTATTCACATTTCAGACCGCTGAATTCTCCAAACCACCCCTCACACTGTGCTTTTCACATCAATCACTATGGAGTAGTGCACTAATTCTGCATATTCCTGCCCTTGCCCTCTGGCCTTCTTGAGTTCTGGTGAGCGTGGGTCCTGCATCAGCGCAGCCAGAGACTCGTGCTTCTTCCAGTCCTTTATGTGCAACACATTTGCACTAATTAGTTGAAATTATCATTGAAATTGAACAACTGAAAATATCATTAAACATTTTATTATACATACCGGGGTTGAAGAGTGGCTTTTTTCATTTCTTTTGCTACATAGGCAGAAAGAAGCAGAAATATTATTTTGCACCAAGTCAGTGAGTGCTGGTAACCTGATGTCCATAGAAATGTTGTACCAGATTTTGACAGCTGTAATATAGATTAGAAAGCCCAACTGCTGCCCTAGAATTCAGAATAGTTTGGTGGTGCTTGAATACAGCTGGTTCCAGTAAAAGAGTTTATTACCAGGTTGTGTACGTGTGTGGAAATCATCAAATACATCAAATAATCAAACATCATATAGTACATCATTGTAGCCTTTTACCACCCCTGATTTGGAATTCATATATATCCATTGTCATAAAAAGCATCTGTTTTTGCTGAACAAATGGTGTAGTCGTGGTTAATGTGGCAATACGTATCCTCTGTCTATATGAACCACTGTGTATCCTGTTTATGAATAACATGGCACGCAGGTCTAGGTGTACTACCTTGTTTCCTGTTTTGCTTACAGTCTCACCTACAGTATCTCACAAAAGTGAGTACACCCCTCACATTTTTGTAAATATTTTATTATATCTTTTCATGGGACAACACTGACGAAATGACACTTTGCTACAATGTAAAGTAGTGAGTGTACAGCTTGTATAACAGTGTAAATTTGCTGTCCCCTCAAAATAACTCAACACACAGCCATTAATGTCTAAACCACTGGCAACAAAAGTGAGTACACCCCTAAGTGAAAATGTCCAAATTGGGCCCAATTAGCCATTTTCCCTCCCCGGTGTCATGCGACTCGTTAGTGTTACAAGGTCTCAGGTGTGAATGGGGAGCAGGTCTGTTAAGTTTGGTGTTATCGCTCTCACACTCTCTCATACTGGTCACTGGAAGTTCAACATGGCACCTCATGGCAAAGAACTCTCTGAGGATCTGAAAAAAAGAATTGTTGCTCTACATAATGATGGCCTAGGCTATAAGAAGATTGCCAACACCCTGAAACTGAGCTGCAGCACGGTGGCCAAGACCATACAGCGGTTTAACAGGACAGGTTCCACTCAGAACAGGCCTCGCCATGGTCCACCAAAGAAGTTGAGTGCACGTGCTCAGCATCATATCCAGAGGTTGGCTTTGCAGAATAGATGTATGAGTGCTGCCAGCATTGCTGCAGAGGTTGAAGGGGTGGGGGGTCAGCCTGTCAGTGCTCAGACCATATGTCGCACACTGCATCAAATTGGTCTGCATGGCTGTCATCCTAGAAGGAAGCCTCTTCTAAAGATGATGCACAAGAAAGCCCGCAAACAGTTTGCTGAAGACAAGCACACTAAGGACATGGATTACTGGAACTATGTCCTGTGGTCTGATGAGACCAAGATGAATTTATTTGGTTCAGATGGTGTGGTGGCAACCAGGTGAGGAGTACAAATACAAGTGTGTCTTGCCTACAGTCAAGCATGGTGGTGGTAGTGTCATGGTCTGGGGCTGCATGAGTGCTGCTGGAACTAGGGAGCTAATGCCAACATGTACTGTGACATATTGAAGCAGAGCATGATCCCCTCCCTTCAGAAACTGGGCCGCAGGGCAGTATTCCAACATGATAACGACCCCAAACACACCTCTAAGACGACCACTGCCTTGCTAAAGAAGCTGAGGGTAAAGGTGATGGACTGGCCAAGCATGTCTCCAGAACTAAACCCTATTGAGCATCTGTGGGGCATCCTCAAATGGAAGGTGGGAGAACGCAAGGTCTCTAACATCCACCAGCTCTATGATGTCGTCATGGAGGAGTGGAAGAGGACTCCAGTGGCAACCTGTGAAGCTCTGGTGAACTCCATGCCCAACAGGGTTAAGGCAGTGCTGGAAAATAATGGTGGCCACACAAAATATTGAAACTTTGGGCCCATTTTGGACATTTTCACATAGGGGTGTACTCACTTTTGTTGCCAGCGGTTTAGACATTAATGGCTGTGTGTTGAGTTATTTTGAGGGGACAGCAAATTTACACTGTTATACAAGCTGTACACTCACTACTTTACATTGTAGCAAAGTGTCATTTCTTCAGTGTTGTCCCATGAAAAGATATAATAAAATATTTACAAAAATGTGAGGGGTGTACTCACTTTTGTGAGATACTGTATGTCTGGAAGACCAACAAAACAGCTGTTAGTCACCTTTACTAGTTGTAAAATGAGCAGCAACTCACCACAATATGCAAAGTGTGACCACCAACATGAAGGTGATTGCAACAGCAGAGGAGAAACAGATCAGGATAAGCATCACTATGCATCACAAAAAGAAAACATATTAAAAATGAGCCGAAGTAACTCATTAAATGTTTAAGGCAATTAATCTTGTATGATATGCTGTATCAGGTGAGTATAATAAGGTCCACTATATACACATTGTAATGGTCTATATGCCACTATAGCCACCATAGGATAAAGCAGTGAATACTCACTGCTGTTGATATCCTGGCTGGTTACGTCCACCAGAACAGTGACTGTGGCATTGTGATGGTACCAGGATGCACTGCATGTGTACAAACCAGCATCACTCTCTGACACCTGCTGAGCAAAAACCAGGGCCATACCAACAGTATGTGCAGAAAGTCCGCTGGATCTAAAGACGGCCAAGCACAGAAATCAAATATTAAAGGACAACCATTGATATGCAAGAGCTGTAATAATATATAGAGTTGCTTTCTTACTCACTGAGTAAGAAGAATGTCAAGTGAATGTGGAGCATTTTTTGGAGACAGTTATAGTTATAGATATGTCATAAAGGACTGAGAAAAGTTTAATTTTGTTGGAATATGTTCCTGAAATGTTGTATTGTAATGAGTGCATGCACATTATATTGTCACCCTGTCTGATCATACCTGAAACATTTGATATGAGATGCTGATGCATTTCCATTAACTCTAAAAATTATCCTCTGATTGGAAACATGTTCTTTCAGTGCCACTCTGTGCAAGCCAGTATGTTGCCCATGGCTCCCATGCAGTGGAACAGTTTTGTTCACAACCACAATAGATGAGATTACTGCAGAATGAAAACTAGATCAGAAATGTGTATTTTTCACTGCATGTTATTAAAATAAGTATACATCAATTGATGACATGACACAAATCTTTTCTGTCCAACAAATATTTTGCCTTAAAATTTTTATATATATAGTAGATATTAATACCTAATACATTTCATATACTATATAAAATTTTTCCCTGTGGGATCAATAAATTTTATCTATCTATCTATCTATCTATCTATCTATCTATCTATCTATCTGTCTGTCTGTCTGTCTGTCTGTCTGTCTGTCTGTCTGTCTGTCTATCTATCTATCTGAACACTGTATGTACCCACCAAAACTTTTCCAGTATTATTTTTAATTAAATATATTAGAAGAGTCTAAATACAGTTTCATGTTATGTGACCATCCAACCATTACAGCAATTCTGAAAGCTTGCTTGAAATTGCTTGAAATGTATTATATTTGGCATAATTTCACAAGAAGTGCTTTGCATTACATTGCATCATCTGGTGCAACCATCAAGAAAAAACAATTCAATGAAAATTCATTTACAAAAAGTGACCCCATACAGCATTATTTTGCTATGTTTTCAGATATTGTGCTAACGAGAATCTCACATGGACGGGCTGATGGATGGACAGCGCAAAAACATGGCTCCACCACCTAGTGGTGGAGACATTAAAAGATAACTATTGCCAAGCCTACATATGATGTTCACATTGCCCTATTCCTAATGCTTAAAGTGCCCATATTCTACATTTCCCGTACTTGTGTGTGGTTTAACATACCAAAACAGTTGTAATTTATTTTTACATTAGCCTTTTCCAATCTCAGGGGCTTGGTGGCTTAGTGGTTAGCATGTTTGCCTCGCACCTCTGGGGCTGGGAGTTTGAATCACACCTCCACCCTGTGTGCACAGAGCTTGCATGTTCTCCCTGTGCTTTGGGAGTTTCCTCCGGGTACTCTGGTTTCCTCCCCCAGTCCAAAGACATGCATTGTAAGCTGATTGGCATTTCCAAATTGTCTGTAGTGTGTGATCGTGCCCTGCAATAGGCTGGTCCCATGTCCAGCGTGTCCCCCGCCTTGTGCCCTGAGTTCCCTGGGATTTTCCAATCTCTCTTTACCCCTTAGTATTCTTTTTTTTTTTTTTTTACTGTGCATTTAATTGGCTGAGCAAGAAAGCAAGGAAAATTAGGTTTTTAATGACATGGGCACTTTAACCTTCTGTAATGTCTTTGCTATGCCAAATCTCTTTCCTACCTATCTGATGGGTTTGTTTTGATTTCTCAGCCTAATGATGGCTTGCTTCACTGGTAGTGACAATTCTTTGGACTTCATATTGAGAGGTAACAGCAACAGATTCAACATGCAAATGCCACATTTTGAAATAAGCTGTAGACCATTCATCTGCTTACTTGAAAGTGAAATCATGAGGAAAATAATGAAAGAATGAGCTGAAAGTCTGAGCTCATATTCGTTATTTATTTTCATGTCCAAATAGTTATGGACCTGACTGTAGCACACACTTTAAATTATTTTGAATTTTAAATTGGCTATTTAAAATCAAAATTATGTCACAACTTTGAACACCAATGGTTTAGCCATCAGTGGGGAAAAAAGACCTGGGAAAATTACTTATGTAATGTTAACATGATCTTCCAAGACAGACAGGAAGAAACAGAGATTGCAAAATGGAGGGTTGCATCCACAAGTTACAGGGAGAGAAAAAAGAAGGCTAAGGCTGTGTTACACCATCCATGTAAAGTTTTATGAAACACTTTTAAGGAAAGCTGACAATAATGGAAATTATTGTATTGTAACTGTATTAAAATTCAAATTAAAACCTCCTTGGCTGAAAGTTCCTTGGCAGAACATTAATCACTGATACAGTATGCTCAATTGGATAATAGTCTTGTATATTATTATTAAAAAAAAAAAAAAATCAGTTTCATGTATTTAAAAATGTCTAACATGTATGCACAGGATGTATGTTATAGGACATACCTATGTTACTGTACTTGTAATAATCTTTAAGTATATTAAGGAAATATATTATTTGGAGGGTAAATGACAGTCGCACCACATAATAATTTTAAATCCATGACCAATTAATATTGAAAAAAAAGGGCTAAATTCACAGAATTAAATGCTTTTATATTAATACAGACTATATGGCCAAAAGTATGAGGATGCCTCACCATAATATGTGGTTCTTCCCCCAAAAAATTTGGAAAACAAAATGGTCTAGAAGGTTTTTGTATGCTGTAGTATTACGATTTCCTTTCACTGGAACTAATGGGCACAAACATGTTCCGGGTTACCAGATATGGTTTACCAAGGTTGGTATGGAAGAACTCGAGTGGCCTGCACAGAGCCCTGTCCTCAACCCCATTGAACACTTTTGGGATGAATTGGAACTCAGATTGCATGCCAGGCATCTCACCTGACATCAACTACCAATGCTCTTGTGGATGAATGAGTACAAATCCCCACGGCCATGTTCCAAAGTAAACAGTAAAGCCTTCTCAGAAGAGTGGATGCTTTTATAGCAGGAAAGGGTTGGCCATGGTTTTGGAAAGGGTTGGAAATGGTTTTTGATGTTCAATACTCAGCTGTCCACATGCTTTTGGCCATATAGTATATGTGTACTGTACATTACAAATGTTTAAACACTTGCAAATATATGCTTGATTTTTATATATATTAAAATTTGCTCTTTCAAAATTCTCATTCGTCAGTGATCTACTTACAAAAATTTGGGACATGTATGGTTCTCCTTTCAACTTCCCCGTACTCATTTTGGATCACGCATGTCAAGAACTTTCCCTCATGCTGGCACAGTTCAAATTTATGAATGCATGTGACTAGCACCTTACTGCCCTCTTTTGTGGCATTTACGGTCGAAGGTATGACAACTGTATTGGTATCAGAAATGACCCAGGAGATGTTGGGTATGGCCCCATCACTTTTGTATTCGCACACAGCAGCCCAGTGTGTGGAGTCTTTCTGCAAACCAACGCTCACATGACTTCTGGGTGGTCCTAATGGAAGATGGAACAGTTTTTAATTAATTAATGCAATGCCAGTGATAGCTCAGTGGTTGAGGTTTTGTACTAGCAAACCTGCTAACTATCTACTCCTGAATTGCTGAAAATCAAAATTCCCTTTTGCTTCCTTTCATGTTGGGGAATGTCCCGCTTGGGAATAAATAGCATTAATAAATTAAGAAAAATAAAACAAGCAACATTAACATTGACTTATTTCAGACACTAACTTGTCTTTAGGAACCTGCTGTAAATATTACTGAGGAACATTGATTGAAGTGCATAAATCTCTTTCATAATTTACAGTATCATAACTTCCTTTTCATAGATCAGTACAATGGCATAAACATACCTATTAAAGGGATATGAATGCTCTTTTGTACCGGTTTCTCTAACCCATGGTGGTGTACCACACAAATTACTGTGCATCCTGCATAAGAATATACTGGGAACCGTGCCGTGTTCCAAACCACACCATGGTCCTGCTGACTTCCAGACACAACGTTTCCAGGCTCAGAGTCACTGATTCCACTTCTGCAGTCTCTGGTATCCCAAGTAATATTGGCATCAGGAGACACATTATCTGCCATGCATTTCACCTCTGTATACTCAATCCCATTCTCCCAAGATGTGTTGGAGTACAGTGTCACATGGATGGGAGCTGTGAGGAATAAAACCCAAATGATTAAGAGTGATGCAGTAACGTTTTACATATAAGCATTAGTGTGAACTGTAAATCATTTTACTATGGTTAATTGCTGTTTGACATACCACAAGCAGGGAGAACAATTTGCTTAACCATACAATCTATAGTTAGCTCTTGAGGCAAGTAAGCAGGAAGCATTAAGATACGTTTAACCAAATGTGAACCATTAGATGAAATAATGTTAATTATTGTTGTTCCTTTCAGGTCTTGTTGAAGAACCCATGATTCATTCATGGTGTGAGTGGCACCAGAGACTGAACACCCAATGTAAATATTGCCTCCTTCTTTTCTAACACTCACACTTACATTTGGGGTAAAAGTAACTGAAAGAAGAAGTAAGAGGTTACAGGTAAAACATACCTTTTATGAGAATTGAAAGGTACTATGCAGAATTGTGAGCCACACTCCACCCTAGCAAAGCTGCTGTGTCTGATACATTAGTGCCAACATGAATACTTTTAAATATAATTGTATATTTACAAACAGCCCATATATCATAAGTGTACCTAATAAACTGAAATTATCTGATGGTTTACTTTAAATTGTGTTTTCAGATTATAAAAAATCTGGCATTAGGGTATATTTGCCAAGTAGACAACAAATCATTTCAGTAAGTTACACTGAATAAGAGCATCTGCCAAATGTTTTATCACTATACAGTATGTGTTAACTGAATTCTGCTTCATATCATCTGCACTTTGGAATGGCGCAGGCACACTGTCTTGTATTCCTTGTCATGTCTATTGTACTTTTTTGTACAATAGAATAGCAAGCCTGCTAACTATCTACTGCTCCTGAATTGCTGAGTAATAAATTCCCTTTGCCAACTTCCTTTCACATGTTTCAAAAAACAGTGTCCCCTTTGGGGATAAATAACATTAATAAAATTAATAAATTAATAAAATAAAACAAGTAACATTAACATTAATTTATTTCAGACACTAACTTGTCTTTAGGAACCTGCTGTAAATATTACTGAGGAACATTGATTGAAGTGCATAAATCTCTTTCATAATTTACAGTATCATAACTTCCTATTCATAGATCAGTACAATGGCATAAACATACCTATTAAAGGGATATGAATGCTCTTTTGTACCGGTTTCTCTAACCCATGGTGGTGTACCACACAAATTACTGTGCATCCTGCATAAGAATATACTGGGAACCGTGCCGTGTTCCAAACCACACCATGGTCCTGCTGACTTCCAGACACAGAGTCACTGATTCCACTTCTGCAGTCTCCGGTATCCCAAGTAATATTGGCATCAGGAGACACATTATCTGCCAGGCATTTCACCTCTGTATACTCAATCCCATTCTCCCAAGATGTGTTGGAGTACAGTGTCACATGGATGGGAGCTGTGAGGAATAAAACCCAAATGATTAAGAGTGATGCAGTAACGCTTTACATATAAGCAGCAACGTGAATTGTAAATCATTTTGCGATGGTTGATTACTGTTCGACATACCACAAGCAGGGAGAACAATTTGCTTAACCACACAGTCTATAGTTAGCATTGTACCTGTTACTCTGACTCTAGGCTTCACTTCTATTTCAAACTGTAAAGAGGCTTTATGTCTGTAGTAGGAGGCCTGGCACTGGTATTGGCCCGCATGATTTGCCCCAACAGGACCTTTTATCATGAGATCACTGACAACTACATTCACATCCTCTGACAGCAGTTCACCATCCCTGAGAAGCAGAGTAACAAACATGTTAAGCAGCTACAGTACTGTATCTCATCAGCTTGTGCTTCTTGATAATCAAATACAAAAGATCAGTATTCTGTACATGGATCAGCTATCTATCTGATCCATGAACATCCCTAAATAATGTTTCTGCTATACCCTCAGTAAATGTCTGTACAAGTAGCAAAGACAAGACATAAACATTAACAGATATTAAGAATACTCACTTTGTGCAATTAATTTTAAATCTTGGGACATTTCCCAACACATCCATGCTGATTCTGATGTCGCTGTCCTCCTCTTCTAATATCAACAAATCAGAGGTGTTTAAATGGTTCACCTTAATACTGCTGTTTGTCAGCTGAAGAGAGGTGAGATCTAGAAAATGAGACACAGTTAGGGCAGTAAAGAATTTACATGCATAATTCTTTTAATGTATGCACGTGTGACATACTGCTTTTTATGTGGACTTTTTAATCAGTGTAGATAATTATACAGATACTCACAGTATGTTGGCAGTGTAACAGTTCTCTCTATGGTAGAAAGATGTGGGTAACCAAAAATGCAGGTTATATTTTCACCCTCATAAACATCTAATGGGAAGCAGTGAAAACTAGAAACTGATTCAAATTTCATGAAATGAGCAGAGCATAATGTGTCTGCAGATTCAGGTGGGGTCCAAGTGATTGACGGATGAGGCCTTCCTCCTTCTGCTCTGCAGAGGACCTTAAGGAAGTCTTTCCCTTCTTTTTCAATCAAGGCCACTTCCATGGTTACATTTGGAGAAACTTAACAGGGAAAAGGGAAAAAGTAAAAAGGAGGGAAATTTAAACAATTCAAATCAAAAGAGGAGGAAGATCTTATTAGAATGTTATAAGAATGGGCGGTCTGAACTAGTTGTATCAGAATGTGTTATCAGTACAAAGTGAAAGAAATGTCATTAATAATGACAGATTTATGTATGTGATTTATGTTGTGTTAAGCAGCAGTTTCAGAGGAAGTGGGCGATGAGGTGAGTATTCAACTTACACAGGAAACACATGCTACACAGAAAGATATCATCTGAAGTATAGCCAAGTTAAGGCAACAGACAGAATCACACAGACACACACACACACACACACACATTATACAGATACTGTGAAAGAGCAAGAGAGAAAGAAATAGAGAAAGATACACAAATGCACACATGTATCTTTGCAATTCATATATATCTGAATTTCATTATCCATAACATATATACATGTGTAAGACTGTTTTCAAGCTCAAAGTGCAAAAAGAAGTCTGAGTATTACAGTGAACTAACATTCTAATAATAACCTACCAAATGTCTGTAACTTTATAACAGTTGTGATAGGTTCAGTCAAAGCTGGATGCTGAATCACACAGGCAACACTACTCTCATTATTCAAGTGGATGGGGAAGCGTAGCATGCTGACAATACTGACTGTGCCATTTGACAGTGTGGAGCTTGTGTTCTTGATGGAGAAAATGTCCTCATTGGGTGGAGCCCCATGGATGTCCCAATGGAGACTCGCACTGGGCTTGGCATAGGAAGCTGAACAGGAGATGCTTTGGTAATGAGTTCCATTCAGAACTTCTTCCTTTGCTTGGGTGTTCACATCGGGTCGAGCTTGAGAAAAAAAAACATTGTATATCAGGCATGTCAAACAGTGGTAGGTCAGGTTTTGTGCTAGTAGCTGGAAGGTTGTGAGTTAAATTCCCAAAACTGCAATAGAGATATTTTTAACCTTTAACTGCTTATAGCACTCTGCATGGATTTGCAATTCAAGTGCCAGATGAGTAAATGTAAACAAAAAGCAAACATTCAAAATAAGGCAATAACATGTTTTACTCTTAGTGGACACCTGACCATCACACCCATATGGGCTTTTTGAACATTGCATTACAGAAGTAGTCCCCACCTTTGCAGCCATGGTGGCAAGCTGCCACTACTGGGCCCTTGAGCAAGGCCCTTAACCCTCAACTGCTTAATTGTATAAATGAGATAAATGTAAGTCACTCTGGATAAGGGCATCTGCCAAATGCCATACATGTAAAATGTAAATGTGGTGTCCAGTTTGGATGAGACTGTGCCCATGATAGCCTCAGATTCCTGTTCTTGTACTCCTGGTGACAGGAGTTACACCTGATGTGGTCTTCTGCTGTTGTGGCCTATCCATCAAGGTTTGATGTATTGTGCATGTTGAGATGCTTTTCTGCTCAGCACAATTGTAAAGAGTGATTATATGAATTGGCTCAAACCAATCTTGCCATTTCCCCCTGATTTCTTTTATCAACAAGTTGTTTCCACCCACAGAACTGTCACCCACTCAGTGTTTTTTTGTTTTTCACACCATTCTGTTTAAACTCTAGAGACTGTTATATGTGAAAATCCAAGAAGATCAGCAGTTTTTGACATTAGCCTCATGAAAAAAAAGATGGTTAAAGATGGCTATGGAATCTTCTGGATTTGAATCATGATCAATTGCACCACTTGAAAGCCTACAACATACATTACTTAGTCTTATCTAACACAGCTTGGTACATATATACTTACCAATGACTTTGAGGAACAGGCTTTCCATCACTTCCTCCTCATCTGTTCTGAACACACATGTGTACTGTCCCTCTACCTCTAAGCTGTTTATGCTCACTTTCACAGTAAGATTGGTGTGAGATGCTGGAGTGTTGAAGTTGTCTTTGGCAAATGGCTTGCCATTTTTGTATCCTGCCAACAACTTTATTTTTTTTTTTGAATCCTGGCGCTTCCAGGAGGAATCACTGACGTTATGGTTGCCAGAATACAAACAATGCAGGTGCACTTCCTCTCCTAAGATTCCTGTCACATGCTGGTCAATAATGATGTCTCTTAAGACCACACCTATTTAAAGGATGAGAAAATCACACATCTGTGAGAATTGTCACATGCGCATGGCACATACACAAGGCCTACATGCTGTCGAGGCAAGTTCAATGCCAATGTTGAAAATACTGCATATAGTAGAATGACACTATGACACGACAGGTTTTATTCATCTTCAAAATGAAAACACTATTTTTTGACAACATATTTTCAGTATTATTTACAGTTTTGGAGATCCTTAATAAATTCTCACAGTTCACTTGTGTTAGAGCAGCTTGAAGAGCATTTTTTTTATTAAGGGATACACTTCATGCAAACAATTGTTATACTACTTTACTACTTTCCTTTTTCAGCATTTGATAGGGAAACCACCTTAATATCTAAGTGACACATATATTTCTTTTACTGAAACAGTGAACATTGCTATCACTGCATTCAATCATGTGACTTTGAGGTATAAAATTATGATGGTGTGTGGTTTACAGCTGAGGCATACATACACATTGCAGAAACCACATAGATTTTTACCTGTCCCACTGAGGATGGCAGCTTAACATGGGCATACTTATGTCTACTACATTCACCTTATTGATAAAATTGAACAAATTAACTAAATTGACACACTGAAATTGAAATTTTCCAATTAATTCAACAAAGTTTGAAGCATGACTCATTATTTATATAAATAATATTATTGTAAAATCACCGCTGTCAAAAGGTCCTCCATTGTCTATTTTTGAATAGTACAAATCAGGTACAAGGAGGAAAAGCTATTGACAATCAATGCAATAAACAAAATGTAACACAGGATAGGCTTGAGGATAACCGTTTCACATTATTAAGTTTCAAGTGTAAATGTAATGCTGTCATTACACAAAGGGAATTATAGGAACCAGTCACAATTACTATCAGAAAACCCCCTGAAAGTGAATATGCTTTGCTGACAATGTATTATTATAACAATGTTGCACCACCACTAGATGCAAAAGTTATCAAAAGGTGCTATTTGTTTTCAGTGGTTCAGTTTTAAACAGCTCAGGTCAGGTAGAACTAGAAAAAAACTGCTGACAACCAATAGTGAAGGTGTCCTGTAATGCAATGATTACATTAAGGGAATTACAGAAACCAATATAATTGCTATCAGGAAAAGCCCCCTGAAAGCAAATATGCTTAAATACATTATATACATTTACAAAATGTGTAGTTACTTAAAGGGAGCAAATTACACCTCACGTGACAAATTACACAAAATCCCACTGAAACAATATGCTTAAATATTAAGTAGGTAAATTTGCATTGAAATTATTATTATTATTATTATTATTATTATTATTATTATTATTATTATTATTATTTTACTAATAAAAATATTAAATACACTCATTTGATAAAGTATGTCTTAAATAAATTCTTTTTTAAAAATTAAAAAAATAAAATAAAATAAAAAAAATAAAAAAATAAAATAAAAAATAGGAAAGCTCTTCTTTTGACCTACCTTGATTTTCCAAGCTCTGAGGGAGATTAAGGAGAAGTCCAAATGCCACAAATATTGGCAAAAGCATGTTCAAGTCATTTAATGAGATAAATGTATTGCAAGATGCTTCAATGGAATAGGGAGAAGTGGGTATGATTTGTGTATGAGAGGAGGTCAGAGTCAACTATTAGAAATTGTCTTTGGGGGTGTGTGTGTGTGTGTGTGTGTGTGTGTGTGTGTGTGTGTATGTGTGTGTGTGTGTGTGTGTGTGTGTGTGTGTGTGTGTGTGTGTGTGTTTCACTAACCCCAAACCCCATGGTAGTACTGTCTTACCATCTGCTTCTTCTTCTTTATTTATTTATTTGTTTGTTTATTTAGTTTTTTATTTATTTATTTATTATTTTGAAGTGTATGGTGGAGTTAGCTAAGCTTAGTAAATTCGCTAAGTTGCTCTGAACTCAACGCCAGTGACATTCACTATATACGTCTTGGAAATGTATTCAGGACAGTAAATGCTGAGTCAGTGGATGATAGAGATGAATTCTGAGGTTTACAACGACATCCTGACATAATCAATGAAAAACGAGAAAAGGGTTTTGATCTACGAAACTTCTGAGGCTTCTCAGTTTCTCACATCATGGTATCTGCATGTGCAGTGACAAATATGAATCAGCACTGATAATGTAACTGATTTAACGAACAATGTTCCCTAAATGATTATGTTTGCAAGTGAAATGTTTTTGTCAGTTTTGCAGGCCACAGCAATAAGAAAGAATGTGCACATCTGTAAATACACACCTTCACACAATCACATAAATCTGACAATAAACATGCATACAGACACACATTCTTGATCATTGTTAATCATGGTCCCACAGATATGCAGTTAAATATGTGCGCACACACACACACACACACACACACACACACACACACACACACACACACACACACACACACACACACACACACACACACACACACACACACACACACACACACACACACACACACACACACATGAAACCCACAGTCTGACAGTTGCTAAAGTAAACAGGAAGATCATGAGCCAGGTTCTAACCTCAGACTGGTTCCTGTTGTGCCAGACCTGAGATCCTTGTATAGTACCTAAGCACAACACTCTTAAGATAAGCGTGTTGCGTTCCAAAGTGACTTAGATGGTGCATGGACATGCTGTGAAACTTAATCAAATTTTCCCCCAATTTATTAATTTATGAAATGTAGCACACAGGACCATCTGTTTGTACATATTTACATGCAGGAGACCATAAGTAGGCTTGGACCTCAGGGTGGAATGATGTTTGGTAGGAGATTTCTTCATTCTGTACAGCATGTTACAAGCTCACCTTAAGCAGACAACAAACAAATCTGTGTGCAAGACTGGATCTCAACCCACTGTACTATCATAACTGATCTATATGTAATAATCTGACCCACTATGTAATAGGTCATATTACAGAGGCAGGTATCAGAAATAGTTTCACTGACTCTCTTTATACAGAGGTAAATATGAGCAAAGAAGGCTGTGAAAAATTGACTTTATTATTTTAATCTTTTGATCTTTTGTTAAAAAAAATCACAAAAATACTCTGCTCTCATGGATATCAAACAACTGCAAACACAACTGGTTTATCACTTGTTGTGAGCACAAGTCTTCTACAATGCTTCTCCATCACACTGTTTTATGCAGACACCAGTAAAAATCAGGCAGACAATCCAAAACACAAATCCAAAGTCAAAAAACAGTTAAAGGTCAGGTGATTGGCAAACAGACTAGAGTAGGGCAAACATGAAGAGCAAAGTATCAAAAAACAGAGTCAAAAACCGGAAATTCACAAATGTGAACAAAGGCTTGGAATCATCAGCAGAACAGGCTAGGAGTGAGCCTTCACAAAGAGAGTTTTAATGTGAGGGTTATTTATAGTGTGAGTGTAATTGGATACAGGTGTGTGTATTCAGCAGTCTGGTGAACTTGATGATGTGATGACGATATTAAGTTTTCTGTTTGACTTCGAACTCAGACTTATCTCATTTTGTTAGTGAAAACATGGTACACATGTTTTTAAAACAACTGTGTGTTGCACAGGAGACAGGAGACAAGCCCATACTTACTCACAGACATTACTAAGTGACATACTTCCTAGTAAACAACACATTGCAGGTATTCGGGGTAGAGATTAATCCAAGGTATTGTCATATCGTTCTCTCCAGAGCATAGAAGGAAGCCTTGGAGATGTCATTCACCACTATTACCTAACGCTCAGGAGTCTTATCCTCATCCTCACAACCTGTTTGGTGGCTTTGCCGTCAGATTTGTTGGCACATCACGGGAAAACCATATAGAATACCAACATTTTTTGACAACTTTTGTCCAGGTTTGTCTGAATATAATGTATGCCAAATTTGGTGTTAACTCAACATAATTTACAGAAGGAGTAGAGAAAAAACAGTTTTTGGCAAAATCCAAGATGGTCGACAGGAAGCACACTTGAATTTCAGATGTTGGTGTGCGTTCACCAGAATTATAGGAAAACTGTGAATTTAGCAATTCTCTTCAAACAATACAAGGAAAAAAAAAAGTTGTTACAGTTCTTGATGACAAGGTGGCGCAGTCATGAAACGTCTTGGGTTAAATAGGTGCTTGGGCCCCTAATAAACAAATGCTAATGCATACAGATGCAGAGAAAAAGAAAAAGGAAAAGAAAAAGTGAGCATTCTGCATAGGCTGGCTCAAAAAATACTTTATTAAATATTTCAGTGAGGACATTCATATTGGTCAGATTTTTGCTATAGCTATAATTTAAGCTATATATTGCATTGCACTGATTCAAATAAAATATTAGTTTCTGTTGGTGCATTTGCTCATGCAGAAACATCAAACTACAGACATTGTAAATCTAAACTGCAGTTTAATACTGCCATCTATGGACAAGAGTTATTCACTAGCAATAGCAGTATTTACTGGTTAGAAGAAAATATGAAACACTGCAGGGTGTCTGCTGGCACCTTGCTAAAATGTAAGTCAAAGAATAACCACAATCAGCACAATCTGTAATTATGCAAAAGAAAATCTGCTTACTGAACATTGCACTACTCCACTGCAAAATGTACTGTCAAGTCATTTACATTATTGATCTAGACGTAATGACTCTAAATTTAGCCGTAATGCGCAGAGAGGGCATGCTGTGCAAAAGTGACGTTTATACATACTGATAATTACTAAAGGTATTTAAAGCTGAAAATACCAGCAACACCAAATAGATATTTTTGTCAAGAATTAACATGTTCCTCAATGTTCAGATTAGGCAGATTTTAATAATATTCAGGATCAAGTAGACTTGAAAGGTCATAAAGTTACCAAAGGTGTGTTTTTAAACACTGCATTTAGCCCATTGAGTGATGAGTTTCCATTTCATTTTACTACAATAAGTTTTATATTTTAAAACTGATGTAACATTACTTCATGCTTATTGTACACTCTTAAAACAAAATTACTTCTACAAAATTGTGATGTCTAATGATATTACAAACATTGCTTATTGGACAGGTCCACCTTTGCCTTCTAAATGAATTAATGGGCACTGGAGTTAAATAATCTTTTCCACAATTCTGAACCCATTCACTTTGCCATCATATGTTGTATAGCCTTGACTTGGCTTACTTAACTTAAACCTTTTCTCTCCTAGTGGAGCACAAGTCTTCTCCATCACACTGTTTTATGCAGACACCAGAGGCTTATCAGCTCCTTTGTCATTATTTAAGAAAAGACAGAAGAGGAAATTAAGGAAGTACAAACATTTTAAATATAGAGGAGTATAGCATCAACATAATACCCTCACTATATATAAATAAATCAATTTTAAAAAACTATACAAAAAGCTCTGATCTGTGATCTAGATCTGTGGTCTACACTAAAATTAGTCATGTGCAAGTGTACAGACAAATATACTGCTGAAAAAGAGACTGCTTAGTCTGCCCAAACTATGAGTGCCTCAGTGGGACTGCCTAGCTTTCCCTGCTCCTCCACCTTCCACTTGGTGCTCAGGGCTTTCCTGCACAACCCCCAACAATCAGCAACAGGAAACCAAAATGGCTCCATAAACTTTTAACAGATAACCAAAATGAAATACTTATATACACAGATCTCTTACTCAACAATTACCGATAAACCAGAATAAATACAGAGAGGCACAGCATCTATTCTGTTTAACCCTTGGTATTGTAGGAGCCTTCACTTAGATTGGATTCTCATTAAAACACATTAACTAGTGATATGTGTTCAGCAACTGTCTGAACACAAAGGAAATGAGCACCATACTTAATTAATTATTTAATTAACTTGAGCTTGACTGCTTGCCAGACATGGGGGGTATTATTACATTCTTCTCCTCTTCTCTATTTTCTCTATAACCAGACAAGAATGAAAGTGTTCCTTGGATCCCCAGAGCCACAGAGATACACATTCACAATCCAGTTAACACTGTCAGTGGTGAATTTAATAAGCTTGTCGAGCAACTATACAGACCAAAATATCCTGACCCTGTTTCATTGATTTAAGTTTCATCTGACAATGATGTGTAGCCTCGTAGAGGACCCTGCAAACCTCTGCAAGATAGAAGTAGTGTCATGCTGATAAGTTGTTCCCAAAGGGGATTTAAATGTTTTGCTACAAGAAAAATAAGGATGAGATTTTTTTAAAAATGGCTTTAAAAAATGTGCTTATAAACAATTCATTATAGTGTGATGGCTTAACCATTTGCATTTGGCGGCTGTGGCTCGGGTAGTAGAGCGGGTTATCCACTAATCGTAGGGTTGGTGGTTTGATTCCCAGCCCCCATGACTCCATGTGCCGAAGTGTCCTTGGGCAAGAAACTGAACCCCAAGTTGCTCCCGATGGCAGGCAAGTGCCTTGCATGGTAGCTCTGCTGCCATTGGTGTGAATGGGTGAATGAGACATAGTGTAAAGTGCTTTGTGAAGCGCAAAGGTTAAAGGCGCTATATAAGTGCAGACCACTGTTTGCATAACATGTTTTGTGAACCATACTTCAACAATACATCAGCCAAATAGGATGCACTTATTTATAAATGCATTAATGCCCCAAAGCATCTAGTTTAATGAAATATTTGCAACAACAGTGTCGTGCATTGTGTAATTTGCCCTCTGAAACGATGTCATGCTTAAACAAGAAACACACTACACTGTCTAATTTGATTTTCCTTTTGAATGTTTTCCCAGACTATTTCATGCAGGACCAAGACCAGAAATCTTTAGCTAACATTTACCTAGTACTGCACTGTATATTCAAAGTCTGTCAACACAGTGCCAGAATATACCAGAAATATAACAGTTTGTGTAGATGTCTGTGAGAGGGCTGAAAACTTGTGGTTGCATATCAGAAAGAAATATAGGAAAATCTGTCCTAAGAGGTGTTAAATGTTTCTGTTTCTCCCTGTGTAATTTCTGTTCTTGTCTCCTCAACTACCTAACCTTTACCCTCTGAATAGGTAAAGCAAAACATAATTAAGACATAGTTTGAAGAAGAAATACCTAAAAAGTTGTGCTCACAGGCCTAAAATTGTCTCTATTGAAGCCCTAGGACCTGCAATTTTTCCATCACTAGCACAGAAACCACAGAGATATCCCACGAGATCGCAGTGTTAATAGTATTACTAAATTCTAATATAAAACCTGGATGAGACACGTACCTCTAACTATCAGTACAGGGCACACAAATGTTAGTGCAGCATGAGCCTTGTATTAGGACATTATGCTGTCTGCATTAAAAGAATGGCCATTCTCCTTCAGTATGGTCATAAGCAACATATTAGGTTTGGCACCAGCACTGGCGAACCTCAGCTTCTTCTGAGCCATCACCCATCACTGTAAAACTGCTAAATAAAGGCCTACATGTATATAATTGGCTCTGTGACAACCCTAGGATTTGAACGTGCAACCCTTCCACTACTAGCACTGAAACCCCTGAGATACCTGCACATTAATGCAATTATCTAATCAGCCAATCATTGCAGCGCAATCCAAAAGATCATGCAGATACAGGTCAGGAGCTTCAAGTAATGTTCACATCAAACATCAGAATGGGGGAAAAGTGATCCTGGTGACTTCGACCATGGCATGGTTGTGGGTGCCAGACAGGCTGGTTTGAGTGTTTCAGAAACTGATTTAATACACAACAGTCTACAGTATACACAGAATGCAGTGTATACACATTATACAGTATACACAGAGTTTACACAGAATGGTGTGGGGGACAAAAATGCCTTGTGGATGAGAGAAGCCAGACAAGAACGCCCATGAGGTGAGCGGAAAAGCATCTCAGAACACACAACAATATTTAACTTTGAGGCAGATGGGCTACAACCGCAGAATACCATTTTCGGTTCCACTCTCAACAGCTAAGAACAGGAATCTGAGGCTGCAGTGGGCACAGGATCACCGAAACTGTACAGCTGAAGATTGGAAAAAAGACCTGTACCCAAGTATTGATATCTTGGGGCATTCTATCTGTGGTCCAATACACATTGTTCAACCTTTTATCTTGTGATAAAAGCTGTAAGTGACTTCTGAGCTGTAGTCACTTACTGCTTTATCACAGTAGAAACAACAGCATAGCTCTGTTTAAGACAGTAATTCCATATTTTGATAAAATCTATACACACATACCAATTGTACACCTGTTCCAACATGATAGATCAGGCCGGTTCTTCAAATCAAATTCTTGAAGTCCACTGTCTTGCAGAATTTAGCTCCAACCCTAATCAAGCACACATGAACAAGCTAACCAAGGTCTTCAGGATTACTAGAAAATTACAGGCAGGTAATTTTGGAGGTTGGACTTAAACTCCGCAGATTTGAAAAACCCTGTTATACATCATGTTTCACTGTTGCTCCAGGTGTAACTCCATTGTGGAGACCTCCTGCTGGGTCTCCGGCTGGAGCTCGGGGCTGGAGATCGCCACGTTAACCTCCAGGGGCAGCTCCGCTGAGGAGACCTCCTGCTGGGCCTCCTGCTGGAGCTCGGGACTGGAGGTCACCACGTTTACCTCCAGGGGCAGCTCCTCTGAGGAGACCTCCTGCTGGGCCTCCGGCTGGAGCTCGGGGCTGGAGGTCGCCACGTTAACCTCCAGTGGCAGCTCCGCTGTGGAGACCTCCTGCTGGGCCTCCTGCTGGAGCTCGGGGCTGGAGGTCGCCACGTTAACCTGCAGGGGCAGCTCCGCTGTGGAGACCTCCTGCTGGGCCTCCGGCTGGAGCTCGGGGCTGAAGGTCGCCACGTTAACCTCCAGGGGCAGCTCCGCTGTGGAGACCTCCTGCTGGGCCTCCGGCTGGAGCTCGGGGCTGGAGGTGGCCACGTTAACCTCCAGGGGCAGCTCCGCTGTGGAGACCTCCTGCTGGGCCTCCTGCTGGAGCTCGGGGCTGGAGGTCGCCACGTTAACCTCCAGGGGCAGCTCCGCTGTGGAGACCTCCTGCTGGGCCTCTGGCTGGAGCTCTGGGGTTGCCCGCCTGTGGAGCCGTTTGTGTGCTCGCCAGCTGCCCTTAAAACAGGTTTATGAGCAGAAGTAGCTGCTCCTTCCTTCATGTTTCCTGCAGGTGGGGCACTGGAGAATGGCTGGTCGGGTGCAGCCCTCGGTTGCGTACTCCTGAGACTGGGGCTGAGAGGTGCAGGCCACCACATTTGCCTGCTTCCTCTCATAGTATTCCAGGAACGACTGGCCAGGCTGATCGGGCAGGTGAACTTTGTTCAGAAATACGTTGAGGTCTGGCTCAAATTCCGCGCTCCCATATTCACGGATCAGGAAATCCACGAAACCCAAGACTGTATATAGTTCTTGGTACCCACTGGCGAGGTGGATCTCCGCCAACCAGCGGGCTGAGCCGACTAAACGTGATAGGAGGAACCACGCCCATTGTTCCTCACTGGGTTTGGGGTCCTTTACACTACAGAAATACGTCTGGGCCTGCCAAAGGAAATGCTGGGGTTTAGTAGAAAAACCATTATAAGCAGAGGGTGGATAAATGCAGGCCCACTGGGAGAAAGAGATTGAGTCAAGGGGAGGAACAAAAATTGTGGCGCAGCATGTCCCAAATTTCCCCGCTGCATCCATTTTAGGCGGAGTATTCTGTTACGTAACACAGACGTGTAGGACGGAAGAGGGAGTCAGGATGCATGCGCTGGGGAGACATCAGTAAATATAGAAGAGTTTATTCCAAAAAGAGCAGTAATCCAAAAATGCAATAATCCACAGAGTCAGTAATAATCCAAAAAGACAGGAAGAAACACCCGAAGCACGGAAGTAGTCTGGGAACCACAAACACGGAGCTATGGACATCGGAACAAGAACTATGATCACTTTAAACTATACTACACTAAGATTAACAAATACTCCGCGACGAAGCGGAAACGGAGTGGCGTATTTAAACACACACAAATCATACACACCTGAAACCAATGGATCAATGAAATATCATGAACCAATGAGAATTAAGGAGGCGGAGACATGACACAAACCAAAACATGAGCACATGGGGAAACACAGGAGGCGGAGACATGACGTGAACGAAAACAAAAAGCACATGGCAGAGGTAAACAACACGTGAGTCTTTATGAATGACATGTCCATCGGAGAGTTTTTGAATAGCGCTGGAAAGCGTGCAGTGGAATGCGGAAGTGTTCGAGTCCGCCGCTCGCATAGCGAGCGACTCAGAGAATGAGGGGAAACTTCTGACAGTAATAGACAAACACAAAGCTGTTTAATACACAATCAACTGTCTCTTTGTACTCCTTCTTTAAATATTTACAATCCCAGCTGGAAAAAATAGCTGATAACCTTCAACAGCAATAAACTGTTTCTTAGCATTCCTTATCAGAGCATTTTACATCTCAGTTGTGGCTGATACTTCAGATTAATCTGTATAGTCATTGACTTTCTTGCATTTGTGAAAAGCAGCGGCATAGCTAGGGTATAACATAACAAATAAATTTTGGGATAAAGTTGTAGTTTTAATTTATTATCTTTAGTTGAGTCATGGTGAAGAGAAGGGGGAATCATAAGGCACTGTGTGCAAACCAACATTCACTCAGTTGTAGACTGGTAGAGAGCCACCACCTTCAAAGCATCTGCTGTGAAATTGTCCATCTGAGTCAACAAGTCATATTGTTTTGTTTGTCTGTTTGATAGCACTGCAGAGCTAGCTAGTCTTCCAGACCTGGTGATGCGGTAGCAAAACCGTAACAATATGCACCATATGACTTAAAATACTCATTTCCACATTGCAGGCAGTTATAAACTATGACACCTAAAAAAAAAAAAAATCAACAAATACTAAATATTTAGTGCTTGATCTAATAGTGATATATTGTTAGCTGCTGTTTAAGAAGTGCTATAGTGCTGTGATTAAGTTAAGGAAGCAGACACTTCTGGTGCTGACAGAATGATGAGCATGGAGTTGTATCATTATTGTGTCCCAATAATTTTAAGATTTTGAACACATGCAGTGCATTCTTTCTGAGAATATATACCGTGGTGGTTGGAGGTTTGTGAACCCTTTAGAATTTTCTATATGTCTGCATACATTTGACCCAAAACATCAGATTTTCTAAGTTCTAAAAGTAGATAAAGAGACAAAAATATTATACTTGGTCATTTATTTATTGAGGAAAATAATCCAATATTACATATCTGTGAGTAGCAAAAGTATGTGAACCTTTGCTTTCAGTATCTGGTGTGACCCCCTTCTACAGCAATAACTGCAACTAAACATTTCTGGTATCTACTGATCAGTGCTGCACATCAGCTTGGAGGAGTTTTAGCCCATTCCTCAGTACAGAACAACTCTGGGATGTTGGTGGGTTTCCTCACATGAACTGCTTGCTTCAGGTCCTTCCACAACATTTCTATTGGATTGAGGTCAGGACATTGACTTGGCCATTCCAAAACATTAACTTTATTCTTCTTTAACTATTCTTTGGTAGAATGACTTTTGTGTGCTTAGGGTCCTTGTCTTGCTGCATGACCCACCTTCTCTTGAGATTCAGTTCATTTTCCTTTAGAATTTGCAGGTATAATTCAGAATTCATTGTTCCATCAATGATGGCAAGTAGTCCTGGCCCAGATGCAGCAAAATAGGCCCAAACCATGATACTACCAACATCATATTTCACAGGTGGGATAATGTTCTTATGCTGGAATGCAGTGTTTCCCTTTCTCCAAACCAAAAAGTTCTATTTTGGACAATTACACATTTGCCCTTGGAGTGATTTTTGATCGACCACTCCTGGGGAGGGTAGCAATGGTCATGAATTTCCTCCCTTTGTACACAATCTGTCTGACTGTGGATTGGTGGAGTCCAAACTCTTTAGAGATGATTTTGTAAACTTTTCCAGCCTGATAAGCATCGACAACACTTTTTCTGAAATCCTCAGAAATCTCCATTGTTCGTGCCATGATACACTTCCACAAACATGTGTTGTGAAGATAGATCCCTGTTCTTTAAATAAAGCAGGGCACTCAATCACACTTGATTGTCATCCCATTGATTGAAAACACCTGAGGTTCACATACTTTTGCCAATCACAGATATGTAATATTGGATAATTTTCCTCAATAAATAAATGACCAAGTATAAGATTTTTGTCTCATTTGTTTAATTGTGTTCTATGTGTCTTCTTTTAGGAGTTACTATATCCTTCCTGGCAGCTCAAACCAAACTGGACAGTTTCCTCTGACCTCTATTATAACCTCTTATATATACCTAAAACTTTTTAGAAAATCTGATGTAAAAAATGGAAAATGTTGGAAAACGGAAACAGTACTGGAAAACGCTTGAAACAATATGCCCTCCCATTTCTACTGTATGTAAGAATTGCAATCGCCTACAATTATCAAAATTTGGCAAAAGAAAATAAATAATATTTTTAAAATATATTGAATGTCCATAGAAACTTAAAAATGTAAGGACAATGGCTGCTGGGTCAGTTTTTATATTTCATATTGTGTTTATTATTAGTCACAAGACCGACCCACTGGGAAAATTCCAGAACTTCCCAATGGCTTGGTGCCTGCAGTTTACTGCAGGAGGGTCAGTCCTATATTATTTTAGTAATTTCAGTTTTGCTGAGCCCTGGCCTTTGATGTGTACTCCCTGATGTTCAGCTTATGTTCATTACCTAACAATAGTTTTGATCTTCTGCCTCTTTTTTGTCTCTTAGAAGAACATGAAACCAGAGGGAGCCTACAGTGTGAACGTTTTCTTTTAAATTCAAGCAACAGAAACTAACCCGGAGTTATGATCTAGGGCCAGAGAAAACATGAACCAAACTCATGTGCCTCCAACCAGAGAATATGAGAGTGCATGCCTGCAGCAGAATTTCCACTGGTAAGCAAGACACATACATCAGCCAAAGTGTTTAGTTTGGGTGAAGGGTCTGAAATCGATTAAGCCTCAAATGGAGGTGTGGCACAAAACACACTTGATGACAGATTCAAAACAAATTTCACTAAAAGCATGTGACAGGCAACACATTAGCTCTAAAAGAAAGCAGAAAGCAACTTGAACCTTGGTGCAAAATATATTTATTCTGAGGCTGCACAAACAGGCAAGTGACAGATTGGGCAAACTGTATCATCAGGCATGTGTTACATATGCATAGGGTATCACAGCCTACAAAGTAGTATGAGTACAGCAGGGGTTGCAATCTTGATTTCAGATGTCAGAAGTTATGAAGCTTAATGCAGTTCTTTCTCTTTTTTTGCACTAGAACACTGCACTAATTTGATAACACATGAATGTGTTGATTAAAACACTTTTGCAATCACTTTTCACTTTTCAAATACCAGTGATTTTTCTCCTTAAAACAACCTGAAAATAACATATACATTTAAAAGTAAAGTTTTGTGTATCACAAAGCTCTGTTTTAATGCCGTTTTTTCTTATACAGAGCCCTCCACTAATATTGGCGCCCTTGGTAAATATGAGCAAAGAAGGCTGTGAAAAGGCTGTGTCTTTATTGTTTAACCTTTTGGTCTTTTGTTAAAAAAAATTCACAAAAAGACTCAAACAACTGCAAACACAACAAAGGTTTATCCAAAAAATATATGCATTTGTTAAATATGGTGTGCAACAATTATTGGCACGCCTGTGAATCCATATGAGAAAAATATAAAAGTATATTCCTCGTTGATATTTAAAATTTTTTAGTACACCTGGGTGACTAGGAACAGGAAATTGTTCAACAGTGACTTGTTTCACAGGGGTATAAATATGAGGTAACACATAGGCCAAATTCCATTAGTCATTCATAACAGTGGGTAAGACCAAGGAATATAGCTGTGATGTGGGGCAAAAGGTTGTTGAGCTTCACAAAATGGGAAGTGGCTATAAGAAAATAGCACAAGCATTGAAAATGTCCATTTCCACCATCAGGGCAAGAATTAAGAAGTTCCAGTCAACTGGAAATGTTATGAATCAACCTGGAATTGGACATGTGTCTATATTGTCTCAACGCACTGTGAAGAGGATGGTTTGAGTGGCCAAAAAATCTCCAAGGATCACAGCTGGAGAATTGCAGAAGTTAGTTGTGTCTTGGGGTCAGAAAGTCTCCAAAACTACAATCCGAAATCACCACAAATTGTTTGGAAGGGTTTCAAGAAAAAGCCCTCTACTCTCATCCAAAAACAAACTCAAGTGTCTTCAGTTTGCCAGACACTACTGGAACTTCAAATGGGATCGGGTTCTATGGTCAGATGAAACCAAAATAGAGCTTTTTGGCAATAAACACCAGAGGTGGTTTTGGTGCACACAGAGAGGTAGCCATATGGAAAAGTACCTCATGCCCACGGTTAAATATGGTGGTGGCTCTTTAATGTTTTGGGGCTGTTTTTCTGCCAGAGGACCTGTACATTTTGTTAGGATACATGGTGTAGCGAAATCCAAAGGGGGCATTATTATGCATTATTCTTTTCCACCAGAATAATGAAATGGATCAACTTTAAACGTGAAACGAAACAGAATCGCACTCTTGGATTCAACACACCTTTTTAAAGGAGACGAGTTTTAAAGCGTGCCCGTGTTATCTACCAGAATGTGTAGTAACTCGGATGAATCTGCAACGTTTAAAATAATATTCTCTACTAGTTACAATTCATGTAACAAATTAAAAGATGTTTAACACGTTTAAATGTATTCTCCAATTTATATAAGGAATTAGCTCGAATGGCGTGAAATATATCTATATGTCTAATCAACGCGTGTTGTGACCAGTTATAAATATACATCAGCCATGAAAGGGAATTCATGTAGGTGCACATATACATATAGATAATTAACTACAACAGATTATAATTAATTATGACTATGTATGTGGCCTAGGTCAGCTTTAACACAGGGGTCCAATCTTAAACGCAGATATAGGTCATTAACTATACTTGCATGGCCTCAAGGTTGAGAGTTTGCGCGAGGTTGTGTAGAGTTCGCTGGTTCGTTGTTGTTTGAAAAAGCGTGAGCCCGGAGGTAGTTGCATCTTGTGTCCGGAGAGAAAGAGATCCTGGCTTCCTCTTCCCGGGGCACGTGGCCCCGGGGGAGAGAAACCGGAAGAAGTGAAGTTGAGAAATGAAGTCAAACTCTGAAGTCTGACTCTCAAATCCGCAGTGAAGTGAGCGTGGTGTTGTTTTAAAGACAACACCAACGCACACACCTCTTTGGGCTATGGGCCAATCAGGAAGTTGGGTTTGCATGTCCGGATGACTCTCTTTGTCTGGTCTCGGACCCTAATTTAAATGTCCAGGGAGGAGCTGGCTTATACCGTGTTATAAATGAAATTAAGTGAAAACATAAAATGATGTATCCCATTGCAATATGATATGCATAATCAATCTGGGTATCTCGAAACGATTAACTACATACCAAATTCGATGGATTTGTGAAGAATATTACAAATAAAACCTGGTTACAGACATTTAAAATGATATGCTAGATTAAACTATCTAAAGTCATTACGGTTAGTTAAACACACAATATATGTAAACAAAATAACATCACACTATTTAGACATGGAATAATTACATATAATTACACGTTACATTGAAGAGAGAGAGATTTCTCCATTGTGTGTGTAAGGTAAGCGCGCATGTGTGTGTGTGTGTGTGTGTGTGTCCAGAAGAGGGGGCTGGTGTTCTTCTAATGACCCACAGGTCATCTCAGGGTGACCTTAGGGAGGACGTTTTCTCCTCTGGCTTTCTGACTTTGAAGCTAATCTGTGGTCAAAAACAGATTAGATTAGAGATTTACGGGCCCTTGGTCGGAGTTTTGGTGGACCCCTGCTGACGAACTAATCATGAAGTTTCCCAGACGTTCAGTCATCAAAGGTTTCTTTTATTGCAGGGGTAAGTCCTGTGTGGGTTCCAAAGAGTCTTTTGCATCCCAAAGGTGCATCTGGTCAAAGGAGGCCTCTCGGGGTTACTCTGGGTCGCCTGAGTGGTGAAACTTTATATGTTTCATTTGGGTTAATTTAGAAATCAGTTTGAGCATAGTCATACGCTACAGTGGCATCATGGACTCTATCAAATATCAACAGATATTAAATAAAAACCTGACTGCCTCTGCCAGAAAGCTTCAAATGGGCCGTGGTTGGATCTTCCAGCAGGACAATGATCCAAAACGTACATCAAAATCAACACAAAAATGGTTTACTGACCACAAAATCAATGTCCTGCCATGGCCATCCCAGTCCCCTGACTTGAAACCCATAGAAAACCTGTGGGGTGAACTGAAGAGGAGAGTCCACCAGCGTGGACCTCAAAATTTGAAGGATCTGGAGAGATTCTGTATTGAGGAATGGTCTCAGATCCCTTGCCATGTATTCTCCAACCTCATCAGGCATTATAGGAGAAGACTCAGAGCTGTTATCTTGGAAACGGGAGGTAGCACAAAGTATTGACTAAAAGGGTGCCAATAATTGTTGCACACCTATATTTAACAAAGTTTAAAAAAAAAAAAAAATTATAAACCCTTGTTTTGTTTGCAATTGTTTGATATCCATGAGAGCAGAGTATTTTTGTGATTTTTTTAAACAAATGATCAAACGTTTAAACAATAAAGAATTTTTCACAGCCTTCTTTGCTCATATTTACTAAGGGTGCCAATATTATTGGAGGGCACTGTATGTGCCACCTCTGGGTGTAGTTATTCATAAACATTGTATTAGCTTCCACTGCAGTACTGACAGCACACAGATGTATGATTCAACAAAGCCAGATGACAGTTTAATAATGTTGAGGAATATGTAAATGATATTAGTCAAAGGACTTATGTGTAAAGGCCTCTTGATGGACTTTCAGTTGCATTATACACTGGCATTATTCATACTTCATTAAGCTTGAGTTAATCCAGAGTGCAGCAGCCTCCCTAATGCAGAGTCCTTAAGAGAGCCATGTAATGTTGGAACTTAATGTTTGATCATATTACCCTTACATTATCTAAACTCCCAGTAAAAAAAAAACTTGCACTGATTATAAAATACTACTAATGACCTATAAAGCACAAGACCCAGATTTCTGGTAAAGTTGCTTTGTGACCATTCCTATTATAGTGCTATGAAAAAGGATTTGCCCCCCACCCAGATTTCTTCTGTTTGTGTGTATAACTCATACTAAATTGTTTCAGAAATTAAAACAAAATCTAAGATAAAACAAAGGCAACCTGAGTAAACACAATAAAATTCTTAAATTATGTTATTTATTGAAGCAAAAACAGTTATCCAATACCAGTTGGGCCTGTGTGAAAATATATTTGCCCCCGTAGCTACTAATTCCCCAAATCTATGAAACTGCATTCATAATGGGGTTCAGCTGGACTAGACACAACCAGGCCTGATTACTGCAAACCCTGTTCAATCAAATCAACACTTAAATAGAACTTTTTCAACAGCATGAAGTTGGTTAAAAGCTCTTACCCAGTAACACACTATGCCAAAGTTGAAAGAAATTCCAGAAATGATGTGGAAGAAGGTGATTGAAATACATCAGTCTGGGTTACAAATCTATTTCAAAGGCTCTGGGACTCCAAAGGACCACAGTGAGAGCCATTATCTCCAAATGGAAAAATTCGGCACAGTAGTGAACCTTCCCAGAAGTGACCGACCTTCCAAAATTCCTACAAGAGAACAGCAACAACCCATCCAGGAAGTCACAAAAGAGCCAAGGACAACATCAAAGGACCTACAGGCTTCTCTTGTATCAATAAAGGTCACTGTTCATGACTCCACTATCAGAGAGACACTGGGCAAAAATAGCATCCATGGAAGTGTGGTGAGGTGAAAACCACTGCTAACCCGGAAGAACATTAAGGCTCCTCTGAATTTTGCCAAAACACACATTGATGATCCTCAAACCTTTTGGGAGAATGTTCTATAGACTGAGGAGTCGAAAGTGGAACTGTTTGGAAGACTGGGGTCCCTTTACATCTGGCGTATCATACGCCAGAATCATACCTATGGTCAAGCATGATGCTGGTAGTGTGATGGTGTGGGGATGCTTTGCTGCTTCAGGGCAACTTGCAATAATTGAGGAAAACATGAATTCTGCTCTCTACCAGAAAATCCTAAAGGAGAATGTCCGGTCTTCAGTCCATAAATTGAAACTCAAGTGCAACTGGATTATGCAGCAAGACAATGATCCAAAGCATAGTCCTAAAAGTAAGTGAAAGACTGATCTCCAGTTATCAGAAGCATTTGGTTGCAGTGCACCTAAAGGTGGCACAACCAGATTTTAAGTCTAAATGAGCCATTAGTTTTTCACATTGGTGATAGGTGTTTGATAACTTTTTTTGGCTTGCTTCAATAAAATAAATAAATAAATAAATAGTATTGTGTGTTTACTCAGGTTGCCTTTGTTTTATGTTGTATTTTGTTTGAAGATCTAAAACTATTTAGTATGAGAGATACTGTCAGGTTTCGGTAGAGACGGAGGTGAAGGCGGATGCAAGTGCAGATTTAGGTTTTAATAAAAAGTGAAAACAAAATACAAAACCAGGAACTAGGAACATACAAAGCTTGAAAATAAACATAAACCAATGACCATAGACAAGAAACATAAACTGTGGTGAGGAAAAACAAACGAAAGACAAAGTGGGCAGTGAAAGCGTGACTCTATATACAAGTGCTCATTAGTTCCAAATGTGAATCAGGTGATGTGCAGTGGCTGATGGGAATCGTAGTCCTTAGTCTTATTCCGGTATTTACATGACAGAGCCCCCCCTTTAACGCGTGGCTCCCGACGAGCGCAACAGTTTTAGGAGGGGGTCCCTAACCCCCAGACCAGATGTCCCTTTGCTTCTCTAAATTCCATCGGGGATGCGGGGCGGTGTCCTCCGAACCGAAGCAAGATGCAGCACTATCCCCGACCTGGCTTGGGCGTGGAGCCGCGGCTACCGCGCAGCCAACGGGGGGAATAAAGCTGAAGGCAGAGCCTGAGGGGGGAGCGACACCCGCCATGGAGCCAGAGGGGGAAGCGACACTCTCCACGAGGTTAGAGGGAGGAGCAAAGTTCTCCTCGAGGCCAGAGGGGGGAGCGATGCTCTCCGCGAAGCATGCGGGGGGAGTGATGTCCGACGTGGAGCGGAAAGGAGACGCGACATGCAGCGTGAAGCAGAGAAAAGGAGTGATGTCCTCAGCGGAGCAGGGAGGCTGAGCGGCGTCCTCAGCGGAGCAGGGAGGCTGAGCGGCGTCCTCAGTGGAGCAGGGAGGCTGAGCGGCGTCCTCAGTGGAGCAGGGAGGCTGAGCGGCGTCTTCAGCGGAGCAGGGAGGCTGAGCGGCGTCTTCAGCGGAGCAGGGAGGCTGAGCGGCGTCCTCAGCCGAGCAGGGAGGCTGAGCGGCGTCCTCAGTCGAGCAGGGAGGCTGAGCGGTGTTCTCCATTGGCCTGGCAGGCAGTGCAAGTTCCGTAGTAGGGGAGGGAGGGTGGGGAAAGATCTTACACATGGCTTCTAGCCATACTTCTGTGGACCTGATCCACGACTCCCTCCTCCGTGGCTCCTTCTTCAGGGCTTCCAGGATCTTCTCCTGCTTAGCGAAAAAATCCACTGCATCCATTTTAAGGTCTTTCGTTCTGTCAGGTTTCGGTAGAGACGGAGGTGAAGGCGGATGCAAGTGCAGATTTAGGTTTTAATAAAAAGTGAAAACAAAATACAAAACCAGGAACTAGGAACATACAAAACTTGAAAATAAACATAAACCAATGACCATAGACAAGAAACATAAACTGTGGTAGGGAAAAACAAACGAAAGTGCGCAGTGAAAGCATGACTCTATATACAAGTGCTCATTAGTTCCAAATGTGAATCAGGTGCTGACAGTTATGTGATGGAATCAGGTGACATGCAGTAGCTGATGGGAATCGTAGTCCTTAGTCTTATTCCGGTATTTACATGACAGATACACAAAAACAGAACAAATAAAAGAAAAAGAAAATACTTTTTCACAGCACGGTAAAAGTGGAACACAAATAAAATTTAATTGAACTGAATTAAAGTTTTCCTGAAACATGGTCAGGGTTGGGAGGGTTACTTTAAAAATGTATTCCGTTACAGTTACAAATTACTTCATAAGAAACGTAATCAGTAACATAATCCAAGTATCATCTATTATTCCTAATGATCAAACTGGTTTTATTAGAGAATACCACTCTTTTCATAATGTTAGACACCTCCTAAATATATTATATACTCGTTTCACCTTTAAAATTCCAGAAATGGTCATCTCAATGGATGCTGAAAAAGCTTTTGCCAGGATGGAGTGGAGTTGATGGTTTTATTTTGAAGGGATTTGATTTGGCAAACATTTTATATCATGGATTAGACTAAACTGCTCTATGCCTCATCACTAGCCTCTGTGCACACCAACAACAAATATTGGAATTCACAATGTAATACTGTAATATTTTCCCCCTATATTTTCCAGCATTACTATAATACTGTAACATTGCGGGATGAGACAGGAGTGTCTGCTTTACGCCATACTGTTTGCCATAGCTTAAGTGTAACATTGAAATGGCAGGCACCTCTATAGGATGGAAGGGGGGTGGGGGACGGGGACACAAGGGACTGTCATTGTATGCAGACAATCTTTTGTTGTATATTTGACCCTGATAGATCTATTCCCTCAGTACTAGCTGTGCTTCAGAAATACAATGAAATTTACTAAAATTTACATTAAAAGCGAACTTATGTCAATTAGCACAGCATGTGGGACATACATGCTCTCTAAATAGCTATTCAAGTCTTCTCTACAGCACTTTAAATATTTAGGCATCCGTGTGAATAAAAGTTCTGATGATATATTTAAAAATACCTTCTCTACCCTCCTTTCTCCTTTAGCTAAAGACATCAACCTCTAGTCACTTCTCTCTCTTTCTCTGGCCAGTAGAATTAACTGTATCAAGATGAACATGCTTCTCATATTCAGGTTTTTAGTGAATTCCTGTATTTATCCCAAATTTGTTCTTCTGTAGCCTTGATAGTCTTCATTTCCCAGTTTGTATGGGCTAAGAAACTTCCATGGATCCAATAACAAATTCTGAATAACTAAAGCAAATATTGTATTACTGGTCATCAAAAATGCTTTCCATTTTGTACTGGAACCCTAAATATCATCATGATTAACCTCCACCAAGGCTCCATATGGAAAGTACCTCTCTTCATAGGCGCCTTAGCAATGGAGGAAGTGGAGCACCTGCACCCATACTTTTATTAGCAGGGGAGCAAGCATGCGGTGTTCCTTTCTCTTTTTATTTGCATAATAAAAAAATAAGAAAAAATGAGTTTTAGTGCTTTAAGTGCATGAGTACAAGTTTAACTAAGCCATATCATTCGTGTAATTTTACCAACTTCCCCTAAAACAAAACATCAACATGCTATTTTTTTAATGTTAGGTCGAACAGCAGACACTACTATAGAACCTCTTGGAAGAAATGGTAAACTCCTTTGCTGCATGACTGAATGCACAGTTTAGCAGTGGGCCAAATGCAAGAGCTATTAGCAACAATGCAACAGCATAATGAATTGCAGAACATAGAATCTTCATATAACTGCCTTACACACTATATTCTCAGTAGCTGTTACTCATTCTCTAATTCAATTCAATTCAGTTCAATTTTATTTGTATAGGGCTTTGAACAATGGACACTGTCACAAAGCAGCTTTATAGAAATACTAACCCCATTTCCATAAAAGTTTGGATTTTTTCTAAAATGCAATAAAAACAAAAATCTGTGATTTGTCAAGTCTCTTGAAAAGTACAAAGAAAAGATATTCAGTTTTTTCACTGACTAACTTAATTGTATTTTGTAAATATAAACAAATTTAGAATTTGATGCCTTCAACACACTAAAAAAAAAGTTGGGACAGAGGCATGTTTACTACTGTGTTACATCACCCTTCCTTTTAACGACACTTTTTAATAGTTTGGGAACTAAGGATACTAATTGTTGCGGTTTTGCAAGTGGATTTTTTGCCCATTCATGCTTAATAAAAGACTTCAGCTGCTCAACAGTCCATGTGATTATATTTATCACAGTAGCATGATGATTTCTCAGGCAATGCCGCCTGAGGGCTCGAAAGTCACGCACATTCAACAGTGGTTTCTGGCCTTGCCCTTTACACAATGAGATTTCTCCAGATTACCTGAATCTTTTCACAATATTATGCACTGTAGATGGTGAAAGACCTAAATTCTTTGCAATCTTGCATTGAGCAATGTTCTTTTTGAACTGACTGACAATTCTCTCACGAAAGTGGTGAGCCACGACCCATCCTTGCTTGCAAAGACTGAGCTTTTGGTGGATGCTCCTTTTATGCCCAATCCTGATACCCTCCCCTGTTACCAATTTAACTGATCCTCTAAAATGGTGTTACTTTTCAGTCTTATTTTGCCTCTGTCCCAACTTTTTTGAGTGTGTGAAGGCATCAAATTCTAAATTTCTTTATATTTACAAAATACAATTAAAGGGGTCATATCATGATTTTTAAACGTTTTTAAACATTAATTATTTTGTTTTTTGGGTGTAATAAAATAGTTTAACATGCTTTAATGATCAAAAAACAAAAAAAAAAAGTCAAATAATGTAAAATATTGCAGTACCTCTATTCCCAGGCTGCCTGAAATGCTCCGATTTCTCTAAAGCCCCTCCTTCCGAAAAGCGCAGAGTGCTCTGATTGGCCAGCTTACCCGTTGCATTGTGATTGGTCAAAAGCCTCACGAGTGTGTCAGAAATGCTCCTTGGGTTAGCATTAGCTTCCAAAGCTTCTAAAGCAATTCTAAGCTCCTAAGCAACATGTCATCGGTTTTACTGTATCAGTTCGAGCCCGAGTCAGATTCAGAAAATGCAGATGATCAAGCGGAAGCAAGTTTGCAAGCATGACCTGAGCAGAACGTTTCACAGTGGTAAGTTTTTTTTTGTAACTCTCTTACCTCTCAGATACGATGTAAATTCTGATGCCCCTCCGGCGGGATTAACTATGCTGTACACAGCTGCTGTGTGTACATGTGTGTATCATGCGTTATATCTTTTGAAAGCTAGGATTCTTGTGATTTGACTGATATAAACCGTTTCAAGGTACAATCACAACAGGAGCTACAATCAACGTCTCTGTCAGACCACCAACATACAAACACTTACAATACTGAGGCAACTTAGCAAACTTTAGCTAGCACGTTAGCAGAGGTCTACAACTGAGCCACAACACAAAACTCTGCATTTGAACAGTCAATAGCAGATACTTCATAAAATAATCGAACACACTTACAGGTTCTGATTCAGAAGCACAAGATCGTCGAAGCAAAGAGGGAATCACACCACTTTTCAGGAGTAGCTTTTGTGTGTAGCCTGCCTTGTTCTCTCCCAGGTTCAGGAAGCTGTCCTCTGTAAAATGCGCTGTGCACAAGCAAATGTCCGGGTTGTACTGCTCAGGAACAGCGTTATAAATAAACAGTAACCATTGATTTCATCCGTTTTTGGAAGGCTAAACAAAAAGGTTTTGCTTTTGCAACAAAACACACAGTGTCTCCTCGACATGGTGCTTGAATTCACAGAAGCCTCACCTTCTTTCTTCATGCCTGTCTTTGGGCGGGATTATGCTGATAGTGCACTTTGTGACGTAGAGAATTTATGGAAGTAAATCTGGACTTCGAACGAGGCGTTTCGGGCAGGTCTGGAGCAGAGCTCTCTGTTAGATAAAATAAATCCCTATGGGGGAGACTATGAGCTTTGGGACTTTGCAGAGCTTATACATGCACAAACAGATACATTACACACCCAAACAAAAGGAAAACATTAAAAATCATGATATGACCCCTTTAAGTTGGTCAGTGAAAACACTGAATATCTTTTATTTGTACTTTTGTCAGTTAATTAAAGTTTAAAGAGACTTGACAAATCACAGATTTTTGATTTTATTGCATTTTAGAAAAAAACCCAACTTTTATGGAAATGTAGTATATAGTAGTATATAAATCCTGGATATACATTTTAAATTTAGCAAGGAAAAACTCCCTGAGATGACATGAGGAAGAAAACTTAAGAGGAACCAGACTTAAATCACCCTCATCCGGGTGATACTATAGTGTGATTATAAATAATTTCTCTTCTATGACTGTATACTACAGTGCTGTGAAAAAAGTATTTGCCCCATCCTGATTTTGTCTGTTTTTGTGTATATCTCATACTAAATTGTTTCAGAAATTAAAACAAAATCTAAGATAAAACAAAGGCAACCTTAGTAAACACAAAATACAGTTTTTAAGTGAAAATGTTATTTATTGAAGCAAAAACATTATTCAATATCAACTGGGCCTGTGTGAAAATGTATTTGCCCCCCACTCCCCCAAATGTATGAAATTGCATTCATAATGGGGTTCAGCTGGACTAGATGCAACCAGATGGACTACATGTAAACAACCGGATTATGCAGCAAGACAAATGATCCAAAGCATAGGAGTAAGTCCACCTCTGAATGGCTCAACAAAAGCAAAATTAAAGTTTTGGAGTGGCCTAGTCAAAGTCCTGACTTGAAACAGTTGAGATGCTGTGGCAGGACCTTTAAACAAGCAGTTCATGCTCGAAAACCCTCCAGTGTGGCTGAACTAAAGCAGTACTGCAAAGAAGAGTGGTCCAAAATTCCACCACAGTGCTGTGAAAGACTGATCTCCAGTTATCGCAAGTGTTTGGTTGCAGTTATCGCTGCTAAAAGGTAGCACAACCAGATTTTACGTTTACAGGAGCAGTTAGTTTTTCACAAGGGTGATAGGTGTTGGATAGCGTTTTTTTTTTTTTTTTTTTGCTTCAATAATAAAAAAAAAAAAAAAACTGTATTGTGTTGCCTTTGTTTTATGTTGTATTTCGTTTGAAGATCTAAAACTATTTAGTATGAAATATACACAAAAACAGAAGCAATCAGGATGGGGCAAATACTTTTTCACAGCACTGTATATAGTAAAAAGTGCAGTTGTGTTAACAGGAACCTATAAGCTTATGAACAACTTTCATTATAACTTTCAAAATTCATTATTGTTTTAACTTAAAGACTATTGTATCGAACCATTTGATGTTATGATGGTGATGGAGTGCAAACTGTTCTTAGCAATTGCAGTCCTAAGGCTGCAATTTAGCTGAAGCTTCTCTAATGATGCCACCTTGGAGGAGAGTGCTGATAGCTCCCCACTGGAGAGTTCTTATAATCATAACATAATGGAGAAGTTCAGCTCAGCAGCAGCGAATGTTCTGCAGACTGATTAATGAAACTGGATCATCCACTTAACACAGCTGACTGAAAACATGTAATAGTCAGCAAAGTGAATGAATGGGATATTCCACCAAGTATGTGAAGTAAGTAAATACACTGAAACTGCAGCCAGAGAAAAGAACACATATACTGGCTGCAGTGACAGATACAGAAGTTCTGGGAAGGTTGATGTCAACACATACTGTAGAGACACCAATGGACACAGTAAGGCTTCAGGCTGATGAAGCCCTGCACATTAATCAATGCTGCATGCAGCTGAATAAAAAGCAGCTGACATTCTGATTTACAAACTGTATGTGGCTATGGAAAATGTGCGTTGTATCTCTAACATGGTGGAACAGTTTCTACTGGCCACCAAATGCCCGCGACTGCAAATAAAATGGGTACAGGAATCTTACAGGCAGTATGCTGTAGATCACCAGTAATACTCATGCAGATGAGAAGGCAAGTTGGACGGAGCCTGACAAAAAAACTCTATGCCACCTGCCGCTAGTACCTGGACCTCTTATTTGTACCAAGGCTCGGGCGGCACTAGATTATCACCTCTTGAACTGGACAGTTTGAGGCACCAGGCTATCTTTAGACCCAAATGTTTAGGTAACTTTAGGTTACTTACATAACCCCGGTTCTCTGATAACAGGAGTGAGGTATCTCACTGTGGGAAATGCCTCGGGCATGACTGATCCTGGAAGCACCAATAACACCATGTCTGTCAATTGACAGACCAATCACGGCCGTGATGAGGGAGTCCCGCCTCCCTAATATACAAGGTATAAGGAAGGAATAAGGAATAAGGTCCATTCCTTATTCTCAGCATATCTCTTCTCTGTGCAACTGCAAGGAGGTAAGTGTGGTGAGATACCGCACTCCTGTTATCAGAGAACCAGGGTTACGTAAGTAACCTAAAGTATAGGCAACTCCCATACTGCAGACATGCTGTCTGAAGCAGACCAGCCAACTGACTTAGTGATGTGTGTAAGTGTATGTACACAGACAAATCTCAATCTATTCCTCCAAGAATAAATAAAGTGATGTACGAGGGGGGAAAACATCATGTTTTCAAACATCACCCCCCCCCCCCCACACACACACACACACACCCAAACTCACGCTTAGGACCGAATGAGCCAGCACCTAAGAACTGGCCCTCAGACCCTCTGGAGGTTCAAGTCCCATGCTATTATAACAAATGACGGCTTCCACCACCCAATGAGACAGGCGCTGGCGTGAAATAGGTTTACCCCTATGTGAATCAGCCCATGAGATGAAAAATTTTTTACTTTTCCTCAGTGCTTTCGTTTCATCCATATAATGACGTAAAGCATGAATTGGGCACAAGCAATGAAGCTGCTCCTCCTCCGATGAGGAAAAAGGCGGCAGATGAAACACTAGTAAATCCACCGGTTTGCAGGTGAGAGCTGACTCGCTCACCTTTGGCATGAACGCTGGATTAATCCTGATAGTTTCTCTTGAGAAATCCAAAGCAAAGCACATGGACAAGTCATGCCGTTCACTAACTCGCTTCTCTGTCATAAGAGCAAGAAACAAAGTAGCCTTCAGCGAAAGGTGCTTTAAATCAATACTCTCTAATGGCTCAAAAGGGGGCTGGGAAAGTGCACTAAGGATCACAGACAGATCTCATGGTGGAATCAGTGGCCAAATTGGGGGCGATCAGTATTACTGAGTGACCGCTTTCTCTTACTTTTCTTAGAGTTGGTACGATCAGATTCAGTGGAGGAAACACGTAAAGCAGTGCGTTTGGCCACAGGTGCACCAAAGCATTCACACCCATAGCTGTACAGTCTCTCACTAGAGAGAAGAATAGTCAGAAGAATCAGTGTTTTCGTGCGATGTGAAGAAATCTATGGCAGCTCGGCCAAACCTCTCCCACAACTGGCTCACTACCTGAGTGTGGAGAGTCCATTCTCCATACAGAGGATTCCCTCTGGACAGAAGGTCCGCTCTCATATTCATCATGCCTGGGATGTCTATCGCCCGCAATGAATGAAAATGTCATATGCGCCACACAATCAGTTTCTATGCCAAGTTGTGGAGCTGAGAAGAGTGTGTGCCCCCCTGACAATTTATATAAGTCACTGCCATTGTGTTTGCTGACCTGATCAAAAAGTGGTGGTTCTGCAGAAACTGCACAAAATGTTTCAATTCCAGAAGCACTGTTAGCAGTTTATGTGTGTGTTCTGTAGCGAGACGGGCCATTTCCCCTTCACTATTCTGCCCTCGCACACTGCGCCCCATCCTGTGAATGACGCATTTGTCGTTACCACCTTTCTCAGAAAAACTGCCCCCACCAGAGTCCCCGAGTCGAGAAACGACTCCAGTAACGGAGAGCGTGCATGCAGAGTGATGATACTATCACTTTTCTGTTGAGGTGACATTTTGTACACAAGCACTGCACCACTGTCCAGCACTGAAACTCTCTCATATCCAGAATGGGACGGAGACCTCCCCCTCTCTTGGGAATGATAAAGTACCGGGAGTAAAACCCCTGACGGCTGTCCTCTGGTGGCACTATCCGAATTGCTCTTTTGCTCAATAAAGAGATTATTTCTTCCTCTAACGTTTTTGTTGACTCCCCTTCTGCTGTTGACATTAACGCACAAAAAGTCGAAAAGACATGGTGGTTTTACGGCAAATTGCAGACGATAAGCCCGGCCTATCGTGGATAAAACACACGGGTGTACTGTGTATACGCGCCAACTCTCCACTGGAGCAGCGAGCGGACCGCTACAGCTCTCGCTCACTGACAGCGCGGTACCACCATCTAGCGGCAGAGCTGGGGATTGCAGCTCTGATTTGGTTAATTTTGTTTTTGAGAGTGTTTTTTAGTTTCAAACACTGCTGTGCCCTTGGCCCACTGCCTAGATGCACAGGGAATGATTTTATTATTTTCACACCACACATGCTTCTTTGAAAACTGTCCCTTTCCGTTGCAATGGGTGGAGGGGGAAGAATTTCTCCGCAGGGCACTGGGGGAACTGGTGCCAACACCGCAACTGAATTGGTCAGAAGAGAACATTCCGACATTTCCCCTGTCCAACACCTTCTTTTGATAGGAGGGGGAGAAAATGGCCACTCTCTTTGAGGGAGGATAACAACAGATACTCCGCAAGTGCTGTTGCTTGTCCTGTCGTCTTGGGCAGAAGAGCGAATTAGGTAGCCCGCCATTTCTTCCCTCCCTGAGGGTTTGCAGCTGATGCAACCGCAGCTCTGGACCGCGCCCCTGGAGGTTGAGATCTGCAATGATGCAGATCTCTTCCCAGAGAGCCGGGTTTGGAGTTCCAGCATCCATTTGCCTCCGCATCTCCTCCATCAGCTCTGCTTGATAAGCGGTGAGGAGAGAGGTGGCATTAAGAGCCCTTACTGCCAAGGCTGAAGATCAGTAGATCTTCTGGAAAACCGAGGCTGTTAAGTGCCCTGTACGAAGCTGAGGTGGAAGAAAATGCTGCCCTGTGGTTAGGGTGGAGATGATGAGCCATGGACAGCTCAACCGGAGGGGGATTTTACATCCCTAAGTCCTCCATATTGTTGACATCCAGCCTGGAAAACCCTTTAACAGGAACTCTGTGTGAAAAGGGTTTAACCTCAGAAATGTCTCATCTCTGAAAAGCATGCAGGGACTGCAGGAATGAGCTACTTGACGTCCGGGGCACGCAACGGCAGTCTCTTGCCATAATAAAGATCTCTCTCCATTCCCTGGCCTACCTGTTGTGATGACCAATCCATAGAGAGTCTTTCCGATGCCCTCAGGCACATCTCAGTAAGGTCAAGCTCTGCCTGAACTGGGGAGGGGGACCCGTCGTTCAACGTGCTGCCTGGCCGAGAGATATTCGGCAGGAGGATTGCATCATCTTCATCTTCCTCTACCTCCCCCTCTAACAGATGAGCGATAGCATCATCATCGTCATCCTCCTCCTCACCTTCACCAGCTGAGGTGTTCAATCCAAAGAGGGGAGGCAGCTCAGGGGAGACCTCGTCCATTAATTTGCCCCAACTGTATGACACAGAGGGCATTTTGTCTCCTTCTCCATGGGCGACGGAGAAAGGCAGGGGTCTCACTTATTAGTGGCCACGACTCACACTCTTCTTTCCAACACCCTTGACGAGTACCGCCTGAGCATGTTTGACCCCCAGGCATGCGATGCACAGGGGATGGGAATCCTTGCCCAAAATCATAGAGCCACATGCGCACGGATGTGAGGCTTTTTTCACCTTCGCTCCGCCACCTGCAGAACTAGCGGTCGCCATAATGTAAGAGACAACCTAAACACTCACAACAACGTGCCGCTTAGGAAGAAACAGATAGCTTTAACAGCTATGGGACAGAATTCGCTGTAACACATTAATTCTCTTAAACTATCCCAAGCAAATAAAAAGGCTATTCACCATAACAGTGAATAATCCACTCACAAAAACTAGGGGTGGGAATCTTTAGGCACTTCACGATCCGATCCGATTCTGAGAGCCACGATCTGATTCCAAAACGATTCTTGATATACATTTTTTCCCTAATTAATTCTTCTGCGGTGCAAATACATGGACTTTACATTTTAACCAAAATTTGAGTTTCTATACTTTTTGTTTATAGTTGGAATCTCTGTATAACGGTCACTTATAAGGTTTACGGTATTTATGGGGGGATACAACTGCGCATGTTTGAGCAATGCAGAGAGATGGAGAGTGTGAGGAGATAGCTGCTCTCCACTTATATTTCTTTTTGTTCCCTTTTATTTTGTGACTGAGTTGGTTGTTATATGCTTCCCCGCTCGTCTTCATGTATGTGGAGTAGGAAATGCTATGATGATGATGAATTCAGAGTGCATCTGTCAATGTTTATTTTTTTCTGTTTCTGGTGCACGCTGTAACGGAAGTTGGATGTTATAGGTGTCTCTATGAGGAAAAAAAAAATAGACATAACTCGCTTGAAGGGAAACAGGAATTAGCATTTCATCCTGTATTTAATGAAATGTCCAGAATAAAAGCGCTACCTCCTCCACATGCATGAAGACGAGTGGGGAGGCATTTAACAACCAACTCAGTCACAAAATAAAAGGGAACAAAAAGAAATATAAGTGGAGAGCAGCTATCAACTCACACTCCCCATCCCTCCACTGTCTCTCTGTGCTCTCTCACCTGCGCTCTCACATGCACAGTTCTGTCTCTCCCCCATAAATACCGTAATGCTTATAAGTGACCGTTACAATGCACAGTCGTGATTTGAATTGAACACAGAATCAATTCTGAATTTTTGAGAATCGATTCATGCATCAAGTGCTGAAGAACACATTCATCAGTAAGTTTTTCCTTATTTCATTCACTAATTATTAAGAATTAATACATGAGAAGTTAAAAGACAGAAGATATGTGTACTTCAACAAGAGTGCGATATGCATATTTTCACTTTAGATCTGCAGTTTTTCATTATCTTTACAGTCCAGAGTAACTAAAAATTTTATCATCCAAGAGATGCAATTTTTTTTTTTTTTTTTTTGCAATAATAAGAACAATTGGAAAATTATACGTTACAACATACAAACAATACAATGTAATTACTTTTCCTTGCATTTGTTATGCAAAACATAATAAGAATCTTACAAATACTTACAAATAAGTAACTAAAAATTAATCAGAGATTTTAAACATGGGCACATGAAAAGAGGATATTCCAAATTATTTTCATTGCTCCAGGCTACCCTTTGATCTCTCTTGGGATTAAAAGCAAGAGAAAGGCAGGGGTTGGGAACCTATGGCTTGCGAGCCATATATGACTCTTTCAGTGATTGCCTATGGCTCAGTGGTGGGAAAAATAAATTCATGTAAAACACTACATATTACATAATTCATAATCGATGCCCGTTTGTCATGTATACACCAACCAATCGTGATGTGGCACAACAAGCTCAAATTTCATTGGACAACGTGGAGCAGCGTGGTAATTTCCCGGTCTAATTCGTAAATCGGTTGAAAACTACATAGCCAGTCTGTTTTCAGTTTTTTAACAAAGGTGAAATGGCTAAAAGAAAAAAAGACGACGAGTATCGTTCTTTCCAGTAAGAATGGACAGACGAATTTGCATGTGTGGAAGTCGTATTAATGGTAAGTAGTGTTCAATTTACTCTTACTTACGTACTGCATCTTGTATTGAATTAAATGAAGTCCAAGTGCCACCTGCAGGCCTATTAGGTGAAGTGCAGGCTACTAGGTCAAGAACACACAAAATGTGAAATGGCCTTTATTACGTTACCACTATTTATAATTATGCAATAATAGTAAATATAATAACTAATAATAATAATGACATATGAAAAACATTTTTAAAAAAATTTCATTTTTCTCTGGCTCTTTAAAGAAAAAAAATCTTTTTTTTTTTTTTTGGCTTTTATAGGTCTCTGCACTAAAGGAATCATCAAGGTAATAGCTAGAAAACAATACAACTTTTAATTTGCTTGATATACACTTTAAAAGTCTTTCGTTTATTTTAGTTTAGTTTGGTAATACTGTATTCTGTAAACTCTTGTCTTCCATTAACCATCTCACATATTTACACATACCATTCTCTACGAGAGATCACAGATCCGTCCTTGTGAGACACATAGTCGCAGTCTGTGGCCATATCGTACCTCTTCTCCTGCAGGTAGGGGGTGCTGCTGTTGTTGCCAATTGTGTTAATGTTAGAGTTTTCGGGGCAATAACTGTCCCAGTGGCCTTTGTTTTTTCTGTAACTGTGGTAGATCTGTGTATCTCCATCACCATCAGGTTTGTGTTTCAGGTCTTGGCTACTGTTAGCAGAGTCATCTCGAAAGTTGTCATGAAGCTCAAGGGACTCTTTCTGCATGTATGAGGGCCCAAGGTACTGCTTGGTGTAGTAATCACCATGGAATGTGCGCTGCTGACGGATGTACCACAGCAAAGCAATGCCCAGCAGAAGAACCAGTACCAGTGTGCCTCCTATGGCACTGCCCACCACAGTGCCCATCGTGACATCATGCAGTGATGCCAGTGTTGGGGAGGTGAAGTGGGCACGGAAGTGGGTGGGTGATGAGCTGTAGAGGCCAGGGATGACTACACTGGTAGGGGTGGGGACAGAAGGCGTAGATGGAGGCTCTGGTGGAAGAGTAGATTGAAATGAGTGTGTTGTGCTCCATAGAGTAGACAGAGAATAGAGAGAAATTAAGAGACAAACATAATGAATGACAAGCTACAAAATTCTGTACTTCAAATGTACACTGAACACTGATCAACTTTGAGTGCAGTGGCATAGCATCAAATCCATACCACTTTGCCATACAGGAAATGCTGCTCTGGATTTGATACCATACTGTTCACTCAAATTCAACTTTGACCCAGTTTAAGCTGACCTTTTCAAAATGCAACCAATAAGTTGAGTCGTCATGTGTGACATGGCAAAGATATGTGTTTTCTCCCACCTTCTCCAAAGGAATACCAAATCCAGAACAACAATATTTTGCTTTAGATTTCTATAAATGCTCTGTGAATGATTGTTTTCAAATGCATCTTAATGACATAGCACAGAGTTTGCCAAATGTGTAGCAAAAAAATCCCAGAGGTCTGGAGAGTAGTTTATATTAGGAAAGTTAAACAATTTGTCAGTTGTTCCTCATTGAGGGTTTCTTGCTTGCATACATCAGTAACAACAGATATGAAACATTGCACAGACGACAATATTAATGCTGCAATTTAATACAGAACTTATATAGATATAGATATATTGATATAGAATGAATCCCATTGTGATGAACAAAATACCAAACTGTATATATTGTCCTATGAATAGGAAAAGGACTTGTAGCTTGAGAGAGTGGAATTGAAAGGCCAACATAAAACGGAATTTAAACAAGTAGAACTTGATGCCAACAGGGATGTCTCCACCTCCAACAAGTCTAGTCCTTTTTGTTATAAATTTATATGCCTGAAATACACTTAAAATATAATTTGAACAGGAGAGAAGCAACTGAAGAAAAAAATACTTCAGATATTTGACCTTGCTGTGACCGTGACCTTGACCCTGTTTGGATCAATTCCAAAATCTAATCAGTTCAATGCTGGTTACAATAATAATTCTGTATAAATCCTACAAACAATCAAACACAAAGCATAAAGAGAAACCTGTTGGTGGTATTTCAGCAAAACAATATCACAAAAGAAAACCTTCTACAAGTTACTTTAGCACAGTTTCAGTTAGATCCAACGCTGCTGACCTCTTACACACAGTCAAATTAAGTTAAGTAAAAAGATTTAAGTTAAATTTAATCAATAAAGAAAATTAAATTTCAGCTCACCATGTATCCAGATGTGTACCTCCTGAGAATGTAGTCCAACCTCGTTCTGGACCTCACATCTATACGTTCCAGAATCATTTCTCTGCAGAGGACGAGTGAAGATCAGACTGCTGTTTGTCATCTTAACTCCTGTAGGCATCTGCATGTTGAGCCTGATAAAACAGGTCCCAAATTCAGACTCTTGCCAAGACAAAAGTCATTCAGGTAATAAACATTCAGAAGAAGGATGGGAAAGGCCTGTATGTGACATTGTAAAACTCATGGTGACAGTACCTGGTCCAGAAGAAGTGATGAGGAGGAGGATTGGCATTTGCTCTGCAGTCCAACTTTGCATTTTCTTGTCCCACATACCAAACATCATACTGGCCTACAACCATGACATCTGGAGCAACTGAAAGTAATAAGGTCAAGAAAAAGGGGCCCATTACGTACTAAGAAAAATACTTCAGGATATTTACACTCTGAGAAATAAAATATTTCGATGCAGCACCATAAAAGGTTCTTTAGTTTGCCCATCTAAAACAGTTTCCTTTTCAGACAAGGAATGAGAAGCCCTTTAGGAAGCTAGAATCTGTAAGCACACAAAGAACCACTGAGGAACACTAAAAGTGTACTTCAGTACAGAGTAGCCCATAATCACATTAAAACGGAACCTGAAAGGTAAACAACAGAGACATCCTCATACTAGGTTGATGTGGAAAATAAATAAATTAATAATAATAAGGTCTCCCATCCAGTACCTGGATGGGAGACCTCCTGGGGAAAACTAAGGTTGCTACCGGAAGAGACCTTAAACCGAGGTCCTGACTCTCTGTGGTCATTAAAAATTCCCCCATTGGCCCTTATACTATCATGGCCCCCTAATAATCTCCATCCCTGAACTGACTATATCACTCTCCTCTCATCGCCACCAATAGCTGGCGTCCTGGCGCACTATGGCTGCCGTCACATCATCCAGGTGGATGCTACACACTGGTGGCTGAGGAGATTTCCCCCCATACTATGTAAAGCACTTTGAGTGTCTAGAAAAGCCCTATATAAATGTAACGAATTATTAATTATTAACTAATTATCTTTAACAGTCATGAAACACACACATATGTAAATACCAAGGAATAGCTTACATTGGGATGCTAGACACCATTCAAACTAATGATGCCAAGTGAAACCTCATATGATCAGCAATGAGAGACCAACTCACATTGTATGTTGAGCACATAGGGGATGCGGAAGTCCATTGCCAGGGCAGGGTGGCGTACCACACAGGTGAGGGCGTGGTTAAGGGCATGGCTGCTGGGTGCCCAGATGTAGTCCACCTGGGTGGAGGTGGTGCCATCAGGTTCATTCTGCATGATCTGCTCTGAGCGTCCGTAAAGCTCCGCCTCCCAGTAGACATCCGCCGGGGGGCGGGCCTTTTCAGCCATGCATGTTGCGACCACATCCTCCACATTTCCATCCACCAGAGGATTAGGACCCGCCAACACATACACTTTGGGCTCAACTGAGCGAGAGAGAGAGAGAGAGAGAGAGAGAATGAGAATATGAATATATGAATATATTGTAACTTTATTATCTACACTATACTCAAAAACAGTCACTAAAAGTTTAAATAAATACTAATGGAATACACCCCTTGTTTTGATTACGGAAAAGATTTTGTCCAATTTGGTCATTTGTCATCTACCAACCAGGGACAATGAAGGCTAGCAAATGCTTCCTCTGAGACACGAGAAGCCAGACACCGCATATTTACGGACTGCTACTCATGCTACTTCACTGAACACATTCATAAGAAAGTGCTATCCACCCTCATCTACATGAGCTCACATATGGCCATTATTTTTACTATTGCTTTAACTGACAGGGGAGAAATTAATGCCATCTCTCCCACCCAGAAAGCCTCCCAACGATAGGGTGAATACTTTCTCTTATGCCACTTGGGGGCTGTGTGAATTGGATTTAAACACCAAGAGGAAACTAATGAAGAATAAAGAATAACTTTTAATTCACACTTGCACCTAACCAAAAAGCTGCCACCCTGATTGAAAGAATTGAAAGATTGTTTCCCTTCTGAAAGGTCATTCATTAAAGATAAATTACATGTTGCAGTTACAGTGCTAGCCCACTCAACTCAAACTGTGAACCCACAAAAGAATTAATCTGTTTTAACCCATTCTCTGTTTGGATCTTAAACATCTGTGCCACTTTCTCTTGTAGTATGTTATTTTATAGAGGTCTACTTAAGAACCCTATAAGTTCCACATGCATTACCTGAACTGGAAGATAATAAAATAGTAAACAGTTTTTACTCTGCTTACTCTCAACTCTGTTGCTCCTTTTAAAACAGATTAAATGGGCAGAGCAAAGTCTGCTGGCTGTATAATACCACCTGGGGGCTTAAACAAGAGTATCAGAATGTAGAGTATAAATGGAATAAAAGTGCAGGTAACTCGGGAAATTGAAAAAGCTGTTAAAACAGTCAGGAAAAATTATCTTGCTCATATTTTATTCAGAAGCTTAAAAACTGTTTCAATAAAATTTATTCTGTACTGAATCCCAGCCTAATAAATAACTTAGGACCACTGGCACAATATGTTAATTATGTTAACCTTATGTCTAGAACTTGGGAGTCATTTTTGATGCTGAATTTAGATTTGATCATCAATACCTGTTTTTATTTAATCTCATTTAGACTACTATAATGCCTTGGTGTTATAAAACCTCTTTAGCACGGTGTTAGGGAATACACGGGAAGGCTGGATGCAGGTGCAGAGCAATTTCGTCACTTTATTAGGAACACTGAGAACTTGGTAAAGCAGTTCCAAAACGCTAGGCAGAAGAGTGGTCAATAAACAGGCAGAGTTCAGAATAACAGGCAAGCAGGTATATCCAAGGTTAGACAAAGAGTAAATCCACAAACATTAGCAAAGGTCCGGTAACACTAAACAGTAAATCCAAAGGAATGAGCATAAATCAGTAATTGTGAACGAGAGCAGAGCCAGAATACACAGTCCATATATAGAGTGCTCAGTAATTGTCAGAACGCAGGAACGAACAAATACTTCGCAGTGCCTGAAACAAACTAAAGTCCTTAAATAATGTGAGTGTGAGCAAACTTGGAAATTGTGAACAGGTGTGTGATTAGAAGGAGGGTGACTGTGAGCGTGGGAGCGAAGGCATGTCATGGGGAGTGTAGTCCATGGCGGCCATGTTTGTAGGCCGCCGGGCATGCTGGGAATTGAAGTCCGGGTCTTGGCGTGAGTGTGGGTGTGAGTCCGTGGTGGCCATGTTTGTAGGCCGCTGTGGATTCTGGGAACTGGAGTCGTGCTCGTGGTGCGACCTAACACGGTTACAGTTAGTACAGATTGCAGCTGCTAGACTGCTTACTGGTACTAAGAAAAGGAATCACATCACCTCTTCACTCCACCTCTCCATTTTAGCCTCTCTCCACTGGCTCCCTGGGTATTACAGGAAGCCATTTTAAGATTTTTTAAAGCCCTCCATGGTCTCCAAAATCTTCAATTCTGCTGCTTTTAGATTCTGATTTTATCAGGATGTTTAATTGTCTTGATGATATCTGACTAGTGTCTGAATGAAACATAAAGCATCACACATTTACAAATTTACACAAACAGTTTGCGAACACAGTATTCAGATAGTTTTAGGTATTTCTTAAACAGTTAAACTGATTTTTCTTAGTTGGAAATAAGAAATCCTCATGTAGTCTCAGGGAGTTTTACCTTGCCACTGTCTCCTTTGGTTTACTGATTAGGGATCTAGATCTGTCCACTATAGGATCCAATTTAAGATTATTTTATTTGTTTTTAGAGCCCTTCACAGACTTGCACCTCCCTACATCACTGATCAGTCCATCCCTGGGTCTTTGAGATCTTCAGGTCTGCAGCTTTTGGCTGTTCCATGGTCCTAGCTAAAACTCAAGTGTGATCGTGCCATTTCAGTTGCTGCCCTCAGGCTTACTGCTGTACATCAGATCTGCTTTCACTGTTACATATTTTAAATCAAGACTGTAACAGATTTTAAAACATAACTTTTAAACTGTTACACAGAAATACACAGAAGCCATGCTGCACAGGTACACATTTACACAGCAGTCTGCTGATGGTCAAGTGTATGGATATAAATGCCAGTAGATCAGACATGTGATGTGTTTTAATGTAACCGTTTGCATTTCTACAAATTCCTTGAAAAAAAAAAAACATTTAGTGACTTTTGGTTTTCTAAAAATAAATCATAACTAATATTAACTAATAATAAAGTCATCATGACCAGCTTATGTGTAACAGAGTGTAAAACTGTAATCTGTTTAGAAACGTTTGGAGATGTTTATTGAGAGGATGCAGTTATTCATCAAATTTTGTCCACAAATTCATAACTACTAAATAAATCTAAATAAATCAACTAAATAAATCAACAGATTTTTTCTTGAGAAAGAAGTTGTACAGTTGATATAAAAAGTCTGCACACCCCTGTTCAAATGGCAATTTCTTGTGATGGAAAAAATTGAAACCAAGATAAATCATGTCAGAACTTTTTCCACCCTCAACGTGCAACTAAAACTTCTAAAACTTAAGTGAAAAAACACCAGAAACATTTTAAGGAAAAATAGGAAAAAGTTAAAAAAAGTTACAGTAACCTGGTTGCATAAGTGTGCACACCATTTTATAATTGGGGGATGTGGCTATGTTCAGAATGAACCAATCACATTCATTCTCATGTTCAAAAGTAATTATCATACAGCGGTCATCAATGAAATTATTCTGATTAACCCCAAATAAAGATCAGCTATTTCTGTAGGAATTTCTTCACATCTTCTTGGTTTCATCTGACTGCTGAAGCCATGGTCCACAAAGAGCTTACAAAGCATGCATGGTATCTCACTGTCAAAAGGCACTGATCAAGAGAGGGGTATAAAAGAATTTCCAAAACATTAAATGTACCATGGAACACCGTGAAGGTCATCATCAACAAGTGGAGAAAATGGAGCACCACAGTGACATTACCAAGAACAGGACGTGCCTCCAAGATTTACAAAAGGACAAGACAAAAACCTACCAGGCTACCAAGAGACCTATGGCAACATTGAAGTACATCCAAGCACAACTAAATCACCTCAAACAATGTGGCATCACATGTTATAGTCTGATGAGACCAATTCCAAAAGGTATAATAATTCCATAATCCCAAAAGATTTGTTTGCTGCAAAAAAAAGCACATCACCAAAAGAACACCATACCCATGGTGAAGCATGGTGGTGGCAGCATCATGCTTTAGGGCTGCTTTTCTTCAGCCAGAACTGGGGCATTTATCATGGTAGAGCGAATCATGAATAGCTACAAATACCAGTCAATTTTAGTGCAAAACCTTCAGGTGTCCGCTAGTAAGATGAAGATCAATGTTTTTGAATGGCCTAGCCAAAGCCCAGACCTGAATCCAACTAAAAATCTGTGTAAAATGTTTCTGATCATTTATCACTTAATTTTTATACGTTGTAATTTCATATTGAGGGTGTCAAGGTTCTGACATGATTTATCTTTGTTTCATTTTTTTTTACTTCACAAAAACTTGCCATTTGAACAGGGGTGTGTAGACTTTTTATATCCACTGCAGTAGATGGTGTTCCTCATTTTGTGTTTGCTAATTACATTATACAATAATAGCATATTGCAGCTCGTTTTTGCTATATTACCTACTGTTACTGTTTCTTAGTTTTAAACTGCAAACTGTGACTAGGAGTGTGCTGCATTGGAACAAAAGGGGTATTATAACTAGTTCAAAAAAGTAAAGAGAAAAATAATCATGTGTGCTGTTTGTTTTAAAACTAATTTACTATAATTGCTTTTGCTCTCATTATTACAAATAACATGTAAATATCTGGGGAACACAATGAAATATAATTGTCGACAATGTGATCATAGCAAGTGTATACCACACCTGAGAAAAAAGCATCTGAAAAAACACAGGTCCATGATGGACTCCTTGGCCATGTCTACATCCCTCTTGGCTTGCTCTTTAAGGATCTACTGTATATCTACATCCAGAGTCCTGTAAAGCTTTGTGACAGTGATTATTGTTAAAATAGCTATACAAGTAAAACTTGAATTGAAAAACAACATACCCAAGATGTCAACAACTGTAGAGGCCTGTGAGTTACCCAGTGGGAAGGTGACCACCTTGCAAATATAGGAGCCAATATCTGCAAAGCCCGCTCCCTCCAACACAATCGAGGCATCCTCTACTGATGGGCTGAGAAAATGGACACGATTTATATACTCTTCAGATATGGAGATGCCAAACTGTGGATTGAATACTGCTACTGTGACAGAGCCCATGGGCAAGCTGCGTTCCCAGGAGATTTGTGTCAGGCTGAGGTTGGCACCCACATCCACCCTGCAGCTCAGCGTGGCATTCTTGCCAAGCACAACTTGAACATGCTCTGGAACCACAACCTTGTTGCTGCAAGCACCTGCATTGAGACACAAAAGAAGTAATTAATGAAAATAAATCACTTAGAATCAAATTCCCACTAACCCAATACATGTGCGCTGCAAGTACAAAAAACACAGTCCCCTCCAAAAGGTCAATTATTTTGTTTTTGCTATACACATTTCATGAATATGAAACGATAAATCAGATTTTCAGCTTTCATTTCTTGATATTTACTAGATGTGTTAAACAACTTAGAACAAGACACCTTTTATTCGAACCCACCTATTTTCAAGTGATCAAATATTTTGGAACCTGTGATTGACATATGTGCCCTGATAGGTTGATTGTTTAAACAATGAACAGCTCTGAATATATTCTCTTGGTTTGAGCTCTGGGCTTTGTGTATGAAGACTGCATTTGCTGTCAAAAAGGATACACCGATTGTTATTTGGAATGTCCTCTAAAAGAAACTGCTGGTGTAGTAATAACCTGAACTGGTCGAGCAAAGAAAACAACAGCTGTTGATGACAGAAACATTGTGAGAGCTGTGAAGAAAAAACAACAGTGTCAGTGACATCACCAACAACCTCCACAGGGCAGGGGTGAAGGTATCACAATCCACCATTCGAAGAAGACTTTGAGAGCAGAAATATAGAGGCCATACCACAAGATACATACCACTCATCACTCAGAGCTACTGCAAGGGATTTGCGGTGCTGCAAATCCATCCTGTGCTAAAACTTCCTCGTTGTCATGGAGAGCACAGCCCATGGTTACTTGGCAATGGCAGACACCATGGGAGCGCAAGAAGGTGAAAGTGGTGCGGCCACGTTTTCCACGCGTTTTAGGTGCGACATGTGAACAGTACCTAAGCCGTTTCCCAGTCGATGGCACATGACATCATACACACGTAATGCGAAGCCACTAGCTTTAGCAGAATACCCAGTCAACGAAAATGAATTTTTTCATTTGGGGAAAAGGTTGGGGAAACTGGTACAAGTTGCTTAAAAGGTTTAGTTATTTCAAGTTTATTATCATTACATGCTGTATTTGTGCGGTGTAAATTCTGTCGTTTATTATAAACGAAAATGATCCATTAGTAACGAGGCCGCGTTGCTCCTCACTCACAGTGTAGACGCGGTGATAAACAGTGGGAGGGCAAGTAAGATCTGTAATGTCTAATTAAAACGGTACGATCAAAGTAAACATAAGTAAAACAATATGTCTAAAGGCAGCGAGTAACAGAAACCATAAGGTGCAATGACAGTGAGTTTTTATTATTCATTTAGGGCTGTAGTTTAATTATCAGCACTTTTTTGTGCATCCATAAAAAATAATGCATAAATAAATAAATTATATATATATATATATATATATATATATATATATATATATATATATATATATATATATATATATATCTCACAAAAGTGAGTACACCCCTCACATTTTTGTAAATATTTTATTATATCTTTTCATGGGACAACACTGAAGAAATGACACTTTGCTACAATGTAAAGTAGTGAGTGTACAGCTTGTATAACAGTGTAAATTTGCTGTCCCCTCAAAATAACTCAACACAGCCATTAATGTCTAAACCGCAAGCAACAAAAGACACCATCTGAACCAAATAAGTTTATCTTGGTCTCATCAGACCACAGGACATGGTTCCAGTAATCCATGTCCTTAGTCTGCTTGTCTTCAGCAAACTGTTTGCAGGCTTTCTTGTGCATCATCTTTAGAAGAGGCTTCCTTCTGGGACGACAGCCATGCAGACCAATTTGATGCAGTGTGCAGCGTATGGTCTGAGCACTGACAGGCTGACCCCCCACCCCTTCAACCTCTGCAGCAATGCTGGCAGCACTCATACATCTATTCTGCAAAGCCAACCTCTGGATATGATGCTGAGCACGTGCACTCCACTTCTTTGGTCGACCATGGCGAGGCCTGTTCTGAGTGGAACCTGTCCTGTTAAACCGCTGTATGGTCTTGGCCACCGTGCTGCAGCTCAGTTTCAGGGTGTTGGCAATCTTCTTATAGCCTAGGCACACACATCCAGGGATAAACTTCCTTAAACTTATTTGGTAAGCCATGTTTCGGTGAAACAAAGGATAAGTTCCTCATTCGCGTTGGAAAAAAACTCTCGCCTTGATGTTGTCCAGCTTGTTTTCAATGACTGTATATTCACAAGCAGTAAATAAGCAGAGGTGGTCTGTGTGCGCCTGCTCTTAACCTGTTGCACACACCTGAGCGTTTTCCTCGGTTTTTCCAAATATTTATGGACCTGACTGTATATAGGTCCATTGATAAATGGTTCAAAAGGTTTTGAAAGGTCAAATTTTTAAACATATAAAAATCAAGCATATATTTGGCAATTGTTCAGACATTTGGAATGTGGTGTACACATAGTGTATATTTATATAAAAACATGGACTGGAATGAATTTTGCACTTTTTCACCAACATTATTTAGCCTTGGTCTTAAAAATTATCATGTGGCATGAACATGATTTGCCCTCCAAATAATAATTTCCTTACTATGTTTAAACTTGACAAACTTACAAGTATAAGAACAGCTCTAGACATACATGCATGCATTATTTATGGATTTCAACTCCTGAACCTATATTTATGTCTTGTAACTGCACTGCCCCACTTTTCATACACTTTTAATTAGTTTAATTATTTAAAAAATATATTTATAGGCTTAGTTAAATAACAGGTCACTAACTACAATGCAACATTAATGGCATTCATCAGATAATCTGTCAGTATGTGAATCTCGTGAAATTATCATGTCGACATGTTTATGTTAACCTAATGAAACCCAAAATAATATAAGGTGCCGGTATTCTGTGCATTTTTTTTACTGGTTCCACACACCTTTTTGCAACTATATGTCTTATCAGCATTTCAAGCCCTGTTCAATACTGATCTGACAAATTAAAAATAAAAGCAAAATAAATATCCACTGGTTGTCTTGCTAACTGGAACACTGCAATACTAAATTAAATTTGCTTGCCATATACACAAGAGGCAAATCATTTTCAGTTTTAAAATCGACTCCAAAGCTTTGGGGTTGAGTAAGTTTTCAATGTCGAGAATCAGAGAATCGACTCTTTTTGAGATCATCTTCAATGTGAACCAAAAGCAAGATGCCAACTTGATGACTTAACACACAATATATTAAAATATATATTGAATATGCTATGCTAATCATATATTGTAGCATTTATTAATGACACCGAATCTGGGGGGCAGTTCTATGGATAGAATCAAGAGAGGTCAGAGGAGAACGGGCAGACAAACCTTGTGGAATCAATGTCACAAAGAAATATACACACAGTGCTGTGAAAAAGTATTTGTCCTGATTTCTTCTGTTTTTGTGTATCTCATATACTAAGTTGTTTCAGAAATAAATAAAAAAAAAACAATGCCTTTGTTTTATGTTGTATTTCGTTTGAAGCTCTAAAACTATTTAGTATGAGATATATACAAAAACAGAAGTCAGGATGGGGCAAATACTTTTTCACAGCACTGTATATTATTATTGTGCATAACGAATACTGTGATATCTTAAAGAAGATTATACCACATGCTGACATAGTGCATTAAATGATTTCCTCAACGAAATCTTCCATATTTGCACTCAAAAACTGAGCTTAGATTAGTTATGCTGACATGACATCTACCAAGTTTGGACAAATAAGGTATAAGATATGCTAAGGCTGGTAATGAGAGTTTCTGCTTTCCTCAGATGTAATTAAGCCCCATGCGGGAAGCATTCCCTCTGCATAGCAGCAGACAGGGAAGCCTGTATCACACTATCCTAATGAGCACCACACAAACACTCGCCCCTCTGCTTCACAATGGCACATGCTGACTGTCCTCATTGATCTCAGCCTGAGCACCTTGGCCTATAAAAAGTTCTGGAATTAAATTAATCATTTGCAGCTGTGAGAGTTTTTGCCTTTCCTTTAAAAGAGGTTTTAATTGTTGTCTTCTCTACATTTATTAGAGGGTACTGCAGTTAAATATGTGAGCATGACTACAAAGTTGGAACTCTGGAACTAATTGAAGTCTGGAGTAATTTAATTAAGGTTTAGGGTGAATAAAGGTGGAGGGTGAGATCAGACATAAAAAGATCAGGCACAAAGCCATAAAAGCAGGCAGGCAAGCAAGTCATCAGTAATGAGAAGCATTTTAACATTTGGTTTCCTCAAAAAAAAAAACTATCATTTTAAAGCATTTTCTTCTCCTTTAATACAAAACATACAGTTAGAAAAGCATACTAAACAACAACACAGTGCAATCTAAAACAAGAAAATAAGAAATAATTCTAACTTATTTCTAAAAAAAATAAATAAATAAAATAAAAAAATAGGAAAGACCATCTGTGCTAAACATGAAAATCTGAAATATAGAGGAAAATAATTATTGGCTATAATAGAGTTGTGTAAAACATACTCTGGACCCAAACTGTTCAGTTCAAATATATATCTCCTTTCAGTGAGTCTTTAAGGCGCACTGTTTGCAGAATTTAGAAGGTATTTTCTTTTCATTCAAAAAAGGACACATTAAATTACACATCAATAACCATAATATTCATAAAAGAGAAACCAGTTACACATGTAAAATATAATTAAATTCACAGGCAAGTGGCTGATGCTCTGAAACCTTTGGCACTTAGGTACATGTGTTAAGCGTTAGTTATTATATCTGAAATATATGTCTACTGAGGCATTCTCTCTCTCTGAAAAACACACAGAAGGGCGTGTGTCAGGCAGAATGAATTTGTCTTCGCGCTCTACTCAGGACAGAAACAGAAAAACACACATTATTGGTTTCAGTGAAACACATAGGTTTCAGTGAGAAGATTCTTCATATTCTAGGACTAGTAAACCTCTGCTATTTAACTGGATTTATTCTGTAGAAAAGGTCCCAAGAAACCATAGGATAGACACTGAATTGTGAAAACAAAAGAATAAGACATTCGACCAATCAAAACAAACCAAAGTACAAGATCACTTTAGAATAAAGTGATACTGTAAGGATGTTACTTAAAATTCCAGAACTGCCAGAGAGCTCAACTCTATTTTTAGATTGTGTTCAGCCTTAGTTGTGAGGCTTTAGATCAAAGTGTCTACCAATTTTAAAAATCCAAATGTACAAGTAAAAAAAAAATAATAATAATTATATATATATATAATGTTTATGTTTAAGTTTAAGTTTATGGGTGCCCTGTAAAGACTGGAGCTTTTTTCAAAGCTGTACCAACTCACTGTACTTACATCATTCACCTGTGGCAAAATTAGTCCTGATAATCAAAACAGTTCTATGATATATATTGCTCTATTATATTGTGCCAGGTAAACTATGTAATAAAGATGTCATGTTCTCATTTCATTGTCAGTTTTCTTTATGAGGACTTTGGACAACTATACCATGTCTTCACACAGCACAAAAACTGGATCTGGTTGATGCAAGCACAGCTCTGGGTATTAGACAGACTGTCTTTCTGTTGCTTTCTCTTAAAGCAGAAAATCTTAAGCAGAATTCAAGTACAATATGCTGTCATCTCATATTGGGGTTTTGAAGGGTAGGAGCAGCTGTCTCCTGTCTTCTATCCAACACATACCATGATGAGAGCAACCTCTAACCCCTTCACCATCATACACACTTGACAAACATTATGTGAGGACCTCATGGAGGACAAAGCTTAATTGCAGAAGGATGAGGACCCTGGTGCAGACTCTCAAGCAAAAACAACTCAAAAAATCTAGAAATGCCATGCCAAACTGCCTGGCATGCTTTGGCTTTTTGTACAGCCAAAGATGCCAAACTTTGCTCCCTGCCATTTTTGCGACATGATGTACCTGGATCCAATCCCCAAAAGCCTGCTCTCTAAGGTGCTTTCTGTCTGCTGGATAAAGTAAGTGAGACTGTTACAAAGAAGGTACACAGTTGGTACCTTCTTTCCACAGGGCAGGACAGATGGCTTCTGCCTTGGATATCTAAATGAACACCAGAAAGACAATCTGCCGCTCATATATCATTTGCTTTAACCACAGAGAGCAACAGATCCGAAATAGAATGCCCTTTAGATTCATGAACACCCTTGAAAAATAAACAAGCAAAGCATTCACTCTGCATCAGAGCAACATGCAATTACCATTCATCTCTAACAGTCTCATGTTTTGGTCTCAGAATTCTATTGTGTAGAGTGTAGATGACAAGTATAATCTGTCTCAAAATCCAATAAAATTGACTGTGAACTTGAAAAGAGGAAAGGAGATATTCTGTTTTGTCTGCCTTACCAAAAACCAAAGATCAGTGCACAACAAGACTATAATGAGAGGAAAGGAAAGAAGATAAGAGAAATTAATGCAAATTATGGAACAAATTAAAGGGAATCAACACATATTACCATTATGACTGAAACATGATGTGCAAAAGTTCATAGACTAAATGGTTGATCAAGACTAATTAACATCAGTTTAAAGAAATTCCTACACATCCTGTAATTCCTGTATAATTAGATTTTTGGGGTGGAATGATTATCATTACATTAATAAACAGGCTATAGATATAAATTATCACTCTCTATCACTGTCAACACAGGGATCGCCTTGCTGTATGATTTGAGTTCATGTCTGCATGCTTCATGCTTGAAGTTTTTAGCTTGGCTAGATCTGGAGTCATCGGTCATTTAAATTGGTCAATGGTATTGGTATTGGTCATTGATAGGACACCCACTCATGCATGCAAGTCAGCCAATCATGTGGCAACACTGCAGTGCATAAAATCATGGAGATACAGGTCAAGAACTTCACTTAATATTCACAACAAGCATCAGAATGGAGAACAATGTGATCACAGTGACTTTGACCTTGTAGTGGTTATTGGTATAAACTGGTTTGAGTATTTCAGAAACGTCTGATTTCCTGGGATTTTTACACCCAATAGTCTTGAGTTTACAGAGTTTGAGGCAGATGGACTACAGTAGGAAGACCACATCAGGTTCCACACCTGTCACAGTAATCTGAGGCTACAGTGGACACAGGCTCACAGAAACTGTACAGGTAAAGATTGGAAAAAGACCAGGTGATGTTTTTTTTTTTCCAATCTACAACTGGATAATTGCATGAAATAGCAGATGTACAGGTGTTCCTATTACAGAACCGGTGAGTGTATATAATTGTCAAGCTTGTTTTGCAGTTTACCAGAATCATCCACCTTCATCTTCAGAAAATTGTGCTAAGCTCACCGACAGGTGTAGAGGTATAGGTGTGATTATAAAATATTACTAATAATTATAAGATACTACAAGTGAAAAAGAAAAGAAAAATCACTGAATGATCTTTCTCTGCAGTACTTAAGTGAACTTTTTGTCTTTTTTTATGATCCACCACACCTGCTTCATTCAAACGGCGCAGGCCAGTGAAGGTCAGTACCTAGATTAATGGAGACTAAAGCAGAGGCAGAGATTTTTCTTACAAAGCCCCACAGTTTTTGAACAGCCGTCCTATTAGTGTTCGGGACTCAGACACAGTCTCAACCTTAAAGTCTATGCTGAACACCTATTTGTTTAGTCAAGTTACGTTCTGGCTCTCCCTTTTTGTTATGGTGTCATAGCTAATCCTGCTGGTGTCCGGGCTTGCACTTTGTACATTTACATATCTTGGCGCCCAAGATGGCGGCAGGGTCCACTAATATGGTGCATGTTACGTGTAGCCTACACCAATTGGGAAACATTTTAAACAGATGTACAGTGCCCTCCACTAATATTGGCACCATTGGTAAATATGTAAAATATGTAAAAATTGTCTTTATTGTTTAACCTTTTGATAATTTGTTAAAAAAAAAAAATCACAAAAATAATCTGCTCACATGGATATCAAACAATTGCAAACAAAACAGGTTTATCAAAATCTTTGTTGAATATAGGTGTGCAACAATTATTGGCACCCCTATGAATTCATATGAGAAAAATATATTTGAAGTATATTCCCATTTTTACATATATTACATTTTTAGTACACTTGGGTGATTAGGAAAAGAAAATTATTCAACCATGACTTCCTGTTTCACAGCGGTATAAATATGAGGTAACACATAGGCCAAATTCCCTTAGTCATTCATAACAATGGGTAAGACCAAGGAATATAGCTGTGATGTGCGGCAAAAGGTTGTTGAGCTTCGCAAAATGGGAAGTGGTTATAAGAATATAGCAAAAGCATTGAAAATGCCCATTTCCACCATCAGGGCAATAATTAAGAAGTTCCAGTCAACTGGAAATGTTATGAATCCACCTGGAATTGGACGTGTGACTATACTGTCTCAACGCAATGTGAAGAGGATGGTTCAAGTGGCCAAAAAATCTCCAAGGATCACAGCTGGAGAATTGCAGAAGTTAGTTGTGTCTTGGAGTCAGAAAGTCTCCAAAACTACAATCCAAAGTCACCTACATCACCATAGGTTGTTTGGAAGGGTTTCAAGAAAAAAGCCTCTATATATATATATATATATATATATATATATATATATATATATATATATATATATATATATATATATATATATATATATATATATATATACACACACACACACACACACATACATACAGTGAGGGAAAAAGTATTTGATCCCCTGCTGATTTTGTACGTTTGCCCACTGACAAAGAAATGATCAGTCTATAATTTTAATGGTAGGTGTATTTTTTTTTTTGTTGTGTGATAAAAGAGTACCAGCAAGAATGAAAGGAAAGGTGTACAGGACAGTAGTGAGACCAGCGATGTTGTACGGTTTGGAGACAGTTGCACTGAGGAAAAGACAGGAGGAAGAGTTAGAGGTAGCAGAGCTGAAGATGTTGAGGTTCTCTTTGGGAGTGACGAGGATGGATAGGATCAGGAATGAGTACATCAGGGGGACAGCACATGTGAGATGTTTTGGAGACAAAGTTAGAGAGGCCAGGTTGAGATGGTTTGGACATGTTCAGAGGAGGGAGAGTGAATATATCGGTAAAAGGATGCTGAGGTTAGAGCTGCCAGGCAGGAGGCCGAGAGGAAGACCAAAGAGGAGGTTTATGGATGTAGTGAAGGAGGACATGAAGGTAGTCGGTCTGAGAGAAGAGAATGCAGGGGATAGGGATAGATGGAGGCAGACGATTCGCTGTGGCGACCCCTGAAGGGAACAGCCGAAAGGAAAAGAAGATTTTAACAGTGAGAGACAGAATAACAACAAAAAAATCCAGAAAAACGCATTACAAAAAAGTTATAAATTGATTTGCATTTTAATGAGGGAAATAAGTATTTGACCCCTTCGACTTAGTACTTGGTAGCAAAACCCTTGTAGGCGATCACAGAGGTCAGACGTTTCTTGTAGTCGGCCACCAGGTTTGCACACATCTCAGGAGGGATTTTGTCCCACTCCTCTTTGCAGATCCTCTCCAAGTCATTAAGGTCTCGAGGCTGACGTTTGGCAACTCGAACCTTCAGCTCCATCCACAGATTTTCTATGGGATTAAGGTCTGGAGACTGGCTAGGCCACTCCAGGACCTTAATGTGCTTCTTCTTGAGCCACTCCTTTGTTGCCTTGGCTGTGTGTTTTGGGTCATTGTCAATGCCCTGGCTCAGGGAAGGAAGTTCTCACCCAAGATTTGACGGTACATAGCCCCATTCATCGTCCCATTGATGCAGTGCAGTTGTCCTGTCCCCTTAGCAGAAAAACACCCCCAAAGCACAATGTTCCCATCTCCATGTTTGACGGTGAGGATGGTGTTCTTGGGGTCACAGGCAGCATTCCTCCTCCTCCAAACATGGCGAGTTGAGTTGATGCCAAAGAGCTCGATTTTGGTCTCATCTGACCACAACACTTTCACCCAGTTCTCCTCTGAATCATTCAGATGTTCATTCGGCGTAGTGTGTTACCAATTGTTTTCTTGGTGACTATGGTCCCAGCTGCCTTGAGATCATTAACAAGATCCTCCCGTGTAGTTCTGGGCTGAGTCCTCACCATTCTCATGATCACTGAAACTGCACGAGGTGAGATCCTGCATGGAGCCCCAGATTTTGTGTTTCTTCCATTTGCGAATAATCGCACCAACTGTCGTCACCTTCTCACCAAGCTGCTTGCCGATGGTCTTGTAGCCCATTCCAGCCTTGTGTAGGTCTACAATCTTGTCCCTGACATCCTTGGACAGCTCCTTGGTCTTGGCCATGGTGGAGAGTTTGGAATCTAATTGATTGATTGCTTCTGTGGACAGGTGTCTTTTATACAGGTAACAAGCTGAGATTAGGAGCACTCCATTTAAGAGAGCTGGGAGCCTAAAATCTTGCTGATTTATAGTGGATCAAATACTTATTTCACTCATTAAAATGCAAATCAATTTATAACTTTTTTGAAATGTGTTTTTCTGGATTTATTTGTTGTTATTGTTATATCCTACCATTAAAATTATAGACTGATCATTTCTTTGTCAGTGGGCAAACGTACAAAATCAGCAGGGGATCAAATTATTTTTTCCTTCACTGTGTGTATATATATATATATATATATATATATATATATATATATATATATATATATATATATATATATATATATACACAGTATCTCACAAAAGTGAGTACACCCCTCACATTTTTGTAAATATTTTATTATATCTTTTCATGGGCTAACACTGAAGAAATGACACTTTGCTACAATGTAAAGTAGTGAGTGTACAGCTTGTATAACAGTGTAAATTTGCTGTCCCCTCAAAATAACTCAACACACAGCCATTGATGTCTAAAGCGCTGGCAACAAAAGTGAGTACACCCCTAAGTGAAACTATCCAAACTGGGCCCAATTAGCCATTTTCCCTCTCCGGTGTCATGTGACTCGTTAGTGTTACAAGGTCTCAGGTATGAATGGGGAGCAGGTGTGTTAAGTTTGGTGTTATCGCTCTCACACTCTCTCATATTGGTCACTGGAAGTTCAACATGGCACCTCATGGCAAAGAACTCTCTGAGGATCTGAAAAAAAGAATTGTTGCTCTACATAAAGGTGGCCTAGGCTATAAGAAGATTGCCAACACCCTGAAACTGAGCTGCAGCACGGTGGCCAAGACCATACAGCGGTTTAACAGGACAGGTTCCACTCAGAACAGGCCTCGCCATGGTCCACCAAAGACGTTGAGTGCACGTGCTCAGCATCATATCCAGAGGTTGGCTTTGCAGAATAGACGTATGAGTGCTGCCAGCATTGCTGCAGAGGTTGAAGGGGTGGGGGGTCAGCCTGTCAGTGCTCAGACCATACGCCGCACACTGCATCAAATTGGTCTGCATGGCTGTCGTCCCAGAAGGAAGCCTCTTCTAAAGATGATGCACAAGAAAGCCCGCAAACAGTTTGCTGAAGACAAGCACACTAAGGACATGGATTACTGGAACTATGTCCTGTGGTCTGATGAGACCAAGATGAATTTATTTGGTTCAGATGGTGTCAAGCGTGTGTGGCGGCAACCAGGTGAGGAGTACAAAGACAAGTGTGTCTTGCCTACAGTCAAGCATGGTGGTGGTAGTGTCATGGTCTGGGGCTGCATGAGTGCTGCTGGCACTGGGGAGTGTACTATGACATGTACTGTGACATACTGAAGCAGAGCATGATCCCCTACCTTCGGAAACTGGGCCGCAGGGCAGTATTCCAACATGATAACGACCCCAAACACACCTCCAAGACGACCACTGCCTAGCTAAAGAAGCTGAGGGTAAAGGTGATGGACTGGCCAAGCATGTCTCCAGACCTAAACCCTATTGAGCATCTGTGGGGCATCCTCAAATGGAAGGTGGAGGAGCACAAGGTCTCTAACATCCACCAGTTCTGTGATGTCGTCATGGAGGAGTGGAAGAGGACTCCAGTGGCAACTTGTGAAGCTCTGGTGAACTCCATGCCCAACAGGGTTAAGTCAGTGCTGGAAAATAATGGTGGCCACACAAAATATTGACACTTTGGGCCCAATTTGGACATTTTCACTTAGGGGTGTATTCTCTTTTGTTGCCAACGGTTTAGACATTAATGGCTGTGTTGAGTTATTTTGAGGGGACAGCAAATTTACACTGTTATACAAGCTGTACACTCACTACTTTACATTGTAGCAAAGTGTCATTTCTTCAGTGTTGTCCCATGAAAAGATATAATAAAATATTTACAAAAATGTGAGGGGTGTACTCACTTTTGTGAGATACTGTATATAGAATAAACCTGTGTTATGTTTGCAATTGTTTGATATCCATGAGAGCAGAGTAATTTTGTGAATTTTTTAAACAAAAAATTCTGGGTTCTATGGTCAAATGAAACCAACATTTTTTGCCAATAAACACCAGAGGTGGTTTTGGTGCACACACAGAGAGGTAGCCATATGGAAAAGTACTTCATGCCCACAGTTAAATATGGTGGTGGCTCTAATGTTTTGTGGCTGTTTTTCTGGACAATTTGTTTGGATACATGGCATTCATGGACTCTATCAAATATCAACAGATATTAAATGAAAACCTGACTGCCTCTGCCAGAAATCTTAAAGTGGGCCATGGTTGGATCTTTCAGCAGGACAATGACCCAAAATATACATCAATATCAACACAAAAATGGTGCCAATAATTGTTGCACACCTATATATAACAAAATATAGATTTTTTTTTTGTGGATAAACTGTGTTTTGTTTGCAATTGTTTGATTGCTCTCTAGAGAAAGCAGCGTATTTTTGTAATTTTATTTAACAAAAAATCAAAAGGTTAAACAATAAAGTCAATTTTTCACAGCCTTCTTTGCTCATATTTAGCGCACTGTACATCAGAAGCACTGGTGTACATGTCTATCATCGCCAAATTCTGCTGAACATTGGAGAACAAAGCTCAGGAGGAATAACTGATGGACTGCGGGATGAGTTATGCGACCTCAGGCTGCTATGCGAACCATGCCCTGTGACCGCGATATTGCCTGATGCCGCTGGCCAGGAGAGGGCACCAGAAATGGTGTGTGAGGCAGCGGAAGCGTGGAAAGCAAGCCGGCATCCGTTCTAGGCTAAAGCCTAACCCTAGTTGTCCGGCTCTACCTTTCATTCTCCTCTCCAATGTTCACTCTCTCGACAATAAACTGGACATACTCAGTCTACAGCTAACTACCCAGCATGAAATCAGGGACTGTAGTGTTTTCCTTTTTAAGGAAATATGGCTCAATGACAGCATTCCGGACGCAGCCATTCAGCTAGCCAAGCTAACCGCACATTGTGCCATCAGGATATCAGCACTAGTCTGGGAAAACTTGTGGCAGTGGTCTGTGTTTACATAAACAATGATTGGTGCAGGAATGCCGTTGTGGTTTCAAGCTACTGTTCGTCGCTGGTGGAGTTGACGACTGTGAAATGCCGGCCATATTATCTGGCCAGAAAGTTTACCACCATGCTCATGGTCATGTTGTACATCCCACCAGGCACTAATGCTAGGGAAGCGCTAAGTGAACTCTATGAGGTTACCTACAGACAGCACAACCCGGCTGATTTTTTGTCACCGGAGAATTTAACCACATGAATCTGAAATCAGAGCTGCCAATATTCCACCAGCATGTTGATTTTGCAACCCATGGTACAAATATTTTAGACCTTGTTTACACCAACATTCACAGTGCTTACAAGGCTGCACCCCACCCCCACCTCGGCTGCTCGGACCACATCTATGTTATGCTAATCCCAGTGTACTTCTGAAACGTGCCAAAACGGTTCGGACACAGGTGAGAACCTGGTCTGAGGGAGCCATCTCAGCACTTCAGGACTGTTTTGAGCACACAGACTGGAATATGTTCAGAGAGGCTGCTACATACCACAACAACATAGAATTGGAGGAATACACAGCATCAGTAACTGGCGACATTAGCAAGTGCATCGATGTAACTTCCTTCAAGACCATTACCACACATGCAAACCAAAAAACGTGGATGACTGCAGAAGTGCGCTCGCTGTTGAAAACCTGAGATACTGCCTTCAGGTCTGATGATAGGGTATGTGGCAATGCATTCAGGCCATCACAAACTACAAATATACACCACCTGCCTGTGATGATGATGCCTTGCTTCCAGATGCACTGAACGATTTCTGCACACATTTGAAGCACAGAACAACATGCCTGCATGGAAGACCACCCCAACTCCCACCGACCAAGTACTTCGTCTGTCTGCAGTAGATGTCAGGAACACTCTGTCCAGAGTTAACTCATGGAAAGCTGCAGGTCCTAACAACATACCTGGCTGGGTGCTCCGGTAATGTGCTGATCAGGATGCAGATGTCCTCACAGACATCATCAATATTTCCCTGAGCCAAGCAGTTGTCCCTGTGTGCTTCAAGACGACCACCATCATCCCTGTGCTGAAGAAATCATCTGTGTCCTACCTGAATGCCTGTTGCACTCACACCTATCATCATGAAGTGCTTTGAGCGGTTAGTCATGAAACACATAAAGAGAAGTCTTCCCACCTCACTGGACCCATTTCAGTATGCCCATCATCCCAATGGCTCAACAAATGATGCACATCTGCTACCTTCCATCAGTCTCTGACCCATCTAGACAAAAAGGACAACTACATAAGGATGCTGTTCATATATTTCAGTTCAGCATTTAACACATTCATCCCACAACAACTGATGATAAAGCTGAGCCTGCTGGGTCTGACCACCTCCCTCTGCAACTGGATCCTGGACTTTTTGACTGGGAGACCCCAGTCTGTCAGTATCAGCAACTCCACCTCCGGCACCATCACACTGAGCACCAGCACCAGGGCTGTGTGCTCAGTCCACTGCTGTTTACCCTGCTGACTCATGACTGTGCTGCTAAGTTCAGTTCTAATAACATCATCAAGTTTGCTGATGACACTACAGTTGTGGGCCTCATCAGCAACAATGATGAGTCAGCATACAGGGAGGAGGTGAACCAGCTTCTGAAAACCGGATGAAAACTAGCTGTCTCACCGTGTGGTATGGGAACTGCACAGCCTCCGACCACAAGACTCTACAGCGAATTGTGAGGACGGCTGAAAAGATCATCGGGGGTCTCTCTACCCACCAGACACCTCATTCAACAACTGCTGAATCTGCAAAGCCACCAGTATTGCGGATGACCCATCTCACCTCTCGCATGGACTCTTCACCCTCCTGCCATCTGGCAGAAGGTACAGGAGCATCTGTAACACCAGCAGACTCTGAAACAGTTTCTGCCTGAGGCAGTCAGATTACTCAACACCCTGCTGCCTCCAAACACTCACCTGGGCTAGTAGTACCACTGCACACCGCACTTTACATAGCTGCAGCAGTCACTTTATTTTATGGAACTCGTTTTTTGCTGCCAATATTGCTGCTATACTTCTGCTGCTACATTACACAATAGCTTACAGTTTACAATCCATGTTCTATGTATTTATTGTCCTGTGTATTTACTGTCCTGTGTATTTATTGTCTTGTACTCGTTTCACACTGTTGTGCATTGCACTTTTTGTAGTCTTGTGTACTGTTCTGTGTTGCACCATGGTCCTGAAGGAACATCATTTCGTTCCAGTGTATACAAGCTATACAGAGGAATGACAATAAAAACCCACTTGACTTGACTTGATTGATTTACTTAAACCACTATAAGACAAGAGCACACCTCAGTGTTTCACATTAATTACACAGACTGTGGCGGTCCATAGTATAATTTGTCCCACCAGTTTCATAATGAACTGAAAATATTTTTACAGTTCTCATAACAACATTCAAGATCCCTGTTTTGTACCGTAGCTTCAGCAAAGCATCTCTCACTCCAAGTCAGTCAGCCCCTCCCCCTGGTCAGTCAAATCAGTTCTGATTGGCTGCCTGCCACTGTGACAAACCATTAGCGAAGTTCTTCATGAGAGACATGGCTTTATCCACAGACACTCTTCATGCGAGTCATTTTTTTCTTTCTTTCTTTGTTGATTGTTTTCATTTTATACCCTTGCAACATACTACATTATGTAATATAATATATGTAAATACAGGTTATCTTTAACAGTTGTTGATAGCTAGCTTTTATAAAGTTTCTATCTGATAGTGTCCATCCATCCAACACTGTAAGCCAGCAATAACCTTAAAGACCCATCACTGAAGCTCGCACAGAAGGCAAAATTTCCCCATGTACAGTATATTACAGCAAATAATTATAGTTTAAGCACAGCTTATCTGATTAAAAAAGCAGCTGTGTGTGAGGTGACAGAAAACATCATCTTATTTACAAGATAGCAATATGACTTATAACTAAATCTTTCACTAAAATGAGTATTTCATCCCATTGAAGCAATGTGGAGTCAGTGGCTTCAACTTACAACAGTAGTCACAAGCCTCTTTTACTAAGCAAATTATTTATTATCTGGGGGCTCACAATTAATTATGAAGTGTTTTACTACATGAATGATTATCGATATGATGATATCAGCTGGATGGATCACTATCTATTATCATCCCAAGAATGCAAAGGCTAACTAGTAAACTGGTAGAACACTTCCTGTCTATTAACAACTGGTAAAGATACCCTGTGTTCACATATATTATATTATATAATGTAGTATGCGAGAGAGCGTCAATAACACTCTCGGGTTTTTGGCACGGATTTGCCACCATAAGCATGCCCCTGGACCACTGCTAGAGGGTCAGAGGTCCACCCACCACAGTCTCACAAAATCCTGTAGGAAACACTGATACTTAATAATCTGTTCTCGCTCTACCCCCCATCCCCCATCCCTTTCTCTATCATTCTCTCACTGCTTTGTGATAATGTCAATTGTTAAAACCAGTATATAAAGTAAATACAGTGCCCTCCACTAATATTGGCACCCTTGGTAAATATGAGCAATGAAGGCTGTGAAAAGCCTTTATTGTTTAACCTTTTGATCTTTTGTTAAAAAAAATTCACAAAAATACTCTGCTCTCATGGATATCAAACAATTGCAAACAAAACACAGGTTTATCCAAAAAAATATCTTCGTTAAATATAGGTGTGCAACAATTATTGGCACCCTTTTAGTCACTACTTTGTGCTACCTCCCTTTGCCAAGATAACAGCTCTGAGTCTTCTCCTATAATGCCTGATGAGGTTGGAGAATACATGGCAAGGGATCCGAGACCATTCCTCCATACAGAATCTCTCCAGATCCTTCAGATTTCGAGGTCCACGCTGGTGGACTCTCCTCTTCAGTTCACCCCACCCAGAGGTTTTCTATGGGTTTCAAGTCAAGAGACTGGGATGGTCATGGCAGGACCTTGATTTTGTGGTCAGTAAACCATTTTTGTGTTGATTTTGATGTATGTTTTGGATCATTGTCCTGCTGGAAGATCCAACCACGGCCCATTTTAAGCTTTCTGGCAGAGGCACGCAGGTTTTCATTTAATATCTGTTGATATTTGATAGAGTTCATGATGCCATGTATCCTAACAAAATGTCCAGGTCCTCTGGCAGAACAACAGCCCTAAAACATTAAAGAGCCACCACCATATTTAAATGTAGGCACGAGGTACTTTTCCATATGGCTATCTCTCTGTTTATTGCCAAAAAGCTCTATTTTGTTTTCATCTGACCATAGAACCCGATCCCATTTGAATTTCCAGAGGTGTCTGGCAAACTGAAGACGCTTCAGTTTGTTTTTGGATGAGAGTAGAGGCTTTTTCCTTGAAACCCTTCCAAACAACTTGTGGTGATGTAGGTGACTTAGGATTGTAGTTTTAAAGACTTTCTGACCCCAAGACGCAAATAATTTCTGCAATTCTCCAGCTGTGATCCTTGGAGATTTTTTGGACACTCGAACCATCCTCTTCACAGTATGTTGAGACACAATATAGACACACGTCCAATTCCAGGTTGATTCATAACATTTCCAGTTGACTGGAACTTCTTAATTATTGCCCTGATGGTGGAAATGGGCATTTTTAATGCTTGTGCTATTTTCTTATAGACACTTCCCATTTTGTGAAGCTCAACAACCTTTTGCTGCACATCTCAGCTATATTCCTTGGTCTTACCCACTGTTACGAACGACTAAGGGAATTCGGCCTATGTGTTACCTCATATTTATACCCCTGTGAAACAGGAAGTCATGGCTGAACAATTTCCTGTTCCTAGTCATCCAGGTATACTAAAAAAAAATTTAAATATCAATGGGAATATAATTCAAATATATTTTTCTCACATGAATTCATAGGGGTGCCAATAATTGGTACACACCTAAATTTAACAAAGCTATTTTTTGGATAAACCTGTGTCATGTTCGCAATTGTTTGATATCCATGAGAGCAAAGTATGTTTGTGAATTTTTTAAATAAAAGATTAAAAGTTTAAACAATAAAGACAATTTTTCACAGCCTCCTTTGCTCATATTTAACAAGGGTGCCAATATTAGTGGAGGGCACTGTACATTAAATTGAATTGAATTGAATTGAATGGAGTAGCAGCGACACGACCTGTCTGTTAACCATAATATATGATCACAATGATATATTTCATAAAAAATATTGACATTAATGGTATAATAATTAAGATACCTTAATCAGAATATTGGTAATCCTGTAACTGAAAAAAATATCTCTAAACATCTCACTTATCAACTAGGTGGCTTCATTCAGGTCCATTCCTAGATGATACCATTAGTCCATCTCTTGATCTCATGAAAATGATATGTACATCAGTAGAAGAGTCCTGATTTAATGAAAGACTGTTTATTGTTAAAGCAAATCACTCAAATCATGTCTGTTTCATTCCATATGACTGACCCTTTTACTTACAGTGAGTGACTTGCAGCAGGTTGTGTTGCTTAGCAAGTGATGCTGCGGCAGTCTTTATTTTAGCACATACTGCATAGGGAAGATCAATGCCATTGCAGATAATGTGGCTATCATATTCTAGGCTTGTGTTAAGTACAGTAAGCGATGCCTTAATAGTGCCTTATTTATGCTGATCATGTAACCATGGTTACCAACTGACTGTTAACAACTGATAAGCAAGTAAATAACAACTCATATGTTTATTTTGCTACAAAACACTACTACATTTCTTGGATTTTTAAAAATTATTTCAAGGCTAATATTCCTCATATTCTATGACTGGATATAATACTGCTACCTTTGTGCTTCAAGCCCAGAAAACACAGGCCATGTAAACAGAACTTTACACTAAAAGTTATGATAATTAACTTTTCAAAATTTTTGAAATGGGTTCTTTGAAATGGGCTGGTATGCAGAATTGCTCCAATTGCCTACCTACCTAAAACTAAGCCTAACAGCCTGTTATTTCCAAGTATTGCTTTGTGGCATGCAATTTAAATTACACACAAACATCCCTTGCTGTAACCAATTCAGTCTGAAAGTGCATTTCATGGTACTTGCTCCATGCCCCTGAAGTGCTCAACTTTTCTTCCTCTCTGTACACATTTACACCTATCATAAAGGCCATTATTTAATTGAAAATATTAATGGTGTTTGTGTAAAAGCTATCAAATTGGTTACTGCCCACTCATAGTGCAAACTGAAGTACAATGAAGTACTCTTGAGACAACTGACAATAGGATCAAGAATTGCTGACAGATTCCAACTATTAACTATTAGTTACAGATAATAATTTGTTAGATTTATTTACAGTCACAACTTCAGTTTTGAAAGCATTCCTGACATGGTTAATGAGTAATTAATACAAAAAAAAAGAAAAACTAAATGCTAATGCTTGCAACTAGCTAGGCGGCCAGCAGCTACAGCCAACCTGTAACCAGTTTCCAGTATTATAAATACAAATTAATATTGCAACCGTTATTATTATTACACTTGTATACACAACGTTGTACTTTGTACTTGTCATAGTGCCCACTCAAGCAGAAACATTAACGTGATGTGTGCTGTGACAATACCACAGGTGGCACTCCACCATCGTGGTGGATAACTACCACCGCAGTGGTGCAGTTGTCATGGCCACCGTCACAGCCCTAGTCTGAGGGTGACTCAGCTACTCATAGCCTACTGGTATGTTCTGCTGTTGTAGGCCATCCACCTCAAGGTTTGATGGTTTGTGCATGCTGAGATGTGTTTCTCCTTACCACAGTTGTAAAGAGTGATTATACGAGTTACTAAATCCTTCCTGGCAGCTCGAACCAATCTGGCCATTTTCCACATCAACAGAAGTGACAGAAGTGGAAACTGATGTGGTCTTTTGCTGTAATAACCCATCTGTCCCAAGGGTCAACATGTTTGCATTTTGAGATGCTTTTCTGCTCACAGTTATACAGAATGGTTATCTGAGTTACTGTAGCCTTTCTGTCAGCTCGAGCCAGTCTGGCCATTCTCTGTTGACCTCTCTCATCAACAAAGTGTTTCTGTCCACAGAACTGCCACTCACTGGATGTTTTTTTCTTTATTGCACCATTCTGAGTAAACTCTAGAGACTATTGTATATGAAAATCCCAGGATATCAGCAGTTATTGAAATACTCAAACCAACAATCACCAACAATCATGCCACGGTCAAAATAATTAAGATCACATTTTTTCCCCATTCTGATGGTTGGCGTGAAAATTACCCAAAGCTGCTGGCCTGTATCTGCATGATTTTATGCACTACACTGCTGCCACATGATTGGCTGATGAGATAATTGCATGAAAGTAATAGAAGTAGGAGTACAGATGTTCCTAATAAAGTGCTTAGTGAGAGTCATTCTCATCTAGGAAACCATGCTTTTTAGCCTTGTTCTCAATATAATGTTCTCAATAACAGACAAGACTTACAAAAGATTAAAGACATCATAATCTATATGTGGACATTTATTTACTGAAGACAACTCTATGAGAAGAGTAACAGAGTTATGTTCCTTTTCAAGGAACAGTAAGCCTGTATATGAGTTGTGTCTGGATTATTCTGATATGTATCAATGTCCATATTTCTAGGTGAGTTTCAGTAGCATGAGTTGGTATTGTTTGTCTAGTGTAAAAGTGTTCACCCCTCAATTATGCAGAACTACTGTCCTGAGTCTTTCAGAGTCTGTCTCAAAGCAGATGTACGGCCTAGACTTGGATATGGTTCAACTGAAAGTGTTGATGTTAGAGCAGAGGCCACACACAAAAAGAATTCTGGACCATCGACAGATGGTCTGACGGAAGGACTGAATTCATCTCCTGTGCCTCTACCAGCCTGCAGATTTTAAGAGAACCATAACCACCTATAAACGACAGCAGGCCGTGTTGGTTTGAACGTGGAGAGACAACACTCATTTCAAATTAATTGGGTGATTCCTGCTACAAATTTTTTTGCTATGCCACAGTGCAAAGATTATATTAAGAGCATTAAGGGAGGTGCTAGCTTGGCAGCAGCATCACACTCTGGATCGGTAGCAGTATTTTAGCCAGTATGAATGAGGACTAAAAAGTCGGCCTAGACCACGTGTCAGCCGTTGACACTTGTGTCTAGTACTGTTTGTCACAGGGGTCTGATCTGTTTCTGGAGGCTTACTAAAACACTTTTAGTAACTGCATTAAAAGCTGCCCTCAAGTGGATTTCACTTTCATCCACAAAAATGGTGTGCATTTTAATCATACTCTTGAGTTATATTTACATCAGTTTAATATAACTTAAATTGTTATTATATTAATTTATTATATTACATTTTTTAATCGTTATTATATTAAAATTTGTTACATTAAAACAACCACAACACCTCCTGACTTTGTTGTTGTAGTAGCGCTTTTCCTATAATTTCATAAAATACGGTCGTGAAATGTAAATGAATTTTTTCTACGGAAATCCTCACTTTTGCTACAGTTCCAGTAAATTTCTTGCTTAAGTCAACTAGTTAGCCAGAAGGCACAGTGAAACTGCTGCCAAAAGATGTAATGTTGTATTTACGTTGACTCGTATTTACGCAGATCTCATTAGAGCTTTACCTGGATATTTTACAGACACATAAATTAGTTACTTTATTTACAATCTACAAAAAAAAAGTTACATTACTTAACAAAGTAGCGAACTCACTGATACAGACTAGTGACCTATTCACCCGCTTTACTGAAGGTGCGGTCTTTCACGTTTACAATATTTTCAGGTTTGCCAAGCCAAACAACACTACAAGCTGGCTAACCGTAATGATGTTTTTGTGGCCATACAGTGCAAGTCCAAAGCCAAAATCTTCAATAATTAATAGTGATGTTAATCATTTAAAGTAGAATCTATACCACACATACATGTGAAGTAGTGGGGTTCAGTTTGCTGCTGGAGCATCAGATGTGTTGTGCTACCCGCTGCAATTGTAGACCGCACTGTCTACACAGCAAACTTCAAACTTGCTACAATCGTACAGAATAACTAAAGCAATAATAATAAATAACCCACCGATGAAGACGAATAAAAGAAGAGGAAGATGAATAGACAGTTCCAAAGATACTGAGACATTCCCCGCGATAAATCGGAGTCCCCTTGCCATGATTTCTAATTCCGCTAAGCTTGTCGTATGAACACACTGCCTGGGGTAACCATAGCACTAGAGAGCTCAGAATGGGCGTGATTATTTCGGCTCAAGTAGGCGGAGCAATCTGACCTCTGAACACGTGGAAACAAGCTCCTGAAATTGTCCATCTGAATTGTCATATTGGGGTAACAATAGCCAACACTTTTTCCCTCAAGAAGAGAAGTAAATGTCTATTCGACATCATTGTAAACTACAGTATGTTTGTATGCACAAAGCAATTAGGCAAACGTTACCTCCCAGATAGCAAATGACATCAATGACGTTACAGAGAGTGTATGCAGTAATTTTGGCAGTTGTTACATAGCATTGCACAGCTAGCTAGTCTAGCTAAAAATGCTAACTTTCAGACCAGGTCATGTGGTATAAAAACTGGAACAATATGCACAATAAAACTTAAAATGCACACTTCCACACTGCATGTAATTACATTTACAGCATTTGGCAGACACCCTTATCCAGGGCAACTTACATTTATACATCTGAGCAATTGAGGGTTAAGGGCCTTGCTCAAGGGCCCAACAGCAGTTTGGCGGTGCCGGGGTTTGAACTCGTGACCTTCCGATCAGTAGCCCAACACGGATGCGGATTCTTCTGGTGCTGAAGGCTGGAGAGCTGCAGTTGTATCATGCTAGCATTCTAATTTTTTAAATATTTTGAACTTGAAAATTCACAGAGGTAATCATTAATGTTCTTACCATATGGAATCAATATTTGCTTACAATATTTGCAACATTTACACTAAACTTTTACCACCTGCACACTACATTCTGGAGCGTGGCTGTCGGGATTAGGGAGGTCATGGACTAATGTTGGGCAAGGAGGCCTGGGGTGCAGTCAGCGTCTATACAATTGTGTGCTTCCCACAGCGTGTGTGTGTGTGTATATATGTGTGTGTGTGTGTTTCTGTGCAAAGCCCCAGGTGAAGCCCCTGACTTTGATTTTATGTTGACCACTGCAACATTAAAAACAACAAAAAAGCATCACCGTTTAATACAATCAGCTTACCTAACACATTCTCAAAAAACATTCACTGGTAGCCAATGTGCAAGAACAAGTTTACTTATTTTTAATACATTAATTTCTAATTAATTATAACATGCCAAAAACACCAGGATGTCTATAATACACACAATTGACACCACTGAATGAACAACGGCAAGTAACAATGAAGAAATATAATTTATATCCGACAAAGAACTGAGATACATTTTTTACAATGTAATAAATAGCTTGACACCGCCATCTGCTGGTTATTTTTTTCAGAACGATGTCTTCTGTGCGCACCAAGTCAATATACAGGTGCATCTCAAAAAATTAGAATATCATGGAAAAGTTCGGGGTTTTTTTCGTAATTTAATTCAAAACGTTGAACTCATATAATCTAGATTCATTACACATAAAGTGAAATATTTCAAGTCTTTTTTTGTTTTAATCTTGATGATTACGGCTTACAGCTCATGGAAATGAGATACTGGACAAATCCAGTATCTCAAAAATATTAGAATAAAGAATTTATAACACAGCGATGTGGACCTGAGAAGACTCTAATCAGCTAATTAACTCAAAACACCTTTTTACTCAAAACCCCATTGCTCAGTGGCCCAAAGTCCTCTTTTCAGATGAAAGTAAATTTTGCATTTCATTTGGAAATCAAGGTCCCAGAGTCTGGAGGAAGAGTGGAGAGGCACAGAATCCAAGTTGCTTGAAGTCCAGTGTGAAGTTTCCACAGTCAGTGATGATTTGGGGTGCCATGTCATCTGACAAGATGCGAGACACCAGACCCAGCGATACAGACGAGCTGAAGGCCGCTATCAAAGCAACCTGGGCTTCCATAAGACCTCAGCAGTGCCACAGGCTGATTGACTCCATGCCACGCCACATTGATGCAGTAATTCATGCAAAAGGAGCCCCGACCAAGTATTGAGTGCATAAATTAACATACTTTTCAGAAGGTCGACATTTCTGTATTATAAATTGTTTATTCTAATATTTTGAGATACTGGATTTTTGATTTCCATGAGCTGTAAGCCGTAATCATCAAGATTAAAACAAACAAAAAAAGGCTTTAAATATTTCACTTTATGTTTAATGAACATTAGAATATATTTGAATTTAATTACGGGAAAAAATGAACTTTTCCATGATATTTTTTTTTTGATGCACCTGTATTATCAAAATTGCTTGGATTATTAATGAAAATGTTGGAATTATATACATTACTCTGAATTTTTAAAAATATAATTATATATAAATGATGTTAAGTTAATAATTGAACAAATTCACTGTATTCCATCTATAACACTCAGTCTCACTCACTTTCAGCAACCATGTTATCCTGGTCAGGGTTTTGGGGGATCCAGAGCCTATCCCAGGAACACTGGGTGTGAGGCAGGACTACACATGGGGATTTACCCATTCAGCCACAAAAGAATTAGTGATGTCAGGCGAGGAGGCCTGGGGTGCAGTCAGCATTCCAGTTCATCCCAAAGGTGTTCAGTGGGGTTGAGAGGTCACTCAAGTTCTTCTACTCAAGCCTGTGGCAAACCATGTCTTCATGGACCTTGCTTTGTGCACAGGGGCATTGCTGGAACAGGTTTGGGCTTCTTAGTTCGAAACTGCAATGTTATAGCCTACAAAGGCCAATCCACCCTTGGCATGTTTTTGGGAGAAATCACAGAACCCACAGAAAACCCACACTTGCGCAAAAATGGTTATTGTAAGTTTTTTCTTTTCCTTTTTTTCCACCCTAAAAATGTTTTAAGTTTGTTTTTCTCCTGAATTTTGTTGGTTGCTATATCATTAAAGGTGGAAAAAAGATCTGACATTATTTTGTTTCTTTTTTTTTTTACATCATAAAAACCTGCAATTTTAACAGGAGTATGTAGACTATATCCACTATATTGTACCATTTCATGCTACACTGTATTAAATTGTTACACAGTTCTGTATAGTCTACTGCATTTTTTTTTTTTTTGCACTGAATCACAATTTATTTATCTTCATGTGGGTCCAGTCCTATCCACCTGCACAGTTTTAAGCAAAACCCTTATTGGTTTTGTCTTGTATGTGGAAAACCACTCTCCTTTCTCTCTTACTCACCCACACAATTTAAGTAACTGCTTTATCCTGGTCAAGGTTACAGTGGATCCAGAGACTATCACAGGGCATGAGGAAGGAATACCCCCTGGATGGGATGCTAGTCCATCGCATTACCAATCTTCTTTGGTCTCGCTTTATGTAATCGATAAAAGTATGCTCTGTATTCTAAATACACAACAATTAAACTGAATTTGCCATTCAAACACGACAATATACACAAATGGGTTGAGCAACTTCACCCTCCTCCACAGCAAATGGCACTATATGTCCATTCACTCCAAGATGATCCAATAACTCTCTTCCATATCACATCAATAATGCTGGCACATTCATAGAAAAATACGATTTTATTTACATTAAAATAAAGCAGTAATACCTTCTTTTTTTTTAATGATCTCAAAATAGTGTACACCATCTGGACAAATTACTGGCTTACATGTAATAAATATGAAAGAAATTGTGATGATCAGCTTATATAACATGCTTTTTTTTCAGCTAAAATATAGATAGTACACATAAGGTGACAGAAATGTAATATGCCGTGCAGATATTGTGCTTAATCGTCTTAATCATTAATGGGCAATGCAAATTATTGGCCAAGTAAGTCTGTAAGTTCAATGCCTTGAAATTATTTTCCATAAATGTTATATTAAAATTTAATACATTTGGCCCAAACAAAAATTTTTTTTTAATTCACTGGTTCTCAGTCATACTACATTTTCACATCTGAAAGGCTCCAAGTTGGAACCTATGCTGGACAATAACTTAAAGCATTTTTTTTTTTAGGAAGAACTGAATTTCTCAGTCTTCGCGGAGGTAAGCCTCAGGAACATCCTCCAAATCCTGCAAGTTGATACTTGATGCATACTCAGCCATTCTCTGGATCTCTTCAGCTTTCATTTCAGCCAGACTCTTCTGTGCCACCAACTGGAGTTTCCTCATCTCCTCTACCTTAGTCTGTGCTGCCTGCATGCTGCTTTTTAATGCATTGGATGCATGTTCTGCTCCTGAAAACAAGAGGATATAATCAGTTGATTTAAACCATAACCACCAACGGACAAGTTACTATGCTAGTAATAGTAGCTCATAAACACATGCCTGAATTGTAGGCAGCCTCAGCTGACAACTCACAGAGGTTGATAGCATTCATCCAGTTTGACTCAAAGCGTTTACATTCATCCAGCCTGTCGCCAACCTGAATAAAGAAAAATACTGCTTGCTACTGGGGCTTTTTTGGAATCTGAGCATCAGTAAAGATTAAAGCCAATTCTTTTGGCTGATATCTGAGTGATAAGTGCAAAAGTACATCACATTCCATTATAGTCAAGTCCGAAGTACAGTTTTCTAGTTATCTTTGCAGAACACAAGTTATTAACAAACATTAAGGTAACAAAAAGGGACTTATCTAGGTACTTTCATACTTGAATTCACTAGAACACAGGCCCCAAAAAATTACCTCCACTCGTTGGCCAATAATCACTTGCCAAATGCTGTCTTCCTCAGCAGGAGTTAGTTTTCCAATTGAGGCCAAATAGCGCTTTTGAATAGCGATGAGGGTGTGCAGAGCCTGAGAACAGGAACAGTGTTACTCACTGCACACTAATCTGGTGTTCTCTGATATATATGTAGCCCAGACAGTATCCCAATAGTTTACATTTCTCAATGTACAATGCCAGAAGAAAGGTCAGGTAGGTCTTTTGAGATGAACAGTCATTACCAAAATGAGCAAAGACCACTACATAAGCCATTAAACACAAACACAGACCTTTGTATAGCGAGTGAGGGCATCTACAAGAGCCATGGTGGTTTGGGAAAGGTAGGTATTAGCACTGTCTGTCACCAAGCACGATGCCCGTCGAATCAGAGACTCATGTGAAAGATTTTCTGCCTGCTGTAATAAAAACAACAAAACTGTATGGAACTTAAAGCCTTATGAACTTATGTCCTTTGTGAATTTAGCCATCATGTCACATTTGAATTCAATGTTCATCCTAAGTGTACTATAACAGTCCAGAAGGGATGCATTTGGTATTCAGACATTGCATACATTTTATGCCTGCTTTCCATAGTTCTTTAAGTGAAAATATACCTGCATGAAGGGAACAGTACATAGTCCACTGCCCATGCTCAAGGACACAATATTTCTCTGCATCATCTCTGGAATGAGTAGAAGTCGCTGTAAAGGTTTTCTGTTGATAAACATCCCACTGGCTGTGGCTCTATAAGTAAAAGAGACGTTTAAAACTCATGTTCAAGCTCATTAACTGATAAGGCTACGAAACCAAACTAACGTATTTAAATTAAAATAGTACACCTACAGTCGCCTTGGCTACGGTCAAAACCCCATAACTTCGTACTAAACATCATGTCATACTACTAGTATAGCGGTTTGCATTGCATATATTAGGTCAGAATACAACGGTGGCGTTGCACACGACATACGTTGCACAAGACCTCCATTTATGGTATTTCTACGTTCTTCCAAATCATAACATTAAACAAGTATACCGTTATATACATACCTGAATAAATATAAACACACTGCCGCTTGACGGATGGCAGCCATGTTGGCCCGCGTAAGCAGGAAGTCGGTCCGGCTCTGAAAAAGTCCTCTAGACACACACAAACCGCAGTGCCCCAAAGCTTGCATTTCTCTGATTTAACAGATTAATCCGCTGTATTTGCTTTCTGACTTATATCTTATAGTATCTTATGTTTGTGATCCAAATCGATATAAATTCCGCCTATTATGAATGTAAAATAAAATTTATCCTAAGTAGCACTATTCAAGAAAGCCTGTAATCTTTCGCAGTTCTCAGTTGAATCTGACGATGCAGGCTCGCGCATTTTATACGGCGTGGCCCAAGCGGTTTATTGACTAGTGTACTGAAAAAGTCCTATCAGAAAAAAATAAAGTTCAAGGAGAGACGTGTGTGACGCACAGGCCTTATACCGCGTCAGCAGAAACGCTGACCAGCTCGGCTTATAGTAAACACGCAGGGCCAAAGGCTGATCAACAAGAAAAAAAAGGAGCAGCAGGTCAGAGCAACTGACAATAAACAAAACACAACAACGCTACGTGCAAATAATTCAAGGGGTAAGACAAAGATAGGAACAAGCACCAATTTGGTGCTTACCCTCTTTGGAAGTTATGATTAACATTTATACAATGTATAAATAATCAAAACATCTGAAAAGATTATATTTATGCTTGTTTTGAAGGTCTTTTTTATTTATGATTATACACTATAAAATGAAAAAAATATTAGTGTGACGGGCACAATTTTAAAACATTATATTCAAGTGAACAGGTAGGCTTGGTTTGCAGTTTTCTTTGCACAATAAAAATACACACCCGTTGGATAGAGCCGTGGGAGCATGGGTGGAAACAGAACTGAGAAATCATACTTAAGTGAAAATGTAAATAATGTGTCAAAATCTTATTAAATTAAAAGTGGAAGTATCCGACCAAAAATGTAGTCAAGTAACAAACAAACAGACAAATAAATAAATACTTTTAAGTGTACTCAAGTGTTAAAAAGTAAAAACTAAATATTTTCAAATGATGAAATTAGGTTAATGTCATGTTTTCATGTGAAAACAACAACACCATTTTGTCTGAAAATATTCAGTCTTTGTAAATTTGCTTGTTATATGCATGACTAATGCTACATAGTTTGCTAATTAATTAGTCTGAAGTAAAATATCAAGTAAATAACCAATATTTACCATTAGCTAGAATTTGACATGCTGCCTTGCCAGTTTATGTTAGCTACTGGAATTAATGCAAGTTAATGTTAATTAACAGTTAACAGTTAGTGCTGACAAATTAGCAAATTTACAGTCAGGCCCATTGACACTGACAAAGTTATTGGTATTTTACCTGTCCACCCGGTATATTGGAGTTTAAATTAAATAATGAATATGCAGATTTTCAGCTTTAATCAAGGGTGTTTACATCCAAACTGGGTGAATGGTATAGGAATTCCATCACTTTTTATATATGGTCTGCTAAAAGTAACTGGGCAATTGACTGCTCAGCTGTTCCATGGCCAGGTGTGTGTTATTCCCTCATTATTTCACTTATTTCACAAGTAAGCAGATTAAAAAGTTCTAGAGTTCAAGTATGGCATTTGCATTTGGAGTCTGTTGCTGTCAACTCTCAATACGAAGTCCAAAGAGTTGTCACTGCCAGTGATGCAAGCCATCATCAGGCTAAAAAATCAAAACAAACCCATCAGAGAGATAGCAAAAATATTAGATGTGGCTCAATGAAGTATTTCGTACATTCGTAAAAAGAAAGAATGCACTGGTGAGCTCAGGAACACCAAAAGGCCTGGAAGACCATGGAAAATAACTGTGGAAGATGACAGAAGAATTCTTTCCCTGGAGAATAAAAACCCCCTCACAACAGTTGGAGAGATCAAGCACACACTCCAGGAGGTAGGTGTATCTTGTGCTGAAGTCAATAATCAAGAGAAATTTCATCAAAGTAAATATAGAGGGTTTACCACAAAATGCAAACCACTGGTAAGCCGTAAAAACAGGAAGACCTGATTAGTGTTTGCCAAAAACTTCTAAAAGATCTGTACAATTCTGGAACAACATCCTATGGACAGATAAGACAAAGATCATCTTGTCCAAAAACGATGGGAAGAGAAGTGTATGGAGAAGGGAAGGAACTACTCATGATCTGAAGTGTAACACCTCATTTTATGGTGTGGGTGTGTGTGACTGCCAAAGGAACTGGTTCCCTTGTATTTATTGATGATGTGACAAAGCAGCAGGATGAATTTTGAAGTGTATAAGGCTATATTATCTGCACAGATACAGCAAAATGCTACAAAACACATTGGACAGTGCTGCACAGTGCAGAGGAACAATAACCCGAAACACACTTTGAAAGCAACCCAAGATGTTTTTAAGGCAAACAAGTGGAATGATCTGCAATGGCCACCTGACCTGGATCCAATTGAGAATGCATTTCACTTGCTGAAGGCAAAGCACCCCAAGAACATGCAGAAACTGAAGACAGGTGCAGTCCTCCCAATTTGGATGTTAATGCTCTCTAAAGTTGAAAGTCTGCACTTCAAGCTCATATTCAATATTTAATTTCAACTAAAATATACTGTGGTAGACCGGTAAAATAAAAATAACTTTTTCAATATCCAAATATTTATGGATGGAGCTCATGTCTTCTTGGGAAGGGAGGAAGACAGTATTTGAAACATTTCACCGAGGTAGGGCCAGCGATGAACCTATGATGAAGTTCAACCCTGCAGTCTGGTGGCTTATCCATATTTAGATGCACACATTGTAGCATGAAAACTTCACAGCAGATGAAGAATTGCCTTAATTCTTGCTATTTTTTCTACATGACTGGATGCTAAACTGAGCCCATTCAACAGATATATAGAGTACATTCATTGGCTGGATGAGAGAAGTGACCTTTTGTAATGAGTACTCCTAAATAAGATCTAAATAAAATTTAAGGAGTAAAAAGTAAGTTTTTAGTAAGAATGAAAGTATTCAATTTCAATATTACTCAAGTATAAATATGAAAAATAATACAAGTACAATTGCTCAAGTTTTGTCCATGCCTGTGTGGGAGTCCCCAGACCCCACTTTGAGAACACTTGCACAATCATGACTCAGTAAGCCAGTGTATTTGTAGCCTAAGATTTGGGGCTGATTATTAGCAGAAATTATACTGTATATTGGCTCTGGATTATACTAACCCCATTTCCAGAAAAGTTGGGATTTCTACTAAAATGCAGTAAAAACAAAAATATGTGATTTGTCAAGTCTCTTGAAACTTTAATTAACTAACAAAAGTACAAAGAAAAGATATTCAGTGTGTTCACTGACCAACTTAATTTTATTGTGTAAGTATATACAAATTTAGGATTTCAGGATTGGGTATAAAAGGAGCCAAAGCTCAGTCTTTGCAAGCAAGGATGGGTCGTGGCTCACCACTTTGTGCCAAACTTTGTGAGAGAATTGTCAGTCCGTTCAAAAAGAACATTGCTCAATGCAAAATTGCAAAGAATGTAGGTCTTTCACCATCTACAGTGCATAATAAAGTTTCAGAGAATCTGGAGAAATCTCATTGAGTAAAGGGCAAGGCCAGAAACCACTGTGGGTGACCTTCGAGCCCTCAGGCAGCATTGCCTGAAAAATAGTCATGCTACTGTGATAAATATAACCACATAGGCTTGAGAGTACTTCGGAAAACAATTGTCACTTAACACAGTCCGCCGCTGCATCCAGAAGCAAGGAGGAAGCCACACATCAACTCTTTGCAGAAATGCCGCTGAGTTCTCTGGCCCGAGCTCATCTCAGATGGACTGAAAGGCAGTGGAAACGTGTGCTGTGGTCAGACGAGTCCACGTTTCAACTTGTTTTCGGGAAAAACGGATGTCGAGTTCTCCATGCCAAAGATGAAAAAGACCAACCAGACTGTTTTAAGTGAAATGTGCAAAAGCCAGCATCTGTGATGGTATGGGGGGGCATCAGTGCCCACGGCATGGGTGACTTGCATATGTGTGAAGGTACCATTGATGCGGAGGCATGTATTGGGATTTTAGAGAGACATATGCTGCCAGGAAGGCAACGTCTTTTCCCAGGAAGTCCATGGTTATTTCAGCAGGACAATGCCAGGCCTCATTCTGCACATGCTACAACAGCGTGGCTTCATAAACACAGAGTGCTTGTGCTTGACTGGCCTGCCAGCAGTCAAGATCTGTCTCCTATGGTGCATCATGAAGAGGAGAATCAGACAATGGCGACCAAGGACTGTTGAGCAGCTGAAGTCTTGTATCAAGCAAGAATGGGCAAAAATTCCACTTTCAAAACTGCAACAATTAGTATCTTCAGTTCCCAAATGATTAAAAAGTGTAATTAAAAGGAAGGGTGATGTAACACAGTGGTAAACATGCCTCTGTCCCAACTTTTTTTTGAGTGTGCTGAAGGCATCAAATTCTAAATTGTTTATATTTACAAAATACAATTAAGGAGGTCAGTGAAAACATTGAATATCTTTTCTTTGTACATTTTGTCAGTTAATTAAAGTTTCAAGAGACTTGACAAATCACAGGTTTTTGTTTTTATTGCATTTTAGAAAAAAAATCCCAACTTTTATGGAAATGGGGTTAGTACTTTTACTGTATATACTGTACTAGACTTTATTTGTTCAATTTATTTGTTCAATAATCTATTGATTATTGGTTTACTAGGCATAATGCAGACTACTAGGCATGTCTGGAAAGAACTACTTGAGCATTTTACATATTTTAATACAAACATGTAAGTTTGTTCACTTAAAATGTGCATCAAGCCATTGGATGGAAATTATAGCTCCCAAAAGCCAATGTGGAAATTACATCACTTTGCTGTCTGGGTCATTTAACTCAGTAGGAAATAGGCCTAGTAAATTTGTTGTATAAGCCTTCCTTCAGCTCATATCCAGCTATAATATCTGTGTAGACACTTGAGTTTTCTTGATGTTGTAGCTGTTTCTATGTGATTGAGCTAGAGTTTTTTATGATCAAGGTCAATTTTTTGTTTTTGCTTGGCAGCTGGAAAAGACAAAGCATTAAGGGTTCTGATGTCCTCAACATTTTTTCTCGGACCAGAAAAAAAACTTGACACTAGACTGTAACAGAGATTTTGTATATAGTGACTTCTAGGAGAATCTGTATAGATTCAGGGGTCATTCACATTTACGAATGAACAAAGTCAACAAGACCTACTCTGTACTCTGTACTCTATCATGCCTCTGTATTTCTCTTTACACACACAGTCATTTTTTTTTAACAGCAGACAGAAGTGTCTACAGCTACAGCTGCTATAGTTTTTGTAGCTGCTATAGAGTGAAGGACAAGGGACACCGTGCCCTCTATCCAGAGGACAATGAAGGGTTTATGTGGTTTATATGGACATGAAGTGCTATTTATGAAGTGTATATTAAATTCCGTAATGTACACTCCGTAATATACACTCACTGGCCACTTTATTAGGAACACAATACTAATACTGGCTAAGACCGCACTTTACTCTCAGAAAAGCCCCAGTGGCATGGATTCCAAAGTGTTAGAAACATTCCTTTGAGATTCTAGTCCATGTTGACATGATTGCATCACATAATTGAGCAGAGTTGTCAGCTGTACATTCATGCTTCGAATCTCTGCTGTCCATCTGCCTTAAGGATCCACATATTGTGAGTTCTGAAATGCTTTTCTGCTCACCACGGTTGTAAAAAGTGGTTATTTAAGGTATCATAGCCTTCTTGTCAACCTGAACCAGTCTCATCATTTTCCTCTGACCTCTCTCATTAACAAGATGTTCATGCCTGCAAAACTGCCGCTCACTGGATGTTTTTTTTTTTTTTTTTTTTTTTTTTTTTTGGCAACATTCTGTATAAACTCTAAAGACTGTTGTGCATACGGTCATGGTCAAACCCACTGGGATCACATTTTTGCCAATGCTGAAGTATGATGTGAACATTAACAGAAGCTCTTGACCTGTATCTGCATGATTTTATGCATTGCGCTGCTGCCATATGATGGGCTGATTGGATAATTGCATAAATGTGTAGGTGTACATGTGTTCCTAATAAAGTGGCCAGTGAATGTATATTAGTGAATGTATACATGCCCTGTACATTGCTGTTCTCATCAATGAAAATAGATGAGCAGTGTTCTTTTGTTATCTTTGGAAACAGCCCTTGTTTTCCCACACAAAACAAATAGGGTTGTGCAATATAGCAGAGACTCAGAGTTTGATTAATAATTAAAGGCTCTGTAAGTATTTAACAGGCACAAATTCTATAACCACTCTGTTTGGAATGCTGTTGAGTCCAGTAGAGTACATAAAGTTTCAAAGGAAACAGAACATTTTGGACAAAAAGTCCTTCATCAGCTATGTAAACAGAGTACTTCTGATTCTGTCAGAAGAGACTGGTTTCACTATAACTTTAGAAGCACTCTGCATACGCAGCTGATGAATTAGATTTTTTAGTACAAATTTTATTCTTCTTCTTTTCCTTTCGGCAGCTCTTTACTTTTTTGTAATGCGTTTTTCTGGATTTTTTTGTTGTTATTCTGTCTCACTGTTAAAATCTTCTTTTCCTTTCGGCTGTTCCCTTCAGGGGTCGCCACAGCGAATCGTCTGCCTCCATCTATCCCTATCCCCTGCATCCTCTTCTCTCAGACCGACTACCTTCATGTCCTCCTTCACTACATCCATAAACCTCCTCTTTGGTCTTCCTCTCGGCCTCCTGCCTGGCAGCTCTAACCTCAGCATCCTTTTACCGATATATTCACTCTCCCTCCTCTGAACATGTCCAAACCATCTCAACCTGGCCTCTCTAACTTTGTCTCCAAAACATCTCACATGTGCTGTCCCCCTGATGTACTCATTCCTGATCCTATCCATCCTCGTCACTCCCAAAGAGAACCTCAACATCTTCAGCTCTGCTACCTCTAACTCTTCCTCCTGTCTTTTCCTCAGTGCAACTGTCTCCAAACCATACAACATCGCTGGTCTCACTACTGTCCTGTACACCTTTCCTTTCATTCTTGCTGGTACTCTTTTATCACACAACAGACCTGACACTTTTCTCCACCCATTCCAACCTGCCTGCACACGCTTCTTCACCTCTTTTCCACACTCCCCGTTGCTCTGGACTGTTGACCCTAAGTACTTAAAATCCTGCACCTTCTTTATCTCTTCTCCCTGTAACATCACTGTTCCACTTGGATCCCTCTCATTCACACACATGTATTCTGTCTTGCTGCGACTAACCTTCATTCCTCTTCTCTCCAGAGCAAACCTCCACCTCTCTAGAGTTTCCTCCACCTGCTCCCTGCTCTCACTACAGATCACAATGTCATCTGCAAACATCATAGTCCATGGAGATTCCTGTCTGACCTCATCTGTCAGCCTGTCCATCACCACCGTAAACAAGAAGGGGCTCAGAGCCAATCCTTGATGCAGTCCCACCTTCACCGTGAACTCCTCTGTCACACCTACCGCACACCTTACCACTGTCCTACTGCTCTCATACATATCCTGCACCACTCTAACATACTTCTCTGCCCCTCCAGACCTCCTCATACAATACCACAGCTCCTCTCTTGGCACCCTGTCATACGCTTTCTCTAAATCTACAAAGACACGATGCAGCTCTTTCTGACCCTCTCTGTACTTCTCCATCAACATTCTCAAAGCAAATATTGCATCTGTAGTGCTCTTTCTTGGCATGAAACCATACTGCTGCTCACAAATGCTCACTTCTCCCCTTAGCCTTGCTTCCACTACTCTTTCCCACAACTTCATTGTATGGCTCATCAGCTTAATACCTCTGTAGTTTCCACAACTCTGCACATCTCCCTTGTTCTTAAAAATCAGCACCAAAACACTTCTCCTCCATTCCTCAGGCATCCTCTCACTCTCTAAGACCTCGTTGAACAACCTAGTTAAAAACTCTACTGCCATCTCTCCTAGACACTTCCATACCTCCACTGGTATGTCATCAGGACCAACCGCCTTTCCTCTCTGCATCCTCTTCAAAGCTCTCCTAACTTCACCCTTGCTAATCCTTTCTACTTCCTGCTCAACAATATTTGCCTCTACTACTCTTCTCTCTCTGTCATTTTCCTCATTCATCAGTTCCTCAAAGTACTCCTTCCATCTTTCCCTCACCCTCCTGTCACCTGTCAACACATTTCCATCTCTATCTTTAATCACTCTAACCTGCTGCACATCCTTACCATCTCTATCCCTCTGCCTCGCCAACCGATACAAATCCCTCTCACCTTCCTTACTATCTAACCTTGCATACATGTCCTCACAAGCTTTCTGTTTGGCCTTTGCCACCTCTATCTTAACCTCACGCTGCATCTCCCTATATTCCTGTCTACTTTCCTCCGACCTCTCACTGTCCCACTTCTTCCTAGCTAACCTCTTCTTCTGGATACTCTCCTGAACTTCCTCATTCCACCACCAAGTCTCCTTGTCTTCTTTCCTCCTTCCAGATGACACACCTAGCACCTTCCTACCTGTCTCCCTGATCACTTTGGCTGTAGTAGTCCAGTCATCTGGAAGCACTTCCTGACCACCTAAAGCCTGTCTCAACTCGTCCCTGAAAACCGCACAGCACTCTTCCTTTTCCAACTTCTACCACTTTGTCTTCTGCTCTGTCTTTGCTCTCTTCATCTTCCTCACCACCAGAGTCATCTTACACACCACCATCCTATGCTGTCTAGCTACATTCTCTCCTACCACTACTTTGCAATTGCTAATCTCCATCAGATTACAGTGTCTGCATAAGATATAGTCCACCTGTGTGCTCCTGCCACCACTCTTATGTCACCCTGTGTTCCTGCCTCTTCTGAAAGTACGTGTTAACCACAGCCATCTCCATACTTTTAGCAAAGTCTACCAACCTCTGTCCTCCTTACCTGAAGACCAAACCTGCCCATCACTTCCTCATCACCACTATTCCCTTCACCAACATGTCCATTAAAGTCTGCCCCTATCACCACTCTCTCACATCTGGGAAAACTCTGCATCACTTCCTCAAGCTCGCTCCAGAATCTGTCTTTCTCCTCTTGCTCACAACCTACTTGTGGAGCGTAAGCACTAACAACATTCAACATCACACCTTCAATTTCCAGCTTCAGACTCATCAACCTATCTGACACTCTCTTTACCTCCAGAACATTCTTCACAAACTCCTCCTTCAGGATCACTCCTACTCCATTTCTCTTCCTGTCCACCCCATGATAAAACAGTTTAAACCCTGCTCCAATGCTTCTAGCCTTGCTCCCTTTCCACCTGGTCTTCTGGACACACAGAATGTCAACTTTCCTCCTCTGCATCATATCTACCAGCTCTCTGCCTTTACCTGTCATCGTACCAACATTCAAAGTCCCTACTTTCAGTCCTAAACTCCTGCCTTTCCTCCTCTCTCTCTGCCTATGGACACGCCTTCCTCCTCTAACACACCTTCCTCCTCTCCTTCTTCGACCAACAGTAGCCCAATTTCCACCAGTGCCCTGTAGGTCAACGGCACCGATGGCGGTCGTTGTTAACCCAGGCCCCGACCGATCCGGTATGGAAGTCATGTTCGTGATTCGCATATTGAATTTGGCAAAAGTTTTACGTCGGATGCCCTTCCTGACACAACCCTCTCTATTTATCCGGGCTGGGAACCGGCACAAAAAGTACACTGGCTTATGACCTCCTGTGGCTAGATTGAGTTACAAATGTAATACACATTTAAAAAAATTAAAAAATTTAAAATAATAATAATAATAATAAAATAATAAATAATAAAAATAGTAAAATAAAACAGAGATTTTAAAATCTATTTGCATCATGTAACTACTTACTCATGTAAATGCCTACTCAGATAGGCATCATGGCAAGCCCAGCTACTTTTGGATGAAAGAGTTGGCTTTCCCATCCATCGTGCTTACTGTGGATAAGGGGATTCTTCAATGGCCACATTATTCCCTGATACAGTCTGTTGTGGTAGCACCACACCTTGAACTTTCCTGGAAGCTGGCTTTGGTGAATCAGAAACCATCAGAAAGCTGTTTCAGCATGCTCTTCCCCATGTGCTTATCAGAGAGCTCAGCCATGTATTGTCTCTCAAGACTTTTGATGGACTCTTTGGCCAGCAGTGGGATTTTCTCTTCACTCATGACAAAGATGGTGTTGTCATTCCTAACCCCCTTCCTGAATGAGAGACTTTGGGACATAGCAGGCTTGATCTTCATCCTTGCCCAGGACATCAGTTCATCCATCCTTTTTAGTAGACTAGCTGTACATGGCGCTGTTGGAAAGAGTCTAGTAACATCATCCATGTAGCTTCTCAGGTGGGGCAGTTTCTGTCCAGATGGCAATCTGACTCCTCTGTCTTGCTCCAATGAGTATTACCTCACAGACGGCCCAAACAAGATTGGAGAGATTGAGCATCCCATGGCAATTCCTACCTCCAACTGCTGCCATCCTGGTAGTGAAATCGTTGAGGGCAAAAGCCCATCTGCAGGTCCTTGAAGTAATTGGGGACCAGGATCCTGATGTTGTCAGGCATGTGAAAGAACTCGGTGGCGTAATTGATGAGCTGATGTGCCACTGAACCATACGCGTTGAAGAGGTTAAGCCAAACGACGTGCAGATCTTTCTTTTCATGCTTGGCCAGTTGGATCTGCTCCCAAATCACTCTGGGAAGCCAGGCACACCCACTTTCTGGCAGCTGGTGTCAACATAGACATTCTTTGTGAGCAAGGCGATACTCCTGAATTGGCTGATCACGCTCAAGTCCTTTTCCTTGGGGATGAATACCGCCACCGCTCTTCGCCACTCTGATGGGATGCATTGCTTTTTCTAGGCAGCTTGCATAAGGGTCCACAGCAGCTTCAGCACTGCAGGGCAGTTCTTATAGAGCTTGTACCCTATAGGGTATCCCATTGGGGCCTGGAGCTGCTGATGATCTGGCCTTTCTTATGATCTCTCTGACTTTGCTGAGCTTGGGGGGCAAGATGTTAAACTGGGACATGGGGAAGGCTGGACGAGGCATGTACCCTGGTTAACCTAATGGCTCATTCCTTGCTTGGTTGTTGTGCTGCCTTCTGATGTATTCTTCCAGCTCTCCTCCCTGGTCATTTCTAGCCTCCCAGTTTTTGCTTCCTCCAACAGCTGCCTGGCATGATTGAATGGATTCTTGTAGAAATTGGCTTTTTCCTTCTCCTTCCTCTTCCTGTGCCTTTAGATATGCTCAGCCCTTCGCAGGCTGGCAAGCTTCTGCTTGACATCCTTTGACAGCGCTTTGAGACCTTCTTTCTTGCTCGGTGTTGCCTTCCTCCAGCTCCAGAGTTGTCGTCGCTGTTGCACCAGTTGCTCAATCTCTCACTCTCACCTCCCTTTTTGTCTCGGCACAGTGGATTTCTTGGCTAAACCTGACTTTGCACTCCTGGTAAACAATTTCTCCAGTTTGAGCCTAACCTCCACACCCCCTCACGGTGTTCTCTCCAGTATTCCACTAAGGTCTGCATCCAGTCTTTGCTATGCAATTGCCTCACTGGCCACTTGATTATATCTTTCCTAGCTGGAGCCTGCTCTTCCACTCTTTTGGGATGGGTGGGTGTGTCTCCTTGGTGCTCACAAGACAGGTTGCTCTCCACTACAGGGTCTTCCTTACCTCACCTTACCGCCTTCCCTCAGCAATGATGGGTAGGTCGGTGCTGTGGTTTCGACCTGGCTTTTGGTCCCTCTTTTCTTATCTGACGTTGCAGTGCAAGGTTGCTCCTGGCCTTTCCCTCCACATCTCGCTCTTCCCTGTGAATTCATAGTCCCCTGAATGCGGTCCCCTTTTCCAACCTGCACCCACATATCTGCAGGCTCCTCTCGTTATCCATATTCGTTCCTTTCATTTCCGTGTGATCCGTCCGATTAGGCCCATCTTTCACCCTGCGTCTCGGAGGGCCTATGGGTTGTCTTCTCTTTGTTGACTTTGTTGTAAGTACTTGGTGTGTATCTCTTAGAGACTAGTGGGTTGGGTTACCAGCCTCACACTCCTGGTTTCCCTCTGCCATCCAGTCGTTCCTGGCTGTCCTCCAGTCTTCCCTGGACTCCAACAGCCCTATTCACAGTAGTAACTGGGTTACCAGGAATAACACTGATTACACTGGTAGATGTTGACCTGCTATGGCATTACTTCCTGTCACACCTCCTCCGGTGCCCATAGGATTACTGCTCTTGCTTCAGCCTTGCCACAATGCCTAGTGCAACCAAAACCATACAGGCCTCCCCAGTGACTAAGACTTTAGCAAGCCCCACTGGTATCGTTATTGCAGTTAATAAGTTTATATGTGTAATCACTCATTTAAAATGTATATCATTAAAAAACATTAATAAAATGTATGCTATGAAAAATAAATAAATATTGTATGAATGCTGTATCATAACACTGCACTATGTTAGATATCCTATGAAGTAGACGATGATAATCTTGGTAGAATCTTACACAGTTGCAGAGGTCGTGCAATTTTTAAATGATCCTTTGCTATGAAGCGCTGGTGAGCTGAGAGATTAGCTTCAGGGGGCTTTAATGGGAGAAAAATTTAAAATATATTAAATTGCACTTGGTTCTCTGTCCATTCCAGAATAAGAAAATACACATTTTGTCCTTTCCGTGTGTTTATTTATTTTTTTTTTGAGAAATAGAAGAGAGAATCTCAAATGTACAGTGAATATACAGCAAATGTCCAGTGACCGCAAGGCGCTCTAAAATGCAGTCGACTGTGAGTGACTTCACTTCCAAATACAAACACACCCCATAATATACTCCCACCACCAACACTGATTGGCAGGTTACTGGCAATTGGAAATGCAAAGGGATTTGCGATTCCGTTTGAATTTTGGCAGGCTCCATACGTGACCCGAAGGAAGTGAAATAGCAAACAGGGTTATTGCTATTGCGATATAACAGGGTCATAACTCGTAAGATATGGGAAATGCAGTTGCAAATTGACTTTGCATTTCCATTTGAAATTTGGCAGACACTGTAGGTTTATGTGAATGAAAAAGCAAACGGTTTGCACTTTCCTTTGCATTATGTCACAATGTATGCATCCACAAATAGGAAACACAACTGCAAATACAGTTTGCAATTGCTTTTGAAAATACGTCCATAGAAAATCTTAACAGAAGCAGTTACTTTAACAGATGCGATAGTAGAAAATTTGATAAAGTTGCGTGCACGTACCTGAAATGATCCAGGTTTAATCTATTTTAAATGCCCTTATTCATCTTAATTTATATTTATTATCATAGCTTGTTAAGTATTATATCCAAGAGATTTGTTACAAATAAAAACTTGGTCAATAGTTACATAGACATGTAATGTTTGTAAAGTGGTTTAGCTGTTATTTATGCAGATTCTCAAGCCACTATGGACTTTACTGTACAGCTTTCATTTTTCATTGCACTTACACAGGCTGTCACACTTATACTTGTGAATAGTAAAAAAAAAAAAAAAAAAAAGCAAGAAAGAGAGAGAAGAGTTTGCAGGGGAGAGAGACAGTCAGTTGGGAAGGATGAAAAAAAAAACTATATTAAATTACTTTGGACCACCTGGTAAAAAAAAAAAGCTGGGATTGAGAGGACAGAGGATCATGATATGGAAGATAAGGATGAATGAACAGTGTTTGTTTTGTGCTACACATAATTAATGTGCCTGTCTTCATACTCAAGAATGCATATTGTTTAGAGGAGACATAAAATAAGTGTAATGTTATTATTATATAGAACAGAATCACACCCCTTTTAAAATAATCACATTTTGTTGCTTTTCAGCCTAAAATGAAGACAGACACAGTTTTTGTTTTATCCAGCTATATTTACTCAGTGCAACTTATAACATCAAAGTGAAAGATACATCAACATGTCAGAAAAAAATTAAACAACAGAATCACTGAGTTGGAAAAAGGATCACCCTTTTGCTTTAATTTGCCTTAAGTTTTTAATTACAGTCTGTTGGGATATGTCTCTACTAACTTTGCACATCTAGACTTTGCAATATTTGCCCACTCTTCTTTGCAGAACTGCTCAAGTTCAGTTAAATTTGATGGTGACCGTTTGTGGACTGCAGTCTTCAAGCCATTCCACAGATTTTCAATGGGGTTTAAGTCTGGGCTCTGACTAGGCCATGCAAGGACATTCACCTTTTTCTCCTTCAACCACTGTGTGGTCAGTTTTGCTGTGTGTTTTGGGTCATTGTCATGTTGAAAGGTAAACCTTCTTCCCATTGACAACTTTCTGGCAGAGAGCAGCAGATTTTCCTCAAGAATTTGACGGTATTTTGCCCCATCCATTTTCCTTCTATCCTGATAAGTCCCTGCTACAGAGAAACACCCCCATAACAGGATATTACCACCTCCATGCTTTACTGTAGGAATGGTGTTATTTGGATGGTGAGCTGTATTGGATTTCTGCCAGACATATCGCCAAATAATTCAATTTTAGTCTCATCAGACCACAACGCTTTTTTCCACGTGGCCTCAGAATCTTCAAGGTGCATTTTGGCAAAGCTCAAAGCTGATCCTTTTTCCAACTCAGTGACTCTGTTTTTTGTTTTGTTTTGTTTTTTAATTTTCTGACATGTTGGTGTTATATTTTTTCACTTGGATGTTGTAAGTTGCACTGATTAAATACAGCTGGATAAAACAAAAACTGTGTTTGTTTTCATTTCAGGCTGAAAAGCAACAAAATGTGATTATTTTAAAGGGGGGTGATTCTTTTCTATACCCACTGTATATATTATATATTTATATATTATATTTTATATATAGTATATATAAAATACTTATGGTTTTCTTTGACTAAGATAAGACTAAAATGTCCAGACTTTTAGTCAACTAAAACTTGACTAAAAACAAACAGGATAAAGTTGACTAAATATAATAAAAACTATTAAGGACATTTGATACAGGACTAAAGGCCCGTTCACAGCAAGGCTGATGACTATAACGATAATGATAAAGATATAGTTCTAAAAATCGTTCTAAATATAAAAGAATAGCAGAATCCACACCGCAACTATAACAATAACTGCACAGAAAAACAATATCGTTGAAATCACTTTCAGAACGATTTCTTCCAGCTGATTAACGATAAAAACCTTGACAGCCAATCAGAATCCATCCTGCTTTAGAGAGCTAAATTTTTAAAAAATAGGTGACAAAATGAACACTAATCTGGATGTAGCTTTAGAGCTCTATAGAGTTGAGTTATAATTGGGTGTTTTAAAGCTTTTTGGCACTATAGACACAAATAACAAAAAATTACAGAACATTATGGTTTGTAGATATTCTTATTATAAAAATTAAATTTATTAAATCTATTTTCACCAGGAAAATAATGAAAAAATGTTGATGATTCCTGTACTCCAATTTTCGTTCTCTCTAGAACGCATTTGTTCCACCCCTGTAAACATACTGGGTGAGACAAGTTAGCATTAAAAATGGGTTGTTCATGTGGTTGTGGTTGTGCAGCTTCTTGCATGTTATTCTCCATCCAAGCAATACCTTGTATGCTGAAAAAAATGGTTGGAGTTTTCATGTGTGTATGTCTGTGCTCCCTCCAAAATCTTCGTCTTGGCTAAAACAAGTAATATTGTTGTGGGCTGCACTAACTGTGACCACACATTGAACCACCACATTCAACTCTGTCACAGATGTTACAGTCTGATGAGATGCCAGTGATCCTGAGTCTGTCTGCCCTCCATCCTCATGCTCTGCTACTTTTTGGAGCCTCCTTATTCGGAGAATCACTTGCTGCTGTCGAGGATGGCCCCATATAGACAGCCTAAAGATTACTGTGGATGGTAACACATGGGTACCCTACAGATGGCTGTAGACGGTCTCACTTGGATAAGTGAAAGATTGCACATACCTAAAACAGTTTATGCTCAAGTCTCATTCATGATTGAGTGGATAACTTTACTTGGACACTATAGACCTAAAGCTAAAAACAATAATGGAAGCAAAAATAACTGATGCTTGTACTGAAGATCCTTTCGACATACAGTACTTGCCATTGTTTGACTTTATGGTACACAGTTGTGAATGAGTAATGATTCATAATCCTTCTATCCAGTGTCACCCAGAAGAGGATGGGTTCCCGTTTGAGTGTGGTTTCTCTCAAGGTTTCTGCTTCATGTCATCTCAGGTAGTTTTTCCTTGCCACCATCACCTCTGGCTTGCTAGGGGTCTAAATCTAAATCTATATATATAGATTTCTGTAAAACTACTTTGTCACAATGTCCATTGTTAAAAGCACTATATAAATCAAATTGAATTGAATTGAACAGAAAATATTTGCCTTATGCTCAACTAAGACAAATAAAAGTGTCAGTCAAATGCTAGCATGTTTTATAGTTTGTAATTTAGTTAATAGACTATAGCTCAATATTTGTATGATCACTAAAAAGGCTTACAGTTGTGACATATTTGAGGTCTACACAATGAATTTCATTTGTAGACTCAACTGAAGTGATTAAGTTGCCATTTTAAACTGCCACTATTAAATGAACTGAAAGACTTGGACAGGTCTTGAGATTCTTTGAAGTATTATTACTCTGGAAAAAAGCATCTGTACCTATTTGACTCCACATATTTGTGTTTGTTGTATTAAATTGCATTTTGTAATAATTGTACATTATAGCAAGTTTATTACAATTCACAACTTTAAGCTATACAAGTACTGTACATCTGTGGGTCAAAATAATTTTTTTTCTGTAGAGGGTGCACCTTTGAATTGAATTGAATATCTTTGTCATTGTACAAGTACAATGGGGTCAGCCAGGGTTTCTTCAGAATTTATCACATTCAAAGTTTATTGTAGTCTAGGTGACTGAACTGTTGCCTGTTGATAAAATAAAACTGTATATTTTGTCCCCTTCAGAATCAATTATTTTTATGGAAACACACCAAAATGTGTCACCTTAGATGCTTATTAACTACACAGAGTATATATAAATAAATGAGAGAAATATAGTATAATGTCCTTGAGACATGAGAAACCAAGGACATCCATGTCCGTGTATATCCATGTCCTATGTATATCATCCATTCATTCATTCAACGGCTTTATCCTTGTTAGAGTCATGGTGGATCTGGAGCCTACAATACAGTGTGTCATGTTAAAGGAAATATAATATTATTTATTAGAGTAATCTGACAATGTTTCACACACTATTTACAGTATTCTTGCATGAGATGGTGATGTTGTGTGCAGTATTTCACGGGTTTAAAAATATTTGTAAAATATTTTTTTTATCCTGTTTTGTTTAATTAGCAATGGTAGAAAATTTTGTTCATGTAATTCCTATATTGCCAAGAAATCCTTTTGGATTTTTTCATAGCAGATGCTTTTGTAAACAATATGCAAACATTTTGTTGTAAAAATTGCTTCGGATTTCAGTGTTTTAAAAGATAATTAGAAAAGTGCTGCCTGATTAGCAATGCAGGATTTCAGCCAACTGTGGTCCTCATGTGGTTGTGTCTTTGTGCAGTGGAAGGCATGATAAGATCATCAAGGTGTGATAGCAAGTTGTAAATGGTCTATACATGCACTATACATACCAAAATTATGTGGACACATGCTTATCAACCATTGATTTGGTTACTGGTTCCAGGTTGTTTGGAACAGTGGTGAAGAATTCAAGTTTTAGTGAAATCAGCTACTAATATGAAGAGATAAGATCCAGCTCACAAATGGTGATTTACTTAATCATAAATGTTGATAAAATCGAGGCCACAGCTCTGCAAAGACAAAAATGTTGTGGCAGAAAACAAGGTGTTTCTTTCTCTCTCTTTGAGAGAGAGAGAGAGAGAGAGAGAGAGAGAGAGAGAGAGAGAGAGAGAGAAAATCAACCTTCTTTATTCAGGATCCTGGAGAGCAGTTTCATACGACACCAAAGCAGAAAATCTCTGAAGGTAGGGCCTTTGGTGTGATATATACTTCATCTATCTAATCAGTTGCTCAAAGTCCCCAGGGAAGATGGCCCACAGAATCTGGCATCTTTTCTAAGGCATTGCACAATAAGTACAACATAAACAGATACTTCTGATTAAACACTATAGGCCAGTTACATTGCTGTAAATGTGAAGTGCCAAAAAAAAGAACACGTGTTGTTTCAGCAGTGCTTCCTGAGCAAGTGTCTTCATTGCCAATGCCACAATATAAAGGCATGTCTAATTTTCTTGGTATTTTTAAACAAAGCACTAAGATAAATACCTTAGTCTTTAACTGAACTTCTGGGAGTTAAATCATTGGTAAGCCAGTATAGCTAGCCAATATTAGTTCAGTCAATATAGTCTCATAGAACAAATTATAACTGAGGTTTATAGCCAAATACAATTATAGTTCATCAGAATAAAAAAGAAAGTTTATTGATTAAAAGAAAAAAAGTTGTGCTGCCACATAATATAGCCAAGTTGTAAAATATACTAAAAGACAGTATGGATCACAGCACACCTTGTAGCACAATTCAAGTAAAAATGGGATTAGACACAACAGCACACAACAAAAGCTCTCTATCTTCTATACAAGCCCAAACATTATATCCAGATAATTAGTTTGTGTGTTAGTTAAATTAGTAAAGTGGAGTGATCTATGGTATCTAAGCAAACATTGCAAATCAAACAATACTAAAACAAACTTTTCTTTAGAGATAATGATAATTGATGACCATAAGGAGGACCGGTCCTGTGCTATGGTTTTGTCTGACTCTTACTCACCTCAAGAAGTTGTTTCATATTTTGAACTAATACAAAAAAAATGACTCAACTGACTTAATTATAAAGAAACAGCTACACGGATTAATTGCATATATGTATGTTTCATGGTAACCACTTAGACCGAGCCTTGCATTGCTTAAAGCCCTTGAAATCTCCTTTAATCTGTAATATATACTTAGCTTCTGTCTGTGATTATATATTTACAAAGTAAATGGCTGTATATCTATGTAACAAAATCCCTTTAGGAAATATCTAATGCTAGTAACTTTTATTTATTATTGTATTATTGCTTTGCATTTAGGACTCTGCTTTCAGATGAAATATGATTTTGCCTACATCTGACGTAATACAGTAGAGTAGCATAAAATTTCTCATCTCTTAGGCCATAAACAAATGGACTGACTGCCCTAGCGATGAGATTGAACATTATGAAGTTGAAAAAGCGGATTGACAAATATAAATGAATATCTCGCTCCATGATTAATGTTTCAATATAGGGACAAATAACTTCAGTTGTACACAGTGTAAGTTGAAGCATATGCAAAGAGATGGTGCGCAGACTTTTGACTGCTGACTTCTTGTCAACAGAGGCTGCTTGGGCAGAGATCACAATCATAACATAGCAAAATAACTGAACAAGTAACACTATTATAAAATCAATAATATATATAACACCCCTCATTAAGCGGTGCCAGTTCTCTGGCATCATAATTTCATAATGACAGAAGGTTAACTGAGACAGATATTCTTTCGAGCCAGTTGTGACAAGGATGAACAAATCCACAAATGACTTTAGGGAGCTTATGATCCAAATGATAAAAATAGCTGTAAGGGTCCTGCTGACAGTAGAGATAGCACTATGTCTCAGAGGCATACAAATGGCCACGTAACGTTCCACACACATTGCAGTGATAGTTAGTGGTGTGGTTGTTGTAAGTGTCTCCATGAGCATGCAAAATGGAATACAGAATGCCATGGGCATCAGTATATATCCATAGGAGAGAATTACTACTAAATCTGTCAGCATAAGAAAAGTCAAGTCCACAAATAAAGTATGGGCGAACAGTATATAGCGTGTTTCAGTTCTGAAGGCTTGTTTTCTAGAAAAGGTTAGGAGCATGAGGATGTTGATGTAGATGAGTGGCCACACAAAGATCTGGGTTATGGCCATTGATACATTCAACCTTATTGATGCTGATTGGACCAGTTGCAAATGATGACTGCTGTTACACTCTTCTGTACTCATAGCTAGGGAAAAAAATATGTCAATGTAATTACAACTGGCATACAAATTATACAATAGTACAAACAAAAATACAAATAATTATTATGATAACAACACTAGAATGTAGAAACTAAGTACAAATTATACATTTTACTAAAATACAACAGATGGGACCAGAAATATCTACCGGTGGATGTGGTAAAATGCTAATGAAGCTCATCTTTTAATGCATTACCTGCAGTTGTAAAGGAGTTTTCCTTAATAATGGAGACTCTGGACAAAAACAGATATATATATATATATATATATATGTTTGACCAGACTAATTTTAATATCCAATTACTGATCTCATCAATATGTAAGTTGGGTGGGGTCAGGGCTTGAAGTAAATGTGATGTATTTGCATAATATAAAAAATGCTAGGATATTTTTGAATAGGAAATAAGTGCTGTTATTACAAACAAATAAAAAAAATGAGGTATTGCCATTTCAGAAATATTTTTCCAGTAAATTACATGATCTCTCCCAGGCTTTAAATAACTACCATCACATTGTTAACCTGTTAGCTATATAACTAAAACTTAAAAAGTATTTCTTCTTTTTTTGTATACTGAAATTTAGTTAGGATTCCTTTGCTAGCAGTGACCTAGAAATTAGATCTTTAAGGACTTTGAAAGTGATATTATACTTGTATGGGAACCCTTTTTAAACCTTGTGGTTATGACCATAATATTACCATAATTCCTCAAACCACAAAGATCATGTGTAGGGGAAAAACTATACGCAAATCCTATACCTGCCTGAACCACTCAAATAGATCACTAATTCATTAGTGTTCAGTAAAATTTGTTTTGGTACCACATCACTTTAATTACCAGTGGAAGCAAATCATAGTGAATTGGGTCACATAGGAGCAAATGACACTCAGTTAGATTTTCAATGTCAGTCTCTTACCAAAACAATGTCTAAATATACACTCACTAACCATTTTATTAGAAACATGTGTACACCTGCTCATTCATGCAATCAGCTAATTATATTGAGACTAGGGCCGTGTATAAGTGTGTGTGTGTGTGTGTGTGTGTGTGTGTGTGTGTGTGTGTGTGTGTGTATATATATATATATATATATATATATATATATATATATATATATATATATATATATATATATATATATATATATGTATCTGGGATGTAGACAATACTGTGGCATTCAACATTGCGTTCACTAATTCACCCTCACACATAATTTTAGCCCTAGTAACCTCAGACTGAAAAAAGCATATATCATTAGATCCTACATGAATAACTATCTTAGAGCATGTGTGCATTCCTAACACCCTAAGCTTATGTGCGATGTTTGGCCCCCTGGCTCCAGGTATACAGCTAACAAGATTTTTCAAACTATTTCAAACCTTAAGGACTAAGATACAGTATATCAGTGCAATTGTCTAATATGAGTAAACCATTGCTCTCTGACAACTCACTTTGGTCTTTTCTATGCTCTACCCATTTCTAATTACAGGCCCCTCTGAAAGTATTAAAACAGTAAGGTCAATTCTGTTTTTTTCACTATATATTGAAGACATTTGGGTTTGAGATCAAAAGACAAATATGAGATGAGAGTTTAGGATTCAGTTTTTATTTCCTGTTATTTACATCTAGATGTGTTAACATAAAACATAGAACCTTTTGTATCAGACCAGCCAATTTTTAGGTGAGCAAAAGCAAATTTATTTTATTTTTTTTTTTTTGCTTTTCCAGGCTTGTACTGCAGCTTCTTCCAGCTGTTGTTTGTTTTGGGTGAGTTCCACTCTTCAGTCGGTGAAATGGATGCTCAACTCAGTTAAGGTCTGGTGATTGACTGGTCTAAAACCTTCCACATTTTACCCCTGATGATGGCTTTTGTTGTGTTGGCAATGCTTTTTGGATGGCTGCATGATAAAGTTCCTCCCAAATGCCTTGGTTGCATTTCTCTGTAAATTTGAAGATGGTTTACATTTACGGCATTTGGCAGACGCTCTTATCCAGAGCTAATTACATTTATTTCATTTATACAGCTGAGCAGTTGAGATTTCAAGGGCCCAGCAGTGGCAGCTTGGTGGTGTTGGAGTTTGAACTCATGATCTTCTGAGCAGTAGGCCAACGCCTTAACCACTGAGCTACCACTGCCCTCCGGTTTCTGTAGACATCTGAATTCATTCTTCTGCTATTGTCATGAGTTACATCATAAACATCAATAAAGATTAGTGAGCCTTTTCCAGAAGCAGCCATGTAAGCCAAAAGCCATGACACTACCGCCACCATGCTTGACTGATGAGCTTCTATGTTTTGGATCATAAGCAGATCCTTTCTTTCTCCACACTTTGGCCTTTCCATCAAAGGTTAATCTTGGTTCCAGAACTTTTGTGGCTCATCTCTGTATTTCTTTGCGAACTCCAATCTGGCCTTCTGATTCTTACTGCTCACGAGTGGTTTGCATCTTGTGGTATGATCTCTATATTTCTGCACTTGAAGTCTTTTCGAATGGTGGATTGTGCTACCTTCACCTTGCCCTGTGGTGGTCGTTGGTGATGTCACCAACTCTTGTTTTTGGGTTTTCTTCACAGCTCTCACAATGTTTCTGTCATCAACTGCTGTTGTTTTCCTTGGCCAATTTGTTCCATGTCTGGTTGTTAGTACGTCAGTGGTTTCTTTCTTTTTCAGGATATTCTAAATTGTTGCATTGGTGATGCCCAGTGCTTGCACAATGGTGCTGATAGATTTTCTTTTCTTAGCTTCAAAATGGTTTGCATTTCTCCCATAGACGGCTCTCTGGTCTTCATGTTGGTTTAGCCTTTTTAACAACAAATGCAGTCTTCACAGGCGAAACCTAGGGCCCAAACCAAGAGTAGACTTTCAGAGCTATTAATTCTTTAAACAATCAATTTAAAAGGGCACAACTGGCAGCAAGAATCACCATCATCATCAGTCACATGTTTCAGTATTTTTGATCACTTGAAGAAATGGGTGGGTTCAAACAAAAGGTGCCATATTTTAAGTTGTTTAACACATATAGATGTAAATATGAGGAAATGAAAGCTGAAATTCTGATTTATCGTCTCATACTGATAATTGATCCAAGATGACAGTGGCAGTAGCACGCAGCGGCCACTTTGGGTCCACTAATATGGTGCACGTTACATGTAGCCTACACCAATTGGGAAACTTTTTAAACAGATGTACATCGGAAGCACTGGTGTACATGTCTATCATTACCAAATTTTGCTGAAAATTGGAGAACAAAGCTCAGGAGGAATAAACAGTGGACTGCGGGAAGAGTTACACAACCTCAGGCTGATACGTGAACCAGGCCCTGGGACCGTGGTATTGCTTGATGCTGCAGGCCGGGAGAGAGGTGACGGAAATGGTGTGTGAGGCGACAGAAGCGCGGAAAGAGAGTGCTATGCTAAAGGCTAACCCCAGCTGTCTGGCTCTACCATCCAGTCGCTTTCTCCACAATAAACTGGATTTACTCAGACTACTATCTACACTTTAGACCTTGTTTACACCAGCATTCATGGTGCTTACAAGGCTGTACCCCACCCCCACCTCGGTGGCTCAGACCACATGTCTGTTTTGCTAATCCCGGCATACAGACCACTCCTGAAATGTGCCAAACTGGTTCTGAAACAGGTGAGAACCCGGTCTGAGGGAACCATCTCAGCACTTCAGGACTGTTTTGAGCATGCAGACTGGAAAATGTTCAGAGAGGCTGCTACATACCACAACAACACAGACATGGAGGAATACAAAACATCAGTGACTGGCTACATCAGCAAGTGCATGGATGATGTAACTTCCTTCAAGACCATCACCAGAAGTGCGCTCACTGCTGCCTGAAGCATAGAACAATATGCCAGCATGGAAGACCACCCCAACTCCCACCGACTAAGTACTTTGTCTGTCTGCAGTAAATGTCAGGAAAACTCTATCCAAAGTTAACCAACTGAAAGCTATAGGTCCTGACAACATACCTGGCCGGGTGCTCAGGGAATGTGCTGATCAGCTTGCAGATGTCCTCACAGACATCGTCAACATTTCCTCAGGTCAATCAGTCATCCCTGTGTGCTTCAAGATGACCAACATCATCCCTGTGCCGAAGAAATCATCTGTGTCCTGCCTATTCAGGACTACCGACCTGTTGCACTCACCTATCATCATGAAGTGCTTTGAGCGGCTAGTCATGAAACACATAAAGAGCAGTCTTCCCACCACACTGGACCCATTTCAGTACATTCACCATCCCAAGTGCTCAACAGAGGATGCCATATCTGCTACCATCCATCTTTCTCTGACCCATCTGAAGGACAACTACAAAAAGGATAACTACAATTATGTAAGGATGCCGTTCATAGACTTCAGTTCAGCATTCAACACAATCATCCCACAACAACTGATAACAAGGCTGAGCCTGCTGGGTCTGACCACCTCCCTCTGAAACTGGATCCTGGACTTCCTAACTGGGAGACCACAGTCCATCAGGATCAGCAACTCCACCTCCAGCACCACCACACTGAACATCGGCGCCCCCAGGGCTGTGTGCTCAGTCCACTACTGTTTACCCTGCTGACTCATGACTGTTCTGCAAAGTTCAGTTCTAATCACATCATCAAGTTTGCTGATGACACTATAGTCATGGGCCTCATCAGCAACAATGACGGGTCAGTGTAGAGAGAGGAGGTGAACTAGCTTGCAGAATGGTGCAGAGAGTCTTTCTCTTAATGTTGATATCTTGATGTTGATAAATGTTGATAATATCATAGGAGATGATTGTCGACTTCAGGAGGACCCAAGTGGACCAATCACCACTGCACATCAATGGAACAACTGTGGAGAGAGTCAAAAGATCCAAGTTTCTTGGTGTGCACATGACTGAAGACCTCCTTTGGACTCTCGACACCACCTGCCTAGCCAAGAAGGCCCAGCAGTGCCTCCACTTTCTGTGGAGGCTGAAGAAAGCTAAACTCCCCCCTCCCATCCTCACTTCCTTCTACAGAGGGATGATAGTGAGCCTCCGACAACAAGACCCTTCAGTGAATTGTGAGGACAGCTGAAAGATCATGGAGTCGTTCTACCCACCATCGACACCTCATTCAACAACCGTTGCATCCACAAAGCCACCAGTATTGTGGATGACCCATCTCACCCCTCTCATGGAATCTTTACCCTCCTGCCATCTGGCAGAAGGTACAGGAGCATCGGTGACACCACTGCAACAGTTTCTTCCCTGAGGCAGTCAGATTACTCAACACCCTGCTGCCTCCCAGTGCTCACTTGGACTAGTCAAACACCTAACCCAGTAAGACTCTGTACCACTGCACCCTGCACTTTACATAGCTGCATCAATTACTTTTATATTATAGAACTCATTTTTGCTGCCAATATTGCTGCTATACTTGTGCTGCTACATTACACAATAGTTTACTGTTTACAGCCCATGTCTGTGTATTTATTGTCCTGTGTATTTATTGTTCTGTTCTGTTTATTTATTGTCTTGCACTTGTCTCACACTGTTGTGTATTTGCACTTTATGTAGTCTTGCGTACCGTTTTGTGTTGCACCATGGTCCTGAAGAAATGGCATTTCATTCCAATGTATTCGAGCTACAGTATTTAGAGAAATGACAATAAAAACCCACTTGACTTGACTTGATATTCATCTTTTGATCTCAAACCCAAATGTCATTAATATATAATGAAAACATAGAATTGCCCTTGCTGTTCCATTACTTTCAGAGGGGACTGTAGTCTGATGACTGCCTGTAATTAGACATGTTGACTTGATGTGAACCATGGACCTTGCTCAAGGGTCCAACTGTGGCAGCTTGGCGGTGACCTTCTGATCAGTAACCTAGAACCCAGATTCAGCCAAATGCTTCAAAATTTATATTAATGCATTTGCTCTCTGTAACATGTAAACAGTGTTAGGATAGTTAAAAAAAAAAGTACAAGTTTAAAAAAAAGCAATCACTACAAATTACAAATTACTAATTACTTCTTTCAAAATGTAATGGGGATTACTTTACTCATTACAGTACTCCCTGGAAAAAGTCACCCCTTTACTCATTATTTTACTTCCAGTTTTCTCCCTAAAACCCTATACTAATCTGTACCAATTAGAAAGTACAAAGATGACAGCTAATAGTAATTTAAATGCTTTATTTGAGAAACAAGAGAAGTGGTAGTTAACAGTAAACATGCTTTAAATGAATTGTCACTGTCCCTGCATTTGCTTTGAACAAAAACAAATTTCATTAAGATTTATATAGTAGAATCATATAGTCCTAAAAGAGCTGCCTTGAAATAACAAGCTTACAGAGTGTTATGTTCCAAAAAACATAATTGCATATTACTTACATTACGTCTGTGACATTTTAAGCATATGGTCCAGCAAATATAAGACTTGAATTCACAAAAAATAATTTTCTCAAAAACACATCTTTGTGCATGAAAATAAAATGTTAGTATTTATCCAAATATCTTGTAAATGTTTTTTGGGCGGATGATGGTGCAGTTTTACCTTATTTAGTATTTGTTGGAATGATGGTGACTTGTCGAAATGATGGTGAAATGGTAGCATTTCCTCAAATACGTCTTGATACAAGTCTCTTCGTCACTTTCTGAGATACCTTTACTCTTTACGCTGGATAACAATGCAGTTTAGCCTGTTTATGTTAGGTTGGGGCACTGTCTCCTTCAGTACAGGGGTCTTAAGCCACAGGTTTTGTTATTGCATGCACCCTGATTAAATGCATCGACAACTTTCATGTCGAATTTGCAGCATTTGAAAATTGTCTTTGGCTTGGACACAACTTACACTTTACAGTGATCTTTTTTTATCTTTGTGTGAAACAAATTCAAAATCATGAGAATATCTCCATTTGTGGAAACATCCACTCTAGTCCTCCTCTGTCATTGTAGTCTAAAATTAGCTTGCGTTTGCTCTGCACTCTTCACACTGTCAATCCAAGTTGTGCAGTCAGCTGGGTGTGGGCGGGCATGCAAATTATGCAGTAAATAGCTAATATATAGAGGAAATATTCATTAGTAATTAATATTTTTTACTTAGAAACATGAGTAATGGAAGTAATTGTAATATGATTACAAGAACTTGAGACACATCATGATTGATGCTGATCACGGCTAGTCCAGTGAGACACCTTTGGGCCGTGGTAGACCACAAGTATGTTTTAATCAGCTTGAGTTTTGAAAAGCTCATCTCTGCAGCTGCCACAGTCACCAGGATAGTCACAGATATCCTTAGTGTCACCCACATGTTTGGGTAGATTTCTTGCAGTTGCTTTTGTAGCGTATGATCTATACTCAAACTGATTCCTAAATTAACCCAAACTAAACATAGAGTAACCCCGAGAGGCCTCCTCTGACCAGATGCACCTTTGGAATGCAAAAAGTCTCTCTGGGACCCACACAGGACTTACCCCTGCAATAAAAGAAACCTTTGATGACTGAACTTCTGGGAAACTTCATGATTAGTTCGTCAGCAGGGATCCAACACACACACACACACACGCACACACACTTACTTTACGACACACACACACACACCCACGCTTACCTTACACACACAATGGAGAAATCCCTCTCTCTTCAATGTAACGTGTAATTATATGTAATTATTCCATGTCTAAATAGTGTGATGTTATTTTGTTTACATATATTGTGTGTTTAACTAACCGTAATGACTTTAGATAGTTTAATCTAGCATATCATTTTAAATGTTTGTAACCAGGTTTTATTTGTAATATTCTTTACAAATCCATCGAGTTTGGTATGTAGTTAATCGTCTCGAGATACCCGGATTGATTATGCATATCACTTTGCAATGGGATACATCATTTCATGTTTTTCCTTTAATTTCATTTATAACACGGTATAGACCGGCTCCTCCCTCGACATTTAAATTAGGGTCCGAGACCAGACAAAGAGAGTCATCCGGACATGCAAACCTAACTTCCTGATTGGCAGGGTGCCAAGGGCACAACTGTGCCAGGGTGCCAAGGGCACAACTGTGCCCAGGGCACAACTGAAAGAATGCTAATTGGCACAATTAATTCAGTTGTCACTGGAGGGTGCACTTAAAAAAAAAAACCTCTTGTGCAGCCCCCCTGCCATTTTTCATAATAAGCAACTGAGTATGTCGCCTATGCCACGGGCCGGCCCTGCGTATTACCCCCAACACTGCAAGAAATGTTAGACTAATTGCTTTGTGGATACAAAATTCTTTAGTCTGAAAGGTTTGCTGGGGTGGGTTGGGTCCTTGATGATCCTGGCTGCTCTCTCTTTAGGCAACACTGTCTGTGTGTGTTCTCTATGGTTGGTAGTCCTGTTCCTATTATGTGTCGTGCTGTTTTGATGACCCATTGTAGAGCCTTTTGTTCAGCCCTGGTATAGCTGTTGTACTATACCATGATATCTCAGAGGGCTATCCATAGCACACCTGTAGATATTCACCAGCAGCTTCTGGTGCAGGTTGACTCTCCTCAGCCTCCTCAAGTAGTAAAGGCGCTGCTGTGATTTTTGAGCTATTTAGGAGGTATTGGCGGACCAGGAGTGGTCGTCAGTGATGTTGATGCATAAGAATTTAAAGCTGGACAGTTTTTCCACTGGCTTATCTCTGATGTATAATGGTTTGTCCTCTGTTTTCAGATGATGTGTTATTTTGTCTTTTTGTTGTTGAAGGCTAGGTCTCCTCACACCATTCCAATCAGATTTCTTACCTTTGTGAGAACCTTGTTTGCAAACTTAATGATGCTGTTGGAGTTGTGAATTGGCACACAGTCCCATTCACATAAATGAAGAGGGCTTAGAGGAGGGGGTTGAGAAAACATCCTTGTGGTACACTGGTGCTGAGGTTCAGGGTGGAGGAAGAGTGCCCCCTACTTTGACGGTCTAGGGACAGTTGGTTACGAAGTCTGTTATCCAGGTACAGATGGATGTATTTAGTTACAGATGGTTAGGGATAATTGTGTTGAATGCCGAACTGTAATCGACTAACAACATCCTGACATAGGCATCTTTGTTTTCCAGATGGTTCAGAGCATTATGTAAAGTGATGGAGATTGTGTCCTCAGTTGACCTGTTTGCCTTGTAAGCAAACTGATGCTGGTGAATGATGCTCTTTATGTGGGCTGTAACCATTCTCTCTAAGCGCTTTGTGATAATGGGGGTCAGATATTTGGAATGGGGATGATAGGTGCAGGCTTAAGGCATGAGGGGCCACAGCTTGAGACAGAGAGTAACTAAAGATGTTAGTATAACTCCTGTCTTTGAGTGCCCATCCTGAGACACCATGAGGTCCTGCTGCCTATCTTTGCATTGACAACTTTCAGGACCCTCCTCACCTCATGTTTATAGAAAGTGAGCAAAGTGTCTTCAGAGTAGTTCTGTGTTATCAAATCTGGCAAAGAATGTGTTAAGTTCATTTGCCTGTAGTTTCTAATGGTCCAGATGTCTTGCCATACACACATGGTGGTCAGAGTTGTTTAAGTGGTCCTCTACTTGCTGCTTTTAGTTCCTTTTAGCAGAACTTTAATCAGCATTCTTGACAGTGTCCGAGACAAGGTTTTCATTAGCGTCTGGACCGTCATCTTTAAACACAAGCACTTGCCTTTAAGCCTGAAAAATTAGGGAACAGAAAATGTTCACCAGAACTGAAGGCTGTATTGCGTGTTCTGAGAAGCATACAGACCTCACTGGTCAGCCAGGTTTTCTGGTTTGAAAACATTCAAATGCTTTTGGTTGTGGTGACATTCTCAACACAGCTGTTGATAGTGGAGACATGTTCTTCCGTGTTTACGTATGAGTTCCGCATTGCTTGGTACTCAAATAGACTCCACTTTGTTCTCTCAAAACAGTCCTGTAGCTGTCAGACTGTTTTGTAGTTTGGGGTCAGAAATAAAGAAAGTGGTCAGACTGTCCAAGGTTGGGGCAGGGAGAAGCCTCCTCATCTATATAGCTGAGTTCTTTATCCTGAATGCCCACTATGAGTCTGTCCCTAATGTACTAATTTCTGAGAACATTTATTGACAGCATGTCAAATAAAGCACATATCCTTGGTTGGCTTTAGTTGTTTAATGAAAATAAAATTCAGCTCATACACACAGACAGTATCCTTGTCTCGGACACTGTCAAGAATGCCGATTAAAGTTCCTGTTAAGGTTTATGAAAATACCATATCCTTGTGGGATTTGTCACACAAGTGGTTACCACTTCTCTATTTATGTCCACTAAAGTACATCCTCATTACATAGCCTCTAATGTGACAAATCCCACAAGGATGTGGTATTTTCATAAACCTTAACAGGAACTGTTAAGTGAAGGAAGTGTCCGAGACAAGGTTTTCAGTAGCGTCTTGACCGTCATCTTTAAACACAAGCACTTGCCTTTAAGCCTGAACAGAAAATGTTGACTAAATAATCAGCTAGCTGGAATTTTCCCTTGCTGTCAAATGTAATATGTTGTAACATAAAAGCATGACAATTTAAAAATGACAAAATAAAAAATGTACTACGATAATATATGAATAAGAAGATTGCAAACATTCAAATTAACATCTAATAGGAGTCTAGTATATGCTCAATATATCTTTGAATAAATAGTCCTAGTTGTAATTATAACATTAATCACTGAAAATCTGGCTTCCACCCTCATTTTTTGGCAGCTTATAAAATATCACTTGATTCAGCACATCCTATTCTTTTGCATTTTATTTTTCATATTGTGCATTGAGAGTTAATTGTGTGCACAATATAATGTAGTGAAGAGACACTAAATCGAGGTCATAAAATCATAATGTGTGTGAGGCTATTTTATCACACTTAATTTGCTAGGTTGATTTGACAAATGAATAAAACAATGGCTGTGTTTTTGTCAATTTTATGATCTCTCCTTCAAAGAAAATATGACAAATATAAAAAAGTTAGCCAACATATAAAAGTTAGCCAAGCATTCTTCTGCCCCACTTACAACTCACTTTTTGTAACTGCTGTTCATAATTTATCCATAAATGCAGACAGGCAGCTGGATTTTTTTTTATAACTTCTTTTTGAACTCTTTCAAGTCTGGAATGCTCTACTGGTTTCATGCAATTCTTCCTCCTAATACCAAACATGGTAACCCTTTTGTTCAAAAAGGGTTTTCCATCTCCTCCAAATGCATTTTGGAAAAATGGTTGATTTGTTAGGTTCCCTCTCTCTCTCGCTACGAAGCTAGCAGAGGCTAGCGGAGCAACGTACTTCCACATTCCACTGAGCGCATTCCAGCGCTATTCATAAAAACCCTTCGGACTCATTCATGAACTCACGTTTGTTTTCTTTGCATTGTGCTTCTGTTTTCTTGCACGTCATGTCTCCGCCTCCCGTGTTCTACCATGTGCGCTTGTGTTTTGGTTTGTGTCATGTCTCCGCCTCCTTATGTTTATTGGTTCCTTGGTTTACGTCATGCCTCTGTCCCCGTTATGTCATTGGTTCTTGTTTATTGTTTGATTATTGGTTTCAGGAGTCTCTAATTTGTGTCTGTGTATTTAAACCCCGTTCTGTTTCCGCTTCCTTGCGGAGTATTAGTGAGTTAGATTAGAATAATTTAGAATTGTTTCAAGCTCGTTGTTCATAGTTCTATATCCGTAGCTCTTTGTTCGTGGTTCCCAAACCACCTCCTTGCCTCGCGTGTTTTTCCCTTTGTTTTGTTTTCTGCCTTTGGATTACTGCCTTTTGGATTACTGCCTCATTCGCTAAGTATTATGTCTGTGGATTATTGCCTCCTTGTTGTTCAATGGATGATGGTTGGTTTTTTGGTTGTTCCTTTATGTTTGAATAAAGTGTTCCTAATAAACTGATGTTTCCCCTGCACATGCATCCTGACTCCCTCACCTACCTCCAATTTACGTAACATGATCGAGTAAATAATTAACTCATTAGTGTTAATTACATCACCTGTATTTCACATTTGCCTTTCAATCACTGCTGATGATATGTTATATATGTGTCAGTAAGAAGGGCTGATCATCAGCCCCAATGCACCAGGGGTGTAATCTAAGAGGTGTTTAACAAGCCCTTTACATGACTTTAACTGATAGACTGCATAAATCTACTTCAAAGGGTTTCTTAGGATTAGCCTGACCAAGCCTCACTTCATATCATTTTGTGGATTTTTCTTATGACCATTGGTGGTCCAAAATAATCAGCTTTCAGACATTTGTTAACAGAAAATATTCTGATGTGGATGCTGAAAATTAAACCTTACTCATTCATTCATCTTCAGTAAATGTTTTTTCCTGGTCAGGGATCTGGTAAATCCAGAGCCATATATTGATATACACTGGCCGAGCACTTTATTAGGAACACTATACTAATACTGAGAAGAGCAGGGGTGTCCAATGTTATCCGCAAATGGCCAGTGTGGGTGCAGGTTTTATTCCAATCAAGCAGGAGCCACACCTGATTCCACCAGTTTAATCAGTTGAGCTTGGCTTTTAATAGATTCAGGTATGTGCTTGGTTAGAATGAAAATCTGCAGCCACACCGGCCCTTTCCGGATAAGATTGGACACCCCTGGAGCAGGGCCTCACGTATTCTCTCAAAATAAGCCTCATTTCTTCATGGCATGGATTCCAAAAGATGTTGAAAACATTCCTTTGAGATTCTGGTCTATGGTGACATGATTGCATCACGTAATTCCTGCAGATTTTTCAGGTGCACTTTCATGCCGTGAATCTCCTATTCTACCACCTCCCAAAGGTGTTCTATTGGATTCAGATCCAATCACTGGGAAGGCCACTGAAGAATATTGAACTCATTGTCATGTTCATGAAACCAGTTTGAGGCGATTTTGGTTTGTGACATGGTGTAGTATCATGCTGGAAGAAGCCATTAGAAGATGGATAAATTCAAATAGGCTGTGGCATTCAAGTGATGATTGATTGGAAGTAACAGGCCCAAAGTGTGCCAGGAAAACATACCTCACACCATTATACCACCTCTGTTGACACAAGGCTGGCTGGGTCCATGGATTTATGCGGTCATGCCAAATTCTGACCCTGCCACCTGTGTTCCTCAGTAGAAATTCAGATTCATCAAAGCAAGCTCCAGTTTTGGTGAGCCTGTTGCATGAATGAGTAGGTGTACAGGTGTTCAAATGCTCAGTGACTGTATATTGAGGATGAACCCATGTATTGATATTATTTAAGCTGTGAAAGACAACGGGGCTAGCAGCTGCCCCTGGCTAGAACAAACATAAAGCGATGCCCTTGTGCACTCCACTCTAAAGACCCAATGAGGTCCAGTGAGATGGTGGCGAAGGCGGATGCAAGTGCAGATTTAAATTTTAATAAAGATTGAAAACAAAATGCAAAAACAGAAACTAGGAACACACAAGGCTTTGAAGTAAACATAAACCAATGACCGAAACATGAAACTGTTGTAAGAAAGACAAACGAAAGACAAAGTGTGCAGTGAAAGCGTGGCTCTACAGGTGCATCTCAATAAATTAGAATGTCGTGGAAAAGTTCATTTATTTCAGTAATTCAACTCAAATTGTGAAACTCGTGTATTAAATAAATTCAGTGCACACAGACTGAAGTAGTTTAAGTCTTTGGTTCTTTTAATTGTGATGATTTTGGCTCACATTTAACAAAAACCCACCAATTCACTATCTCAACAAATTAGAATACTTCATAAGACCAATAAAGAAAACATTTTTAGTGAATTGTTGGCCTTCTGGAAAGTATGTTCATTTACTCAATACTTGGTAGGGGCTCCTTTTGCTTTAATTACTGCCTCAATTCGGCGTGGCATGGAGGTGATCAGTTTGTGGCACTGCTGAGGTGGTATGGAAGCCCAGGTTTCTTTGACAGTGGCCTTCAGCTCATCTGCATTTTTTGGTCTCTTGTTTCTCATTTTCCTCTTGACAATACCCCATAGGTTCTCTATGGGGTTCAGGTGTGGTGAGTTTCCTGGCCAGTCAAGCACACCAACACCATGTTCATTTAACCAACTTTTGGTGCTTTTGGCAGTGTGGGCAGGTGCCAAATCCTGCTGGAAAATGAAATCAGCATCTTCAAAAAGCTGGTCAGCAGAAGGAAGCATGAAGTGCTCCAAAGTTTCTTGGTAAACGGGTGCAGTGACTTTGGTTTGCAAAAAACACAATGGACCAACACCAGCAGATGACATTGCACCCCAAATCATCACAGACTGTGGAAACTTAACATTGGACTTCAAGCAACTTGGACTATGAGCTTCTCCACCCTTCCTCCAGACTCTAGGACCTTGGTTTCCAAATGAAATACAAAACTTGCTCTCATCTGAAAAGAGGACTTTGGACCACTGGTCAACAGTCCAGTTCTTCTTTTCCTTAGCCCAGGTAAGACGCCTCTGACGTTGTCTGTGGTTCAGGAGTGGCTTAACAAGAGGAATACGACGACTGTAGCCAAATTCCTTGACACATCTGTGTGTGGTGGCTCTTGATGCCTTGACCCCAGCCTCAGTCCATTCCTTGTGAAGTTCACTCAAATTCTTGAATCGATTTTGCTTGACAATCCTCATAAGGCTGCGGTTCTCTCGGTTGGTTGTGCATCTTTTTCTTCCACAATTTTTCCTTCCACTCAACTTTCTGTTAACATGCTTGGATACAGCACTCTGTGAACGGCCAGCTTCTTTGGCAATGAATGTTTGTGGCTTACCTAGTGAACCAAACTGAGAGACCATTTTGAAGGCTCAGGAAACCTTTGCAGGTGTTTTGAGTTGATTAGCTGATTGGCATGTCACCATATTCTAATTTGTTGAGATAGTGAATTGGTGGGTTTTTGTTAAATGTGAGCCAAAATCATCAGAATTAAAAGAACCAAAGACTTAAACTACTTCAGTCTGTGTGCATTGAATTTATTTAATACACGAGTTTCACAATTTGAGTTGAATTACTGAAATAAATGAACTTTTCCAGGACATTCTAATTTATTGAGATGCACCTGTATATACAAGTGCTCATTAGTTCCAAATGTGAATCAGGTGCTGACAGTCATGTGATGGAATCAGGTGACGTGCAGTTGCTGATGGGAATCGTAGTCCTTAGTCTTATTCCGGGATTTACATGACAATATCATCTTGAATGCCTGGCCAATAGAAATCTGCCATGTTTAGTATTTTGTTCAGACCTAAATGTCCAGTCATAGGATTAATATTTAATTTGAGTACAAACCTGTATGATTACAAATATATTAAAAAGCAAAAGACGAAGAAAAACTACAAAGCTACATAATACTCTAAAGATATGGAACTAGGATTTTGATCTGGGTTAATTATAACTTATGTAAACATTTAAGGAAATACAACTAATGCTACCACAAATACTGATGCATAAAAAATAAAGTGATACTAGAAGAATTTATTAGTGTACTTTAATATTACTTTATTATTACTTTTATATTACTTTTGCAGTAATGTTGGAGTCATATGATAGATTGTGTTTGAACAGACTCATTTTAATATCCAGTTATTGACATCATCAGATCTTTTTATGGTATATTTATCACAGCACAAAGAACCCACTTGAAACACACAAGTAAATAATTTCTGAGTGAAGTTTATTTGATGCAGCATAATAAGAAACTAATTACTATTTTTACTGTTATACCATAATTTTTACATATATAAATTTAACTTATTTCCATGTGTATATTATATGCATTTAATTGATTACAATATAAAAATCTGTATTAAGTCTAAAACCACAAAGATTAATAGACTGTATGTTCTGTGGACAAACATTACATCAGCATGTGTACAAATCTGGTAATTACATGTGTGGAGACATCCCTGTAGCCTAATCTGAGCCAAAAGTCATTAACGGAACATTTGTTTTCATAATGCTTCAGTTTAATTACAATGGAAGCAGATGTTGATGCACTGTGTCTCATGTGACCAAGTGACCCTCAGCTACATTTTCCATTTCACTTGTATTAATGAATATGTTTAATAATTTATAACCTGCTTGTCTTTCCGAACCCATAATTAGACACAAAGGATTTGAGAAAGTTGCATCAGAGCTCCTCTTAGTTAATTACATAATTAACTAATAGGAGCTGTAATGCAAGTTTTACTTTTAGAGCCTAAGAATGTGAAATGTTATCAGCTTTCTTATGTAAGTGGATTTGATAACATTGACGATATTCTGGCTTCAGTGTCCATCACTAGGTTCAATGCACTGTAGCAAACTGATTACTGCATGCAACCTAGCTTGCTATTCACATCAGTGACGCATGTCTGAAAGTGAATGAGGATAAAGTGTCTTTTTTGTTTGCCATACAGAACAAATACCAGTTAACCAAGGGAAAATAGGACAGCTTAGCTGAATGCCACTGCATAGTTTAACAGAGGAATAATTCGTAATGGGTGACTGAATTACTGAAAAAATAAGTTTCGATAATTCTACAGTCTGGAGTAATTTATTCCAATAATACCACAGCTACCACGCATCAAGACATTTTTTTCAGGTTGATGTAAAAATTTTTCTAGGTTTTTTCCCTAAAATGATTTTCTAATGTTGTACAATACAGGTTCCTAACAATTCTTACCCCTCACTGATATACAATTAGTTAAAACAATTATCTTATTTCATGCAATCTGCAATTTTGGGACGAAATATAGTCTGAGATGGGAGAAGTGAAATCAGCAAGTGATTTTTGTGTGTGTGTGTGTGTGTGTGTGTGTGTGTGTGTGTGTGTGTGTGTGTGTGTGTGTGTGTGTGTGTGTGTGTGTGAGAAAAGTCATGAATTTAGAGAGCATACTAAACACCACGTACAACTTAACAAAACAACACTACCATACTACAGGGCTGTGCTAATACAATCACATATCGATATGTGATTTTCACAATATTTTATCAATACTTCAGGTACTTTAATCGTATTACATAATTTCCAACAGTTCAGTTAATAAAAAAAGTTCACACAAATAAGCATTAATTCTGTAAGCAACATTCCTCAGCTTCTATTAAAGTAAATCGTCAAGAGACTAACTATTCCCACAGATTTACTCTTGCTCTCTGACATAGATTCATAAAACATTATTATGGCGCAGCATTGTTTAAAATCATATATTAAATTCAGATCCATTATAGTAGCCACCTACTGATCACATTACTGACAGCACTATACTTCTGCCAAGATCACTGTTTTGGAAATACCACGCAAAAACAATTGCAATACCACAGACTGTATTTCTTATAGTAAATTCTTGTCATATAGAAAGTGCTGTGATAATCCTGTCATAATTAGCTCTGCTCACTTGTTGTGTGGTAAGTTTTTGTTGTACTGCTGCAGTACCACAGGATTACCTCAGGATATTTTTGTAAGGGTAGGCCATCAACAATATAAACATCTTTACTGAAATCAGGGGGCCAGATAAGAAATAATCTTTAACAATCTATATTAAATAGATAAATAACACTGCCATCTTCTTATACTGACATTCAGTTACGTAGTGACAAACCACTCCAAGTGGAGAATTATTCGGGGTAAAAATAGTTGTTATTGTTTTCTAAGCATTTAATAAAAATAAACAAACAAACAAATAATTTATTCGGGGTAAAGAAAAAATCTTCGGGGCTACAGCCTCCAATGCCCACATGTCAAAAATAAAATTCATTGTGTGTTTATACATGCATAACTATAGATAAAGCTGAACATAAACAGTTCTGTAAAGTGAACAACTTTAACTTATATAAACTCACCTAGGGGGCAGAACACTGATGATGACCTGTGACCACATATTCGACCAACACATATGAACACATTCAACTGTGAAACACACAGCCACTCACCAAAAAACAGGCAGAAGTGATAAAAATAACAATGAAAAACATTATTCCAGCGGGACAAAGGAACAACAAGAGGGATGAGACAAAAGATCAGTTAAGCTACTCCAGCAAGTTCACACACACACATATATACATATATATTACGTTACGTTGTTCCCTGTTCTGTTACTTTTGATCATGTACCTAATAAAGTGACTTTTCCCCTGCGCATGCATCCAGGCCCCGTTTCTGTGTTTTATATATATATATATATATATATATATATATATATATATATATATATATATATATATATATACATATATATATATATATATATATACATATATACATACACACACACAGTGAGAATGAGTACACCCCTCACATTTTTGTAAATATTTTATTATAACTTTTCATGGGACAACACTGAAGAAATGACACTTTGCTACAATGTAAAGTAGTGAGTGTACAGCTTGTATAACAGTGTAAATTTGCTGTCCCCTCAAAATAACGCAACACACAGCCATTAATGTCTAAACCGCTGGCAACAAAAGTGAGTACACCCCAAGTGAAAATGTCCAAATTGGGCCCAAAGTGTCAATATTTTGTGTGGCCACCATTATTTTCCAGCACTGCCTTTACCCTGTTGGGCATGGAGTTCACCAGAGCTTTACAGGTTGCCATTGGAGTCTTCTTCCACTCCTCCATGATGACATCACAGAGCTGGTGGATGTTAGAGACCTTGTGCTCCTCCACCTTCCGTTTGAGGATGCCCCACAGATGACCAATAGGGTTTAGGTCTGGAGGCATGCTTGGCCAGTCCATCACCTTCACCCTCAGCTTCTTTAGCAAGGCAGTGGTCGTCTTGGAGGTGTGTTTGGGGTCATTATCATGTTGGAATACTGCCCTGCGGCCCAGTTTCTGAAGGGAGGGGATCATGCTCTGCTTCAGTATGTCACAGTACATGTTGGCATTAGCTCCCTAGTTCCAGCAGCACTCATGCAGCCCCAGACCATGACACTTCCACCACTTGTCTTTGTACTCCTCAACTGGTTGCCGCCACACACGCTTGACACCATCTGAACCAAATAAGTTTATCTTGGTCTCATCAGACCACAGGACATGGTTCCAGTAATCCATGTCCTTAGTCTGCTTGTCTTCAGCAAACTGTTTGCAGGCTTTCTTGTCTTGTGCATCATCTTTAGAAGAGGCTTCCTTCTGGGACGACAGCCATGCAGACCAATTTGATGCAGTGTGCGGCGTATGGTCTGAGCACTGACAGGCTGACCCCCCACCCCTTCAACCTCTGCAGCAATGCTGGCAGTACTCATACGTCTATTCTGCAAAGCCAACCTCTGGATATGATGCTGAGCACGTGCACTCAACTTCTTTGGTCGACCATGGCGAGGCCTGTTCTGAGTGGAACCTGTCCTGTTAAACCGCTGTATGGTCTTGGCCACCGTGCTGCAGCTCAGTTTCAGGGTGTTGGCAATCTTCTTATAGCCTAGGCCATCTTTATGTAGAGCAACAATTCTTTTTTTCAGATCCTCAGAGAGTTCTTTGCCATGAGGTGCCATGTTGAACTTCCAGTGACCAGAGTGTGAGAGCGATAAGACTGGCCTTAACACACCTGCTCCCCATTCAGACCTGAGACCTTGTAAAACTAACGAGTCACATGAGACCGGGGAGGGAAAATGGCTAATTGGGCCCAATTTGGACATTTTCACTTAGGGGTGTACTCTCTTTTGTTGCCAGCGGTTTAGACATTAATGGCTGTGTGTTGAGTTATTTTGAGGGGACAGCAAATTTACACTGTTATACAAGCTGTACACTCGCTACTTTACATTGTAGCAAAGTGTCATTTCATCAGTGTTGTCCCATGAAAAGATATAATAAAATATTTACAAACATGTGAGGGGTGTACTCACTTTTGTGAGATACTGTATATGACAAGTTGCATAACACAACTTGTCATTGAAACCTGCCAGTTACAAGAGGCTGTCCTTGTATTATGTCAGAGGTGTTACAGTCTGATGAGATGCCAGTGATCCTGAGTCTATCTGCCCTCCATCCTGATGCTCTACTTCTTCTTGCTGCTGAAGATATGGAATCAAAAATAACTAATGCTTGTACTGAAGTTCCTTTCAACACACAGCACTGTTTGACTTTATAGTATGTAGTTGTAAATGAGTAATGATTCAAGATCCCTCTATCCAGTGTCACCCAGAAGAGGAAGGGTTCCCTTTTGAGTCTGGTTCCTCTCAAGGTTTCTTCACATTATCTCAGGTAGTTTTTCCTTGCCATGATCACCTGTGGCTTGCTCATTAGGTATCTAAATCTAAATCTATATACAGATTTCTGTAAAACTACTTTATCAAAATGTCCATTGTTAAAAGCACTATATAAATTAAATTGAATTGAACAGAAAATACTGCCTGATGCTCAACTAAAACAAATAAAATGTCAGTCAAATGCTAGCATGTTTTATAGTTTGTCATTTTGTTTTTGTTCTTTAAATAACAGTTAATAGACTGTAGGTCAATAGTTGGATTATCACTCAAAATGCTTACAGTTGTGGCATATTTGAGGTCTATACAAGGAACTTATTTGTAGTATCAACTGAAGTGTTGTAATACAATTACTTCAAAGTAACCTTTCAAACAGCCACTATTAAAGGTATGAACTGATAGACAGCTCTGGTCCTGAGATTCTTTGCAGTGTTACTCTTGAAAAAGCATCCACACCTGTTTGAATGAACATATTTGTGTTTGTTGTATTAAATTGCATTTTGTAATAATTAATTGTAACTATTTACATTATAGTTAGTTTATTACAGTTCATAAATTTAAGCTACAAGTACATCTGTGGGTCAAAATAACATTTCTTACTGTGGAGCGTGTACCTTTGCAGTGGTCAGCCAGGGTTTCTTCAGAATGTACCACATTCAAAGTTTATTGTAGTCTAGGTGACTGAACTGTTGCCTGTTGATAAAATAAGCCTTCATTCTTTCTTCAGAATAAATAGTTTTTATGGAAACACACCAAATGTGTCACCATAGCTGCATAGCAACTACACACAGTATTTACAGTATACTTGCATTACATGGTGATGGTGTAGTGTGTAGTATTTCACAGGTTTACAAATGTTTAACTACATATAATATTTATATATTTTTAATATAAAAATAATTATCCTGTTTTGTTTAATTAGCAATCGTAGAAAGTTATATTCATGTAATTCCTATATTGCTAAGAAATCCTTTTTGATTTTTTTTCACACCAGATGCTTTCCTAAACAATATGCAAAACATTTAGTTGTAAAAATTGCTTCAGATTTCAGTGTTTTAAAAGATAATTATATAGTGCTACTTGTGGTCCTCATGTGGTTGTGGTTGTAAGTGCAGCAGCAGGCATGATAAGATCATCAAGGTGTGATAAGTTGTAAATGGTCTACACATGCACTATACATGCCAAAATTATGTGGACACATGCTTATCAACCATTGATTTGGGTACTGTTTTCAGGTTGGTTGGAACAGTGCTGCAAGAATTCAAAAGTTTTTGTGAAATCAGTAATACCCCAGTGTATGAAAGTGTGGAGGGAGACTCAGGAGGCAGTAAAATATTTTTTTATTGGTTTAATTTTTGTATTTTAATAATTATAATATTAATATTATTATAATATTGTCACGTGAGGGATGAGGCAGACAGATGCAAATGCAGGTAGAAATCCTTTAATAATAACTAGGCAGAAAAATCCAAATCATAAACAAAAATTGTAATCCAGAAACATGCAAAAGGTCAGACGATGAATAAACAGAATATCAGAGTGAATTGAAAGTCCTTTTAACTGTGATTGTGTTGTGAATGGGATTCAGGTGTGCATGATCAGAATGAAGGTGAACGTGTCAGTGTGTGAGAGTTCTGGAAGTTGCAGTCCATGGCGGTCATGTTTGTAGGCCGCAGTGCAGGTTGGGAAATGAAGTTCGTGGCATGAGTTATCCTAACAGAGCCCCCTCCCATGGAGCTCACTCCGGGAGCGATGTTCCTTCTTGGCCTACCTCTGGGACATGGACCTGGGCGATCGGGGTGACTGGCATGAAATTCCATTGTGAGGCCTGGGTCGAGAATGTCTTGGACTGGAATCCAGCAGTGTTCCTCTGGGCCGTACCCCTCCCACTCGATCAGGTATTCCAGCCGGCCTCTTCTTCATCGAGAGTTTAGGATGTTTTTGACTTGGTAGGCTGGCTGGCCTTTGATGTTAAGGGGAGGAGGTGGGGTAGCAGAAGGGAGATTGGTCACCAGTGGGCCTGGAACTACTGGCTTAAGACGTGGAACATGGAAGGAGGGGGAAATACGGCAACGACGTGGCAGTTCCAGTTGGTACGTAACTTAATTGATGCGTTTGATGATCTTGTATGGTCCGATGTATCAGGTGTTAGTTTTTTGCACATTTGGGGTTGTCAAAAATCCTTGGTGGCCAGCCACACCCGATTGGCAGGCTGATATTCAGGAGTTGGCCCTCTACTGCGATCCACATTCCTCTTTGCGCCGCTCTTTCTAGGCGTTGATGAGTACTCTCCCATATCTGTTCGCTACATTTGAACCATTCATCGATGGCTGGTGAATCTGTGATAGTGGCATTCCATGGAAATAAGGGGGGCTGGTATCCGAGAACACATTGAAAGGGCGTGAGCTGGGTGGCTGAGTGGTGTAGTGAGTTTTGAGCATATTCAGCCCAGGGTATGAACTGGGCCCGGTCCTCAGGGTTGGCTGAGCAAAATGTGCAGAGGAATCTTCCCACCTCTTGGTTGGCCCGTTCGACCTGCCCATTGGACTGGGGATGGTAACCTGAAGTGAGACTTACCATGACACCTAATTTCTCCATAAAACTGGCCCATACCCTGGAGGTAAACTGAGGGCCTCAGTCACTCATGATATCATCTGGAATCCCGAAATATCTGAAGACATGATTAAAGAGTAGTTCTGAGTCTGCCCCCTTTCTTTTCCATGAAGAAGAAGCCTGCAGATACTGGAGAAGTAGAGGGTCTTATGTAGCCTTGCTGCAGTGCATCTTGTATGTAGTCTTCCATGGCTTGTTGTTCTGTGAGGGAAAGGGGGTAAATGCAGCTGTGAGGAGGCGTGGATCCTGGGAGCAGCTCTATGGTGCAGTCGTAGGGTCTGTGGGGAGGTAAGCCGCTGGCTTTAGTCTTGCTGAACACTGTGCTTAGATCCTTATATTCCAGAGGAATGACGAAGGAGACATGACTTTCTGGACTGAAAGTCCAGTGGCAATGAGAGGCACGTATAGAGCACTGGTGGATGAGATGATCAGGCTGTCCACAATAGAAGCAGCATTTCTCTCTGTGACATCTCCCTCTGTCCACTTCGTTGAGCCTATTCGCCCCAGCTGCATGGGCTCCTCCGGAGAGGTGAGGTAATTATCTCACTGTAGACCTTGTGGACGTTTGAGGAGGAGGTGGTCTAGGCAGATGGCGAGATCGATGAGACCATCCAACGTGAGTTGTTCATCTCTGCAGGCTAGTTCCGTGAATTCATTGGTATTTAGACCTTGACGAAATGCTGCTTTCAGCGCGGTGTCATTCCAGCCACTTCTGGCTATGATGGTCCGGAATTGCACAGGTTAACAGTCTCTCGCCTGCTTCTTTGCCGTCAGGTGAGTGGTCGAACACATGCTGAAAAAGCTCAATGAAGCATAGGAGAGAGGACGCTGGTTCGCCTCCTTGCCTATATACAGCGCTGGCCCACGTTAAAGCCTTCCCTGTAAGCAAATTAACAAAACGGGACACTTTCTGTGCTTCAATCATTCCCTCAAAGCTAGCGAAATACATGGAACATTGGAGCAAGAAGCCTTGGCATTGGGAAACTTCCCCAGAGAATTTTTCTGGCACCGGCATGGGCAGAAGATATGACTGGGGTGGTGGGCGTGGTGGCACGCTGTTGGTAACGGCTTGGGAGAGTGAGTTTACCGTGGTCGGTGAGCTCCGCAAGGCACTGCCGCTGTTCTCCCATAAGCTGTCCATGAGCCGTGATCGCCTGCCAGCTCAGCTGCCTGCTCAGCTCTCCTACTGCATCCACTGCAGAGGCAAAGTATTCTGTCATGTGAGGGATGAGGCAGACAGATGCAAATGCAGGTAGAAATCCTTTAATAATAACTAGGCAGAAAAATCCAAATCATAAGCAAAAATCGTAATCCAGAAACATGCAAAAGGTCAGGCGATGAACAAACAGAATATCAGAGGCAAGGCAAAAAATCCAAAACACTAGGTAGAACATGGTCAATAACGTAAATACGAGCAGAGAGATATAAAGGCTTGGTATCATCACAAACACAAGGAATGGCGCATATACTTCACAAAGAGTGAGTGAATTGAAAGTCCTTTTAACTGTGACTGTGATTGTGTTGTGAATGGGATTCAGGTGTGCATGATCAGAATGAAGGTGAACGTGTCAGTGTGTGAGAGTTCTGGGAGTTGCAGTCTATGGTGGCCATGTTTGTAGGCCGCAGTGCAGGTTGGGGAAATGGAGTACGTGGCATGAGTAGTCCTAATAATTATTATAAAATAATAACACTATTAAAATATTTTAATATAACAATAATAATAATAATAATAATAATAATAATAATAATAATAATAACAACAACAACAGCAACAACAACAACAACAACAACAACAACAACAACAATAATAATAATAATAATAATAATATTTTTTAACAAAAATAATAATTTAATTTATTTTTGGGTTTTGGGTATTATTATTTTATTTATTTATAATGGGTTCCATAAAAACAACAGTTTTTACTGATTCAGTATCTTTTTTTCTTTTGTATTTTCAGCCATCCGATGAAATTGGGGACATTGTGAAAGGAATTGACGTGGGCATTCTGATTGTAACCGAGGAGCAATGTGGAGACGTGCTTCCAAAAGAAATCATCGACATCGCTCTCATTCTGGAAAAACATCTTGTTCTCACTGACATCTCAGATGTCCCCAAGGCATTTGGACTCCTCATGGGTCTTTGTTATGTAGTGAACATCGACTACCCCAAGCACATGAAATACACCTCTCATGTTCTGCAAAAACTTATCATAAATATTGGTGGGAGCAGTTGTTCTTCGCGTGTTTATGGGCTCCGCAACAAGTTATTCCGCGAAAAGTAGCTTTTTTAAAAAGTAGCTTTGGGCTTTTTTGTGTGCCTTTTGCGCTACGCACATTTAATGTTTTTGTCATGTTATGACATTTCTTTAAAAAATGTTTTATTTGTTTTTTTTTAATGCACTTTGATGCAGGTTCTGCACATTTCATGAAAACAAATATTACAATGATTGAGTTCTCATTTTATTATAGTACAGTACACTCATTTTCCTTCTGCAAAGGTAACTGACAAGAGCCTTGCTCTTTTTTTCTATCTCTTTGTTTCTCGTTTTATGAGCAATAAATTGTATTATGGTAGGGGGGCTGTTTGGAAACCTGTGCAGGGTTTCTGACATGCTATATTGAGCATTGGAATTTAGAATCAGACCTCTGTTTTACTAATTAGATGTGAATGGAAATATATGAGTGCCAAAACATATCTTCTCTACAAAACATTTTGGAGTGTCTGTTTAGGACTTCAGATGTATTCTTTTACATTTGATGTTTGCATTCTGCAAATTTCTTAATTTTCAATTGATATATTTCTATGTCTGATAAAAGCAGATTGCTTGTTTGCAGTAGAAATCAATTAAAATGTGAATTTAAAAAAAGTCTCAATCATTATGTTAACACAAGGCAAACATTTTTGTCATCTTAACTCAACATTTCAAGGCAGTGGGGTAAACACATCAATTCTGTGGTCAGAAGTGGTTTCTTTCAATTAAAAAACATTGCAAAATTGAAACCCTGTTTATCTTTTAAGGACATGGAAGATGTTATACATATGCTTTTATTTCCTCCAAATTGAATTACTGCAATTCATTGTTCTGTGGCATTTCTCTTATTTCACTGTCACGTCTGCAGTTAGTCCAGAATGTTGGTGCCAGGTTGCTGACTGGGACAAAATAAAAACCCACAACAACATATCTCCGGTGTTAGCATCTCTTCATTGGCTTCCAGTTAAATTTAGATTCCAGTTTAAGATTCTATTACTTACTTTTAAGTGATTGCCTGGCATGGCTCCTCCCTATATTACATATCTCCGTCAGTATTACACACCATGTAGACTATTAAGGTCTTCGCAGAGTTTACTTTTAACAATCCCCAAGTCCAGTCTTAAGTCAAAGGGAGATCGGGCCTTTTCAGTGGTGGCTCCACACCTTTGGAACAGCCTACCACTACATATCAGGTCCTGTACATCAGTTGATCTTTTTAAATCTTATTTGAAGACTCACCTTTTTTCACTTGCTTTCAACTGTGATTAACATGGGTGCTTATTTTATATATATATTTTTTATTTATTATATTTTTATTATATTTTCTACATTTAAATGTATATGATGATCTGTTTATGCTATTATGTGAAGCACTTTGGCCAATGTGCTGTTTTTAAATGTGGTATAGAAATAAAAATGTATTGATTGATTGATTGAAAATTTTAAAGCAGTGGGGTAACAAATGCTTAAGTTTAAACAACTCATGTTATCTTAAGTTAAAATAACAAATATTTTTCCAGTTGACATTGTTTCATTTGTTACAACAACACAACATTTGTTGACTGGACTAGAAAGTCAACTTAAATAAATTCATTACTTTCTTTAAGGGGGGTGTAAACCTTTGAACAGGATGATCTTTGTAAATTGTTATTTTGTCTTCTGGGGAAAAATATAAATATCTTGTGAAGCGTCTGAAGGGTAGTACTAAATGAAAAAAAAAGAGCTTTAAACAAAATAACAATTTACACCAACCATCTTAAATTGATACACTGTGAATAATTTAGTCATGATCATATTCTGTGAGAATGACTGTTTTCCAGAGACTGTGATGTTACACCACATAAGGTTTATATAACTTTGTCTTTCATGGCCCTTAAACTCCAGTGTCCTCATTCCTAATCACCTTTATTTCTAAGGGTATTAAACCCGATGTAGTATGTTTTTCTGACCAGTTTCTCTTGTATGTAGTCAGCAGTAACATATTGGAGGAACTACAATTGAAGGAGAATTAAGATGAGGAACTACAAGAAAGAAAAGTCATTATTTGAAAAATTATTAAAAGTAGTCACTGAAACAACAGATAGAATGCCTGTGTAAACTTAATGTCTGCTCATCATTCTTGGTTGTGATACATACATGAAGGAATTTACATTGTGTCATGTGGGCGCAGAACTACACTACCCATCCGCCCCAGCATGTCACATGTCTGACTAATCACTCTCACCTGTGTCTTGTTATGTCTTGTTAGCACCACTATTTAATTCCCAGTCTTTCAGTGTCTCACTGTCAAGCTTTTGTTGTAGCTGTCATTTGTTGTTGTGTGGGCACATCATGTTATTGCTTATAGAGTTTATGTTTCTTGCCTTGTATCCATGGTTCATGTTTATGGTTCTTGTTTTCACCATTTTTGGTTGTTTTGTTTGCACTTTACATAATAAATTAAATTATCTGCACATGCATCCCCTCCATCTCCATTCTGTGACACAAAGATAGATGTCATGGTGTTTGTAGGTTCAAGGTAAGTCAAGCACCAGAAAACTGAAAATGATTAATGAAAATGAATGAATTAATGACTTCATTCAGTTGTTAGTGCATCAGTATTAAGTACTAAGTTTACATGGGGAAAGAATACATTTTAATGCTATTTGAACTACAGGAAATCCAGACAAGAGAAAGTGGCACTCTTTCTGTTTGTATGCATTTTTCAGATTTCATCAAACTTACAGCGCCCTCCACTAATATTGGCACCCTTGGTATATATGAGCAACGAAGACTGAAAAATTGTCTTTACTGTTTAATCTTTTGATAAAATAAATCTGCTCTCATAGATATCAAACAACTGCAAGCATAACACAGGTTTATAAAAACAACAACAACAAAAAAAAAAAACACTTAAATATAGGTGTGCAACAATTATTGGCACCCCTGTGAATTCATATGAGAAAAATATATTTGAAGTATATTCCCATTGATATTTTACATTTTTGTTAGTACACCTGGTGACTAGGAACAGGAAATTGTTCAATCATGACGTCCTGTTTTACAGGGGTATAAATATGAGGTAACACATAGGCCAAACTCCCTTAGTCATTCATAACAATGGGTAAGACCAAGGAATATAGCTGTGATGTTCGGCAAAGGGTTGTTGAGCTTCACAAAATGGGAAGTGGCTATAAGGAAATAGCACAAGCATTGAAAATGCCAATTTCCACCATCAGGGCAATAATTTAGAAGCTCCAGTCAACTGGAAATGTTATGAATCAACCTGGAATTGGAGGCGTGTCTATATTGTCTCAGCACACTGTGAAGAGGATGGTTCGAGTGGCCAAAAAATCTCCAAGGATCACAACTGGAGAATTGCAGAAGTTAGTTGCGTCTTGGGGTCAGAAACGCTCAAAAAAATATAATCCGAAGTCATTTACATCACCACAAGTTGTTTGGAAGGGTTTCAAGAAAAAACCCCCTACTCTTATCCAAAAACAAACTCAAGCATCTTCAGTTTGCCAGACACTGCTGGAACTTCAAATGGGATCAAAATAGAGCTTTTTGGCAGTAAACACCAGAGGTGGTTTTGACGCTGTAAGAAATTACAGACGGCCTCTAAACAGAATCCACTCCAAGGTAGTTGTTGGAAAAGCTCATCCCTGAAAAAGGTTTAATTATCAAAGGAACAATACAACTCAGTCTCAGCAATATACATTAATCAGTTATAGCATGGGAGCGGCAGTGGGACATCAAGAACCATCCCTGAACAAAGGGTTACGTGAGTTTAATTATCATTCAGAAAGACATCTGTCTAGACAATCCTATCACCTCACAATTTGGGGGTCACACCTTTAAAGACATCAGTACTGTGAGAACGGAAAGTGATCACATCAAATGCTATCCTTAATTTACATTTAGAGTGAAACTTCATTTACATTACATGCAGAAAACCTGGTTTGAAATACAGTATAAAAGGTCTGTGCTGATATTTTTTGGGGTTCACTTTGACTCTGATGAACCCGAAGTGCTTCATGTACTTTGCCACTGCCATGCTGCAATAAAGTTATTCTTCAGTGAGATCTTCGACATCCGCATCTTCATTTTTTCTTACATTGGCGAGCCACCCAGTGAGGGATTCCTGAAAAAAGAAAAAAAAAGCGGGGAAAGTAAGAAAGATGGGTTTTCTTCTTTTGTGCTGTTTTTGTCAGGGAGCCCCCTCATTTAAAAAAATCTAGAAAAGAAAAATTTAATAATAGAAGAGAATTTAGTTTATTCAGCATTAGTAGGAGGAGTTCTTAAGCCTATTCTGTACAATTCTGTTTAAGATTCTAACGGAACTGAATCAGCCTGATGCAGTGTGGTAACAGAGCTGTAGTAGAATTGTTGTTTCTAAAGTAACTGAAGCAAAGTGCTTAGGTTTAGAAGTTTCTAAGGTAACTGAAACTGGTGTTGAATTGTTGTAATTCTGTTAAGATTCCAACGTAATTGGATCAACCCGATATAGTGTGGTGGCAGAATTGTAACCAAATAGTTTCTAAAGTAACTGAAACTAGTTATAGTATAGAGAGCCCAACACACTGTGGCTCTGAGAAGTTTAAACATAATAACCCAAAGTAGTGTGGTTTTGCCCGACGTACCGTGGCAGTGTTACATTTTAAAACTGTTTGTGTGTGTATTTGAACTTGAAAGGCCCGATGGAGTGTGGCTGTCCGATGCAGTGAGACATTCAAGTTCAGACATTCAAATTCAGAAGTATTGTGACTGTTTTGTTTGTTTACATCAGATGTACTGGAGTTGTGAATAAATAGACTAACGTATATCTTAAAGTAACTAGATAAAGTGTCATTGAAACAATAAGTGAATAGCTATTGAATTACTGTACTTAATTCAATAAGGTTTTGAGAATGGAAGAGCTGATTGTTAAATACTTCGCTAAGCACGGCTCACAGGGAATGTATGACGGGATAGAGAACGTTGCTGTTAAGCCGTATGAGTGGGCTATCTCCCGGTTTGAGAATTATCCCAAAATGCCTAGAAATAAAAAAGGAAAAGTTGCAAATGCTCTTCAAGCAGTTTTTGCCTCGTATAAAGTGACTAAGTGAAGGCTAGATGAAGAGGAGGCTGAAAATGTGCGACTTCACTCTAGACTCAGTGACGAGGTAATTTCTACAAAAAATTACCTCGCTAGTGAAACAATTTGGAAAGAGGAAAAGATCAGAATGCAGAATGAGATCGCACTTCTTAAAACTAACAATAGCATGCTTAGATCATCCATTGAAACATTGTCACATGAGTTGGATGAAGCACAGGCTGCTTGTCAGTTTATGATAAAAAATACTACAGTTGAGAAAAACACCAGTAAGAGATCTGTGGGTGCCATGCTTTGTAACCGAGTTTCAGATTTTCAGGAAGTTGCTGATGAGCGTTGGGAGAGAGATTCTCAATCATTTAGCAGTAGTCAACACTCTGACTGTACAGTTAGATTTCCCATGGCACCAGTTCACTCCACTACTACCATGCGTTATAGCGAAGAAGGGGAGGGGCCAATGACTTCTACGATGGTCAGAGGGTTTAATCCAAACGAACTAGAAGCTGTGATTAAGAACATTGGAAAATTTGACCCCTCCAAACAGAATCCATTAGATTTTTTGAAAAACCTGGAGCAATATTCAGATGTGTACAAGTTTACAGATGGTGATGCATGTGTGAACTATGTGTCTGCCCGATACTCTGTCAGGAGCCTTAAATGAAAAAGTGAAGGTCAGAACTGCAAATAAATTGGAAAGGAAGCAGGCATTGCTTGAAGTTTTAGGAATGATGTCAGTTGATTGAGATAAAATAGCTGACATGACCATGAGGAAAACGGAGCACCCAGTGGCATTTTCAGAATGGTTATTGGAGGCATTTAAAACTTTCAGTGGCAATCCTGATATTACCCAGAATGATGTCAGTTTCAAATCTGCCCTACTTAGCAAGTGTGACCCACTCACCCGTTCTGCTGTGGCAATGCATGTGACGCATCTCTCTGAGTATAATGACATTATTGCCAAAATGACAGTTTTACAACAGTAATGCTAATTCAAAGAAATCTCATCCTGTGTCAGCATTAGGTGTTAAAAGGCCCTACCCGAATGGAGGCCGCAAGGTTTCCTGGATAACAAGTGCCATGTTACTGGAGATAGAATGGAGAGACCACCTCCTTATAACCCTGATAACCCCCCAGTGTTTTATTCATGTGGCAATGAGGGACATATTTCTAGGGACTGCAAGGGTTTTTCTAGGAGAACAGCTCCTAAAATTGATCTTAACCAGTTACAGGCTATGGTAAACAGACTGAGCAAGGAGAATGAGGAACTGCGTGCTCACATGGAGAAGCAGAGCTTTACAGCCATGCCTTCTTCAGCATAGGGATCACAGGCCTCCATTTCACATGTACCACCCCTGTCACGAGATAATCATGGTAGACCAATTGTAAATGTCGCTATTGGAGGCCGATGCGATGATTGGTTAGTTGATTCTGGTGCTTCATTAACAATTCTTCATTCTGACAATCCCCCACAGAATGGTAAAGACACAATAACACTAGGAGGTTTTGACGGAACAATTTCTCTTGCATCCCAGACAGAAAATATGTCATCCCAAATTGGCAAAGATGATTTCAAAGGCAAAGCCTGGTTCAGTAGAACTGGTGATGGTCGCAGTATATTAGGTTCAGACATTATGACTAAGCCTGGTTATATCATTGATTATGGCAACAATTGTATTTCGTGTAATACTCAGAGTAAAGATAAGGTTGTGGAGATTTCTGATGTACATGCTGTACATGCGATCAAAAAGTCAGAGGATTATGATTTAAATGCCTTGTTATCGGTGGAATATTCTGAGCTTACGCTTCTCGGGTACTCTCTCCAGTAGGAAAAGCAGTGAAGGCACTCCACACAAGTGTGAAGACAAGCACATTCGACCCTCTGAAAGTGTTTTTGAGGTCAAAGCTATTGAAGGAGCTGTGGATGTTTATGTTGATGGGTCTAGGTATTGGCAAGAGGGGCAGTACCATACAGGCTTTACTATTCATTCTGACAGAGGAAATTTTCTGTACAAATGTCCATCTAATTTTTCAGCTCAGAAAGCCGAGATAACAGCAGTATTACAGACATTAGAAGTTATTCCAGACTCGGACTTGAATATCTATTCAGATTCCGCTTTTGTGGTTAACTCTCTCACAGAGTATTTGCCCATTTGGCAAAAAAGGGGTTTTACCAGTGCAGATGGCCACCCTCTGGTTCACTGTGGTCCAATACAGGCTTTGTGGTCAGCTGCTAAGGACAGCTCACATAAGACTGCATTATTGAAAGTTAAAGCACACCAGAAGAAAGGGACAGACAAACATGGTGATGGAAATCTAATTGTTGATGAGCTAGCAAAGAAAGCTGCTGTAGAGGGAATATGATTTTCAGGTATTACAGAACAAGAAATAGTTGCAGCTATCAACATTAGAGAGCCGGTAGACCTGAAAAATTGCTCAACAGAGTGACCCTTCAATAACAGAAGCAATCAGATTGAAGAGCAAGCAAACAATTACAGACGGTCCATTCGCCCAGCATGATGCAAAGCTAATCGTACATGACAACATGTTACTGTACAGAAGTGGGGACACTCCATTGTGGATTCCACCTATAAGATTGCCTATATTTATTGAAATATAAAAGATATTTTGTATCATATCCACAATCGGGGGGGCACTTAGGTGTGACAAAAGTAAAAGACAGATTAGAAAACATGTTTTGGTGGCCAGGTGTGGATAGGGACATGAAAGATTACTGTGTAAACTGTTTAACGTGTGCCCAGATGAATCCATCAGGGGTTAAAAAGAAGGGCCGTTTGAGACCTACATGCCTTGCCAAAGGCCCCTGGACAAACCTCCAGATTGATTATATTGGTAATTGATTGATTACAAGGTATATCCTTGTTGTTGTTGACACATTTAGCAAATGGATTGAGGCATTTCCAATCAAGTCTAATACTGCTTCTGCCACCGCACAAGTGCTTTGGGAGCAAATTTACTGTAGATTCGGCCTCCCTCTGAGTCTAGAAAGTGATAGAGGCACCCATTTTACAGGAAAAATTCATGCAGACCTTGCAAAACTGCTTGGAATAAAACATTGGCTTCATATAGCACATCATCCTCAATCATCAGGAGGGGTAGAAAGATCAAACAGGACGCTGAAGACAGCCTTGAAAAAAATGGCGTTAGAGAACGGTCCCAGTTGGGCTCAGAACCTTCCTAGTATATTAATGTCAGTGAGGGGAATTGTCCACAAAAGCACAGGATACAGTCCCCATGAGTTAATGACAGGAAGAAAAATGAGATTACTAGAACACCTTTTCTTTGAGGTCCCCAAACCTATGATGGAAGCCTGGACAACTGAAACATTTCTCAAGAATCTGTGTAACTCTTTACCAGCCATGTATCATCAAGCCGCTCAGCAAATCGGGCTCAGTCAGAAATACAACAGGATGTATTATGATCAGGACGTACACCATCATAAATTTAAGCTTAGTGATGAAGTCATGGTAAAGAACTACCACCATGAGGGTCCATGGTCCGCTAACTGGGTGGGACCATACACAGTGATGGATAAATGTGGAGACTCAGTGTATAAGGTCCTTCATAAGACTAAAAGCAGACAACCTGTGAAGAAATGGTTCCACATTGATCAGTTAAAGCCATACAAAAAATCATATGGCAATCCTACATAGCCATAAATATAAAAGCAAGTCCGCATGTGTGTTTGTGATGTTTTACTGATTTTAGATTATTGTGTGTTTAGAAGAGGTTGTGTGCTGTGTTGTGTGGGACCAAAAAGGGGGGGGGGTAATTCTTTCTGTTTGCATGTGTTTTTCAGAATCTCCTAACCAAAAGAAATAAAGATGTGGCAATGGATTGTGGCAGTGGTCCTCCCAGTGACAGTGATGATGCAAGAATGTCCGGAGCAGCAACCAGCGCCCCCATCTGGCGTGATGACAGGGCTGTATCAAGGGGTGCTGATCAAAAACATCCAGTGGATCCATGTTCCAGTCCTCGTAAACCTAACAGCATGGTCTCCAGACATGGATGAGCAGTGCCGAGGAGAAAGGGTGACCGAGATGTTAGGATCTCCTAACAACAGCATTCCTGAGATACCATGGCGCTGTAGCAACCAGCGCATCCACAGATCAGTCATCGGGGGAATATCCAAAAGGTACCCTAGGGGGAGCCCCTTCTAGATGGAAGCTATAAGGATTTGTAGATGGCATGCTTGGAACCATTGGGACAGGTTTAGGCATATCCAACTGGATAAATGCGCAGGAATTCCGACAGAATGAACTTAAACTCAAGGCTCTGGTTGGACAACAAGTGCTGCAAACAGATGCGTATCTGCAAGAGGTACTAGGTGAAGAGACGGAAACTGTTCAGGATGTCCACACTATTGCATCCGCCTTATCCATCATAGCCCAACAGACTAAAAAGGCCTCCAACAGCCTGCAGAACCAACTGTATTGTGCTCAGTTTGTCTCATCAGGAAATCACCCGCATTTTGGAGGAAGTGTTAACTGGAAAGGTTCCAGCAACTCTCTTTACCGAGGAGGTCATTATGAAGTGGTTTGGACTGAAAGACTGCTTTAACTCCACTTCAGATAATCTAAAAACTTTCATGGATAGATTGGGTAAATGCAAATTGCCCATTCCATACAGCCACATCCTACAGATGACCAGGATTTCTTCTCATCCTATTCTGGGTTATAGCTGGGTTTTACAGCCCACTGGACTATGGTCCTTTAATGGAAGGTATACACCTGCCTTTCTCTCATGGTGGGGGGGAGCCATTAAAACCAAACAACAGAATTCCACCCATTCAGATTTTGAGATGGTAGAATGAGACTGTGATCAATGACCCCAAGGACACTTCCTGGGCCTGCTCTGCTGGGAATAGTTTTGATAGATTTGGTTGTTTTATGAGACAAATGTTTGCGATGCTTTTGACCATTTCATTACCAGTTTTTCAGAAGGAAGAAATGTATGAAAAGAATGTACTTAAAGAAAGGAAGGATCTACCCAGATTCGTCACCCAGTTATCATCAGGAGAATGGCGAGGCATAGATGCAGAGTGCTGTGAAAAAACCCCATTCGGTTTCATCTGTGAGTGTGATACTCTGGAAAGGCAACCGTTGTGTGGAGCACCCCACACAGACTATGCTGCTTGTGATATCAATCTCACTCATATCCACAATAATTTCACTAGGGTTATAGTTTCAGGCAAGAAAATATGTGTCACTACAACTCTAGATCACTTCTCCATCCTTTTCAATGATAGCCAAACACTTTGCCTGATAAATGTAACCTCATTTTGTATGAAACCAGCATCTACATGGTCTATAGGAAATTATTACTTCCCATATGTAAACGTTACCCAACAGATGATGTCATTCAATCCAGAGGAACAACTAGGTTTTGTGGAAAATATCCCAGAATTTGACTTTGAGTTACCAAAATTAGACAATATGCTAATGTCTTTGATGCAAAGGAAAGATAGTCACATTTTTAAAGCACAACAAGGTCTTGAAGAGAAGGACAAGGTTCTGACAAAACAAATGCATGACAGAGACTTAGCTATTGTGTTCAGGTTTAATTTGGGATGTAACCTTCAAAACTGCTGTTTGCATATGTATCTTCCTCATTGTTTGCCAATGTATGATGTTATACTGTATGTGTTCTTTATTAAGACGCCAAATTGCAGATAACTCAATGATCACCTTAGGACGTTCCCACTGGCTGTGATGGTTCTTGAATGCCTAACCCAAGAAACATTTTATATAGAACCAAACCATAAGATAAATCCTATGATAAGTTTGGCCTAATTGGATGGAGCAGTAACCAGTGTGCATGAGGTGATGACTCAATGACGGGTAAGATTCTCCAGTGACCAGAGGAGGACAACCTAAGGCAGGGCTTCACCGCCACTGGGCATCTGCCCGATACGGGAGGTGTAATCTGTATAAAGGGAGTGGATGTGATGCTTCTTTTGGGCCAAGAGCATCAAAGGGGGGACTGTAAGAAATTACAGACAGCCTCTAAACAGATTCCACTCCAAGGTAGTTGTTGGAAAAGCTCATCCCTGAAAAAAGTTTAATTATCAACTCAGTCTCAGCAATATACATTAATCAGTTATAGCATGGGAGCGGCAGTGGGACATCAAGAACCATCCCTGAAGAAAGGGTTACGTGAGTTTAATTATCATTCAGAAAGACATCTGTCTAGACAATCCCATCACCTCACCATTTGGGGGTCACACCTTTAAAGACATCAGTACTGTGAGAATGGAAAGTGATCACATCAAATGCTATCCTTAATTTACATTTAGAGTGAAACTTCATTTACATTATATGCAGAAAACCTGGTTTGAAATACAGTATAAAAGGTCTGTGCTGATATTGTTCGGGGTTCACTTTGACTCCGATGAACCCGAAGTGCTTCATGTACTTTGCCACTGCCATGCTGCAATAAAGTTATTCTTCAGTGAGATCTTTGACATCCACATCTTCATTTTTGTCTTACAACGCACATAGAGAGGTAGCCTTATGAAAAAGTACCTCATGCCCATGGTTAAATACGGTGGTGGCTCTTTAATGTTTTGGGGCTGTTTTTCTGCCAGAGGACCTGGACATTTTGCTAGGATACATGGCATCATGGGTTCGATTCCCGCCTCTACCGTGTCCACGGGGCCTGCATGTTCTCCTCATGCTTCGGGGGTTTCCTCCAGGTACTCCGAGTTCATCCCCCAAAGACATGCATTGTAGGTTGATTGGCATTTCCAAATTGTGAATGGGCGTATGTGTGCGTGCACAATTGTGCCCTGTGATGGGCTGGAAACCTGTCCAGGGTGTCCCCTGCCTTGTGCCCCAAGTCTCCTGGGATAGGGTCCAGGCTCCCCTGTGACCCTGTGTATGATAAGTGGTACAGAAAATGGATATAACCCCATTTCCATAAAAGTTGGGATTTTTTCTAAAATGCAATAAAAACAAAAATCTGTGATTTGTCAAGTCTCTTGAAACTTTAATTAACTGACAAAAGTACAAAGAAAATATATTCAATGTTTTCACTGACCAACATAATTGTATTTTGTAAATACAAACAAATTTAGAATTTGATGCCTTCAACACACTCAAAACAGAGGCAAAGTAAGACTGAAAAGTTTATAGAATATTCAAGTAACACTATTTTGGAGGATCAGGTTAATTGGTAACAGGGAGGGTTATCAGGATTGGGCATAAAACGAGCATCCACCAAAAGCTCAGACTTTGCAAGCAAGGATGGGTTGTCGCTCACCATTTTGTGCCAAACATCGTGAGAGAATTGTCAGTTAGTTCAAAAAGAACATTGCACAACACAGGACTGCAAAGAATTTAGGTCTTTTAAATGTGCATGACCATCGAGCCCTCAGGCAGCATTGCCTGAGAAATCGTCATGCTACTGTGATAAATATAACCATATGGGCTCGGGAGTACTTTTGAAAACCTTGGTCACTTAATACAGTCCGCTGCTGCATCTAGAAATGCAACCTGAAACTCTATTACACAAGGAGGAAGCCACGCATCAACTCTATGCAGAAACGCTGCCGAGTTCTCTGGGCCCGAGCTCATCTCAGATGGACTGAAAGCCAGTGGAAACGTGTACTGTGGTCAGATGAGTCCATGTTTCAGCTTGTTTTCAGAAAAAATAGACGTCGAGTTCTCTGTGTCAAAGATGAAAAAGACCAAGCAGACTGTTATAAGCGAAAGGTGCAAAAGTCAGCATCTGTGATGGTATGGGGGTGCATCAGTGCCCACAGCATGGGTGACTTGCATATGTGTGAAGGTACCATTGACGCGGAGGCATGTATTGGAATTTTAGAGAGACATATGCTGCCATCAAAGCAATGTCTTTTCCCAGGAAGTCCATGGTTATTTCAGCAGGACAATGCCAGGCCTCATTCTGCATGTGCTACAACAGCATGGCTTCATAGACACAGAGTGCATGTGCTTGACTGGCCTGCCAGCAGCCCAGATCTGTCTCCTATGGCGCATCATGGAGAGGAGACTCTGACAATGGTGATCAAGGACTGTTCCACTTGCAAAACTGCAACAATTAGTATCCTCAGTAAAATACCAAGTTTTATGGAAATGGGGCTGTATTATGAGTCTCCTGTTTCTTCACTCACAAACTCATCCATATCAAGGATTATGGTTATTGACTTCTCATATGCCAAAATCACTACATTTATTTTTCTTTCTTAAAGCATTTTTGCAACAGAAGGGGGTAAAAACTTGGGGGTTCAAACCCCAGCACCGCCAAGCTGCTACTAATGGACCCAGGAGTGCCATGTCATGGCCCTGCACTTCCTAACAAGCTGGGATATGCACAGAAAAGAATTTCACTGTGCTGTAACAGGACAAATTAAGGTTTCTTCTTCTGGCAAGTATATATTCAGCAACATAGGTCTTGGCACATTACTTTAATTTGTCAGGTTTTCTGTGTCAGTGTTGCAAGTTGCTTCTGGGTGTCTAACAGGTCATTGCTCATTCCTTCTCAAAGAACTGGTGTAACCCAGTCTTAGGGGCTTCTTCCTTGCGCAGCAGCCTTTCAGGCCATGGTGATATGGGACTCTCGTAATAGTGGTTGTACTGTACATACTTCAGTTCCTGATGCCTCCAACTCCTTCACTAGCGCCTCTTTCCTGAATAATGCAGTGGTCCCACAATTTTTATATTTGCATACAGATGCTTGTTTGTACAGATGCTCGTGGTACCTTCAGTTCAGTTGTTAGGAAATTGCTCCTAAGGAGGAACCAGACTTGTTGTCCATAATTTTTTTCTGAGCTCTTGGCTGAGTTGCTTGGATTTTCCCATGATATCAAGGGCAAAAAAAGCACTGACTCTCAAGGTAGGCCCTTTTACAGTAACATGTGCACTCCCAATGAACTCTGAATTATGACAACTGGATAATCATAATCAGAGGCTTCTAAATGTCATTACATAAATTTCTGAGACTGTTTAAAGAGATGCTGGTGTATGTAAACATTTGACCCTATATCATTCTAATATAGTGAATTAAAGCTGAAATAAACCTGTCTCTAATTCATTGTTTTAAAATTGCCTCTGATGTGTACAAAGCAGATGTCCTAATTGACTTGCCAAAAGAAATTTACGGTAACATGAAATGTGCTTCTTAGAAAATGAGTTCTAAAAAAAAAAAAAAAAAAAAAAAAAAAAAAAGAGAGAGAGAGAGATGGAATATCTTTTCCAGTATGAGTTGTGCATGTTCTCCCCGTATTCCTGTGGGTTTCCTTTGGGTTCAGTTTCCTCCCATAACTGGTTTCTTTCTGCACTAAAAAATGGGGCATAGGTGTGTATCTCACACCTATGCGTGTAGCTGGTAGCTGGTAGGGCGGTGGTAGCTCAGAGGTTAAGAAGTTGGGCTACCAATTGGAAGGTTGTGAGTTCAAATCCCAGCACCGCCAAGCTGCCACTGTTGGGCACTTGAGCAAGGCCCTTAACCCTCAACTGCTCCCTGGGCGCCGCAGCAAAATGGCTGCCCACTGCTCCGGGTGTGTTCATGGTTTGTAGTGTGTGTGTGTTCACTACTCACAGCTCCTAATGTGTGTGCACTAACTTGGATGGGTTAAATGCAGAAAACAAATTCCAAGTATGGGTTACCATACATTGGCCTTCACATTGTAGTGAATCTAGTTCAAATGGGTGAAATATATCTATAGCTCTAATCGAAGTGTGTTCTGATTAAGTATGGATATAAATTGACTATGAAAGGGAATGTTATATTAATTACTGTAATCTAGCTTTAGAATTAAATGCGAAGCAGCTTGATCTGTTTGTCCACCAAACTTACCAGGGCAGTCTTCGTATTACTCTAAAAGAATAAATTATTCTTCTGGCCACGAAGCATAGTTTATTCTAAGTTAACAGAAATACAGCGCGTAGCTTAGAGCAACGTTAAAAGTGAACCTTGTCATGAGTAAAAACAGAGACGGTCCAGCGGGGTAACCATGGTTTTTAATAACTACGTAAAAAAAACTACTGATATACACAACTAGGTACAAACAAATAATACATATATACAGGGTAAGTGAAATAAACAAAAGGAAAAATGATGAAAGTAACAATGGCAGAACACACAACAGTTTAACCTCGAGAATCAGCAATGAATTCGAATTCACCTTTTAACAAAGGTGGCTCTGACTTAAAGGACACCTCTATAGATCAATTGAAATTATACTTGTGTTAATTTTATGCCGTTCACAAGGGTCCTTGGTTCGTAGATTTAGCGAGGAGTTTGCTGAATCTTCTGCGTCGGTAGAGTAGGGGTGAACGGAGTTGGGTCTCGCCAAAGAATAAAGAATATGGTAATTGCCACGTGGTTTAACGAGACAAAGGAGAGTCCGGAGGAATGCCGGAAACGGAAGGCGGAAGAGAGCAAGTCCGCGAGAGAGAGAGCGAGAGAGAAAAGTGAAGTCAAAGTAGAGAGAAAGGAGAGGAAGAAGAATAAGTAGTGAAAAGGAAGAAGCAAAGGCGAAAAGCAAAGCAGAAGCAAGAAAAAGCAAGAAAAAGCAAGAAAGAGCAAGAAAGAGCATAGAGGGACGCGTGTCGCGGTCTTTTATGGACAATGCCAATGTACACGCCTCTCTGAGCTGCTGGCGAATCCAGAGAGAGATGAGAAAGTTCTGGGGGAAAACTTTCTTGGTCTGTCCCAGAGCGGGTCGCATGTCAAGGCGGGGTTTGTATTAAGTTTGGATTAGGATAAAATATGGAAAAGTATAGAATGATACATCCTATCATCCTGTAGTATGCATCATTAATTGGCATATTACGAGACAATGATTTTGGTACCAAACTTCAAGGAAATTATGATATCTTGGACAGTGTAGGATCATTAGACATGGTTACAGACAACTTAAAAATTAGCTTCTCGCTCAAACTATCTAAAATCACTATAACTAGGTTTTCTAGACACACAACACATGCATATACGAATACATTATAACTATCTAGAGATATGATTATATGTTACATTCAAGAGACATTTTCACTGTGTGTGTGTGTGAGTGTGTGTATGTCCAGAAGAGGGGGCTGGCGTTCTTCTAATGTCCCACCGGTCCTTGGTCACCTCAGGGTGACCTTTAGGGAGGACGTTTTCCTTGCTAGACCGGTGGGCTCCGATGTTAATCTATGCGGTTGTAAACAGAGATTAGATCAGAGATTTACAGGCCCTTGGTCGGAGTTTTGGTGGACCCCTGCTGATGAACTAATCGTGAAGTTTCCCAGACGTTCACACCCGTTAAGTCATCAAAGGTTTCTTTTATTGCAGGGGTAAGTCCTGTGTGGGTTCCAAAGAGTCTCTTGCATTCCAAAGGTGCATCTGGTCAAAGGAGGCCTCTCGGGGTTACTCTGGGTCACCTGAGTGGTGAAACTTTATATGTTTCGTTTGGGTTAATTTAGAAATCAGTTTGGGCACCGTCATACGTTACAACATGTCACTTTCACTGTATGGTGCCCTGTGATGACTTAATTCTGGGTGTATTCCCATCTCATGCCCAGTGTTCCCAGAACAGGCTCCAGATCCATTTATATACCAGTTTACACCATTTAGCAGACAGAAGTGCTTTGTAGTCCCTATCAAAAACATATCCCATCCTCCATTACCCTGACCAGAATAAAATGGTTACGACAGAAGAATGAATTAATCAAGTACTATTTTTTTTTATTCATTCTAACAATATAAAAATCAGTAATAACCCTAAAACCATAGACATGAATATAATTAATTTTCTGTGGACAAACATTACATCAGCATGTTTACCAAATAAAGACAAGTAATTAGAGGTGTGAGGTTATCTCCCTGTGGCCTAATCTGGGCCAAAAGCCATTTGCACCTTTCTTTACATTCTGCTTCAGTTTAGTTAGATAGTGAATTAGGTCTTTTATGACCAAGTGGCCCACAGCTACATTTATATATCAATGCCATTCCCAAATAACATAATAAAATATTACTTGTATTAAAGAATGTGTTTAATATTATTGTGTCTATAACTTGTGAGCTACTTAATGTCAGTCAGAAATGCAAGCAATGCAATAAAGTGTCAGTCAGTTTCAATGATTGTGTTAGTGATAGCAGGTTATTATTTTTTTCAAATTTTTTTAGTACAAACTTTGTTATAGATTTTTTATTTTATGACGTCTACATTATCAAGTCAGTACAAAAAAAAATTAGATTCCCAAACATTAGTTTTCTAGCACAAAATTAAATGTTACAGAAAAATGTTTCTATGTCATTAAAGAAAGCAGCATATTACGTAAAAGACCACTTTTCAGACAAAAAAACAAAAAAAACAATGAAGGCTGTTGGGTTTTGCTGCAAAAATAATTTCCTTATAAAACTGCACAAATTGTACCGGAGACTACTATTTTTATTTTTATTTGTTTCATTTACTACTGTTTACTGCTCTTTACTGTATTTTTTTAAAATGTAGAAACATTTAATTTCATTATTTTGAAGGCATCTTTGCGCTACAGCATTTCTTTGCATGTGCCTAAAACTTTTGCACAGTACTGTACTTTATTGGGTATGAATGGTCCAATGTCTAAATTAATTTAATATCAGCACCCTTGAAATAAGAGGTTATATTATTACAAATATATACTCTGGCTAAATATCTGTTTATTTCACACTACAGTATTCATACTTTCATAATTCATAAGGTTCATTTAGCATATTCAAACACTGTGTAAAAATACCTTCTTACATAGATGTGATTTTAAATAACTGAATAACAAACTTTCATTACATATGGTAGCCAGGGTCGGACTGGGACTGAAAAACGGCCCAGGACTTTGAAACGCAGACTGGCCCATGACCATTGTTAGAGTTTTCCTCTCGTTCTCTGAGTCGCTCGCTAGGCGAGTAACGGACTCGAACACTTCCGCATTCCAGCTTTCCAGCGCTATTCAAAAACTCTCCGATGGACATTTCATTCATAAAAACTCATGTGTTGTTTACCTCTGCCATGTGCCTTTTGTTTTCGTGTTCACGTCATGTCTCCGCCTCCTGTGTTTCCCCATGTGCTTATGTTTTGGTCTATGTCATGTCTCCGCCTCCGTAACTCTCCGTAACTCTCTAATGGCATTGATATATAAATGTAGCTGTGGGCCACTTGGTCATAAAAGACCTAATTCACTATCTAACTAAACTGAAGCAGAATGTAAAGAAAGGTGCAAATGGCTTTTGGCCCAGATTAGGCCACAGGAAGATAACCTCACACCTCTAATTACTTGTCTTTATTTGGTAAACATGCTGATGTATTGTTTGTCCACAGAAAATTAATTACAGGTGCATCTCAATAAATTAGAATGTCGTGGAAAAGTTCATTTATTTCAGTAATTCAACTCAAATTGTGAAACTTGTATATTAAATAAATTCAATGCACACAGACTGAAGTAGTTTAAGTCTTTGGTTCTTTTAATTGTGATGATTTTGGCTCACATTTAACAAAAACCCACCAATTCACTATCTCAACAAATTAGAATATGGTGACATGCCAATCCGCTAATCAACTCAAAACACCTGCAAGGGTTTCCTGAGCCTTCAAAATGGTCTCTCAGTTTGGTTCACTAGGCTACACAATCATGGGGAAGACTGCTGATCTGACAGTTGTCCAGAAGACAATCATTGACACACTTCACAAGGAGGGTAAGCCACAAACATTCATTGCCAAAGAAGCTGGCTGTTCACAGAGTGCTGTATCCAAGCATGTTAACAGAAAGTTGAGTGGAAGGAAAAAGTGTGGAAGAAAAAGATGCACAACCAACCGAGAGAACCGCAGCCTTATGAGGATTGTCAAGCAAAATCGATTCAAGAATTTGAGTGAACTTCACAAGGAATGGACTGAGGCTGGGGTCAAGGCATCAAGAGCCACCACACACAGACGTGTCAAGGAATTTGGCTACAGTTGTCGTATTCCTCTTGTTAAGCCACTCCTGAACCACAGACAACGTCAGAGGCGTCTTACCTGGGCTAAGGAGAAGAAGAACTGGACTGTTGCCCAGTGGTCCAAAGTTCTCTTTTCAGATGAGAGCAAGTTTTGTATTTCATTTGGAAACCAAGGTCCTAGAGTCTGGAGGAAGGGTGGAGAAGCTCATAGTCCAAGTTGCTTGAAGTCCAGTGTAAAGTTTCCACAGTCTGTGATGATTTGGGGTGCAATGTCATCTGCTGGTGTTGGTCCATTGTGTTTTTTGCAAACCAAAGTCACTGCACCCGTTTACCAAGAAATTTTGGAGCACTTCATGCTTCCTTCTGCTGACCAGCTTTTTGAAGATGCTGATTTCATTTTCCAGCAGGATTTGGCACCTGCCCACACTGCCAAAAGCACCAAAAGTTGGTTAAATGACCATGGTGTTGGTGTGCTTGACTGGCCAGAAAACTCACCACACCTGAACCCCATAGAGAATCTATGGGGCATTGTCAAGAGGAAAATGAGAACAAGAGACCACAAAATGCAGATGAGCTGAAGGCCACTGTCAAAGAAACCTGGGCTTCCATACCACCTCGCAGTGCCACAAACTGATCACCTCCATGCCATGTCGAATTGAGGCAGTAATTAAAGCAAAAGGAGCCCCTACCAAGTATTGAGTACATGTACAGTAAATGAACATACTTTCCAGAAGGCCAACAATTCACTAAAAATGTTTTTTTTTATTGGTCTTATGAAGTATTCTAATTTGTTGAGATAGTGAATTGGTGGGTTTTTGTTAAATGTGAGCCAAAATCATCACAATTAAAAGAACCAAAGACTTAAACTACTTCAGTCTGTGTGCACTGAATTCATTTAATACACGAGTTTCACAATTTGAGTTGAATTACTGAAATAAATGAACTTTTCCAGGACATTCTAATTTATTGAGATGCACCTGTATATTCATGTCTGTGGTTTTAGGGTTATTACTGATTTTTATATTGTTAGAATGAATAAAAAAAAATAGTACTTGATTAATTCATTCTTCTGTCGTAACCATTTTATTCTGGTCAGGGTAATGGAGGATGGGATATGTTTTTGATAGGGACTACAAAGCACTTCTGTCTGCTAAATGGTGTAAACTGGTATATAAATGGATCTGGAGCCTGTTCTGGGAACACTGGGCATGAGATGGGAATACACCCAGAATTAAGTCATCACAGGGCACCATACAGTGAAAGTGACATGTTGTAACGTATGACGGTGCCCAAACTGATTTCTAAATTAACCCAAACGAAACATATAAAGTTTCACCACTCAGGTGACCTAGAGTAACCCCGAGAGGGGTTTATGTTTATGTGTAATTGACAAGTTTCAGGTGTAAGTAATTTGGACATGTGATTTATTTGATTGATGTTTGTTTAAATACCCCGCTCCGTTTCTGCTTCGGCGCGGAGTATTAGTTTAGCGTTTGTTTAGTTAATCATAGTTAATCATAGTTAATCATGGTTTAGTTTGTTAGAATTTAGATGTGTTTAAACGTGCTCTTTGTTCCGGTGATTCCCAGATCACTACTCTTGTTTACTACAGCCTAGATTATAGTTTGTTTTGTTCATAGTATGGATTCTTATATTTGGAATAAACTCTTCTATATTTACTGACGTCTCCCCAGCGCATGCATCCTGACTCCCTCTTCCGTCCCACACGTCTGTGTTACGTAACAACCATGTACACTTCCTAAATACAAATTCACACACCATCTACTATATAATAATAAATTATGATGCAGTGATATATATTAGTGTCCCTTTCACTTTATAAACATATATATATATATATATATATATATATATATATATATATATATATATATATATATATATATATATAAGCCTATATATAGTTACAAGTAATAACAAATCATCTGTCCCACATTAAAGTATGAAGCTAATCATAAACTAATCGTAAGAATAAGTAATACCAAATGTTTTATTTAAATGAAAACAATATCGTTTGGATATTTGAATTTTCTAAACGATGAAAATGAAAATGCAGCTGCTTGCACCTGACGTCTCTGGTTCGGCCGCTTCTCCGGGCTGCTGAATGTCACTCACTTAGCTTAGTGGTGGTCTAAACATGTGTGCTTTTTTTTTTTTTTTTTCGTTGTTTCTTCTCTCTTATTTTTTCCGCGCCACCCTTTTCTCTTCCTCTCCATTTCGCTGGAGAAGAAACAAAAATGTAATAGAAAGAGCTCAATGGGGCTCGGCTGCTCTCAACTCACTCCCGCTCACTCCGCTCTCACTCTGAACCCGGAACACGAGGACCTGTTGACCAATCGCGGTCTGCAAAACGGATGTACAAATGCACCGTTCAAGTTTTCACCGGGCTCACTCCAGTACAACGGTTGTATGGTATTTCGGCCGCGCTCAAAATGAATTTTATTAATGATTTTTATTTTTTTTGCATGGTGCCGCGGCCGTTACTTTGACCGGCCGTTCGGGAAATCTCCCAGCTCTCCCGACGGCCAGTCCGACCCTGATGTTGTGTGTATCGGAGCAAAGAAGATGAGACAGAAGCAACTAATTTTAGACCATCTTATTTAATGGAAGAATACTCTCATAGCGTGGCATCATTCCATCACTTCGAGCATGAGCCCAAACAGTCCTAACTTCGTTTGCATAATAGTAGTAAGTAATAAAATATTACTTGTGAACAGAACACAGTGTATAGTGGCAAATTTAAGCAAATCCCTAAGGAATGATCCTTTTCCTCACATGACGAAGACGAAATGTATAAAACTTGGCTACCCTTCTCAAACTATCCTTTAATTGCTCTGCTAATGGAGACTGTGGTAAGTATTTAATAAGGTCATTTTAATATAACCCAGAATTCATGTCATATTCTGTTTTAATTTATTTAATTCAGTTTTCAAACAATAATTTTAACTTAATTTTTTTTGTCGATTTTATGCCATGAACTGATGCTGATCTTAAAATGTGTATAATTTATTTTCTTTGTTTCACCAAACTAGTTGATTTCAGACCAAGAAAATTAATGCTGTTTGTTTTGTGTTATCCCAGATCTAACACACCTTATTCAAATCAACAGATATTTGTCAAGCCCGTTTAATATGTGTTAGCACACAGTTTTTATTCACTTAAATTTAAAATCAACTGGATTCCAGAATTTTTCATTTTTCATTTCAGGCTTTAAATCCTTGACATTATGCAGAATCTGACCGAATTCCCAGGGAATGCCACATCCAGCAACAGCACATCCATCATCCTAAAGGTGTGTGTGGTGATCCCGCTGTTCTGTGTCTTTCTCTACTGCATTCTGCTGATGCTGCATACATTTGCCTCACACCGGCAATTCTTTGACAGCTCACGCTACATCCTGTTTGCCTACATGCTGGTCAATGACACACTGCAGTTACTCTCCTCTGTGCTGCTCTTTCTACTCGTTATGGGCAATGTGAAGTTTGCCATCATATACTGTGCACCACTGCTCTTTGTCTCCATTGCCACCTTTCAGAACGGCCCACTAATCCTAGCTGCCATGTCACTGGAACGCTACGTGGCTATCTTCTACCCACTGCGCCGACCCATCTCTTGGAGGCCTGAAAGAATGTGGGTGATTGCACTGAGCTTGTGGATCATTAGTTGTATCCCTCCTGCAGTGGATTTCATCCTGATGCGCCCCAGTGTGGACTGGAATGTCTTCACCACCCCATTGGTCTGCAAATCTACAGTACTCAATGGTTTGCCCATCCAGACTCTCTTCAAAGTGGCTGTGAACGCACTCTTCTTTGCTGCTGTGGCCATCATCATTCTTTTCACATACATTCGGATCCTTCTGGAGACTCAAAAGATGCGTCAGGACCGGGCCTCAGTAACTAAAGCCCTGCACACTGTGGTGCTGCATGGATTCCAGCTGCTTCTGAGCATGATGGTCTTCACATTCCCCATTACTGAAAACCTGATTGTTCTGAACATCAAATGGATGCAGGAGCATATTCAATTTTTCAACTACTTCTGTTTTGTGTTGCTTCCACGCTTTCTAAGCCCACTTATTTATGGCCTCAGAGATGAGAGCCTGAGGAGCTACATGAAAAAAGCCAAAATAATGCCTTGCTGCAGGGCTCATATTGGGCCACATAAAGCAGTCAAAATTCCAAACTGAGCATTAAATGCAGGGGACATCAACCAAGATGAACTGTTTTTTTTTCATGAGTTTACATAAGGCTGGTTTCTAATGTCATTGAAAGATATTTAAAGCTGATTTCAAGTCTTCCATGACACAACATAACCAGTATGGTATGTGTAATAATTTGATAAGGACTGGAGTATCAAAATTTTATTTAATTGATTTAAATTCAACTGTGTGTGGTTAGAAAAACGGCATCATTAAAATGTTAAATGTATAATTTTGTTACCATAATCCAATGAATTTTAATGTTGCCATCAAGAATAAACTGATAGTTTCTTAAGAAATTTATATATGGCTACATGTGCTTAGAATGATTTTGTTTCATTAAAGCAATTTATGCAACATCATAGACATCATTTGTAATAAGAAGCTCTGGGTTAAAAAAAAAAACAAAACAAAAAAAACAACTGTATATAAAGTGCATTATACACAAATAGTTGCTTTTCATTAATGAACTATAAACATTCATTACACAGTTGTCATGTCCTTTTCTAGAGGAAAAACAATGAGCAGGGATTTACTTGTTAGAATGGACTGCAGCCCACCTTGAAATATAATTTGCTTAGTTATGTTGTATTTATCTGTTTGCTGCCTCAACAAGCCAAAGTCAAAGATCAAGTGCTTAATCAATGCATGTATGTATAAATGTTATAGTCTTATTCTATTCACATTTTATCTAATATAAAAATACAACACTGTGTCATAATGTAATGTAATTACTTATTTCTACCTATCTGGGTACAGGTTACACAGTTCCTCAAATAGATGGCTTAGGCCTGTGGAGATAATCTCTTTCCATTACTAAATGTTTTTCATTACTATGCAATATTAACATTAATGTTGATTGAAATATTCAATACTAGGATTGCAGATTTATTGTGGTGTTAACAGCCTTGAAGATCCAATAGACACTGAAGTTACTACACAGAAGCAGTGATGATTTTAATGTGATAAGCCCCAAAAAGTCAGGCAAACTTATGTACTGGTAATACTAGTAATTCAGCCACATACTAGTAATTCAGACACAACACCCAACTGATTGATCACACCCATGCTTGTTTGCTGTCACTATATAGGTACAGCTTCAGAAAAATAAAGGCCAGGAGTCATATTAAGCCAGGTACTGCAAGTAATAACAGTCCTCAGGCTTCGAGTAAAAATGACAATAGCATGCCATTATGTACACATTAAAAAGGCACATAAATTACATTAAATTACTTAAGCTACCACTCTCAGTGTAATTTTTTTTTTAAAACCCTCATCTGTCTGTTGTGTTGTACATATAGGGCCATATTCAGAGTTGGCGACATCACCTGGTCTTTTAATCTTCAATTGTCCAGTTTTGGTGAGCCTGTGTCCACTGTAGATGCCTGTTTCTGCCCTCAGAACTGCCACTCGCTGGTTGTTTGCCACAGCATTCTTTCTAAACTCTAGACACTGTTGTTGTGTGTGAAGATCCCAAATCAACAGTTTCTGAAATTCTCAAACCAGCCCATCTGGCTGTCACAGAGATCACATTTTCCCCCATTCTGATGTTTGATGTGAACTTTAACTGAAGTTTTTTGACCTGTATCTTCATGATTTTTGGATTGCACTGCTGCCAAATGATTGATTGAATAACTATATGAATGAGCAGGGGCGCATGTATTCCAATTAAAGTAGACTGTGAGTATATACAGTGCATTGCATAAGTATTTACCCACACTGGATTCCCCCTCCCTTCTTTTTCCAAATCTTTCAATGCAGCTGCAATTCATATAATGATTTTAATTTAGAATACATATTCTAAATTCATCTGGTGGGACAGATTAGAAGGGCTGTATGTCTGACACCCCTGAATTAATAGGAGTCTATTGTCAATACTTTGAGCAATAGACAAAGAGAACCCAATTAAACAAATGCATCAAAATATTTATACTTATATCCATATTATATATGTTATACTTGGTTATTCTACCAAAGAATGGTTAAAGACGAATAAAGTTAATGTTTTGGAATTTCCAAGTCAATGTCCTGACCCTAATAATAGAAACAATAGAAATGTTGTGGAAGGACCTGAAGCAAGCAGTTCATGTGAGGAAACCAACCAACGTCCCAGAGTTTAAGTTGTTCTGTACTGAGGAATGGGCTAAAATTCCTCCAAGCCGATGTGAAGGACTGATCAACAGTTACTGGAAACGTTTAGTTGCAGTTATTGCTGCACAAGGGGGTCACACCAGATACTGAAACAAAGGTTCACATACTTTTGCCACTCACAGATATGTAATATTGGATCAGTGTTTTAAGCTCCTGAGTGGCCTCTGTGGACTAATCGCTCTGATTCATTAACTTCATGAGAGTGAAAAAAGAGATCCTGGTGTGCAAATGGCTCTATATACCAGTAAGACAAGAGTTGAGCCAGTCAACACATGAACCTAGAAAGATCTGTGCAGGTGTTTTGATTATATAAGATAAATGGAGAATATTTTAAGTTCATTAATGAGAAATAAATTCTATCATCATACAGTGGATAGAAAAAGTCTACACACCCCTGTTAAAATTGCAGGTTTGGTATAAAAATGAAACCATGATAAATCATGTCAGATCTTTTTCCATCTTTAATGGTATAGCAGCTGACACAATTCAAGTGAAAAACAAAACATTTTAGGAAAACAAAATAAAAATAAAAATCTTACAATAACCTGGTTACATAAGTGTGCACACCCCTTAACTAATACGTTGTTAAAGTATTTTTTGCTTGTAATACAGCGGTCAGTCTTTTGGGGTAGTACATCTTACTACCTTAGTAGTAAGTATATCTTTATTTGGCAATTTTGTTTCACTCTTCCTTGCAAAAATACACCAGATCTATTAAATTTCTGGGGCTCTTGTGCACAGCCCTCCTTAAGAAGTAATTTCACAATTTTCAATAAGATTTAGATCTGGGCTCTAACTGGGTCATTCCAAAACATTGATCATCTTCTGAAGCCATTCCTTTGTTGACTTGTGCTTCCCAAAATCCCAAAGATTTGTGCTTTGGGATTTTATCAAAGGTGAAGGTGAAAGTTGAAGGTGAAGGTGATATTTTTCAACTTCAGCTTTCTAACAGAGACCTGCAGGTTTTGGGTCAAAATAGATTTGTATTTGGTGTTATGCATAATTCCCTCTATGTTGACTAGAGCTCAAGGCCCAGCTGAAGAGAAGCAACCCCATAGCATGATGCTGCCACCACCATTCTTCACCACAGTCATGGTGTTCTTTGGTTGGTAAGCTGTCTTGTTTTTGTGCAAAACATATCTTTTAGAATTATGCCCAAAAAGTTTTACCTTGGTATCATCCAGCTCATACCATGTTTTGCTACATGGAGTGATCAATACTTGCCTTATATTCCTACAGGTCCATGGCTTCAGCACTCATATGAAACCATGAAGGTGGCAAGAAAAATATAAATGGTTTATTAATATAATTAATATAATTTTAAATGATTGGCTGGAAGGTGTGCATTCAAACCGTGGAATGCAAAGGTAGTTCCAGTCAGTTTAATCACTGTTCTAAATTAATGCACTGCCTATAAACAACTGTAACCATAGTAACATACAGTTAAAGTTGCATACAGAGTGAGACAGCTATTGTAAACATTTCTAATTACCTTACTTAGCTAAATGGATTTTGCATGTCATTTTAACTTACTGTATACTGTGGATATGGCAATTTTGATAAATGGGCTGAGGCACAAGATTAATTTAACGAACTGGAGAAGATAATACTAAATGATTTTGAATGGAGAGATTAAGTTATTTTTGAAGTAGTTAAACTGACAGCTTCATTATTAGTAGAGACGCGGCACAGGCGCAGGTAATTCACATATGCTCTCTCTCTTGCTCACTATCTATCTATCTATAGACACCCCTCAACACCCCTTGAGGAAAAAAGGGCAAAAGAAAAAAAAATTAAGACACAATAAAGAAATAGTAAGACTTAATACTGAATGCTGTGAAAGCCCTGACGATAAAAGAAGTGAGCCTGAAAACATTTGTCAGCTGGTGTAACCCCCAATAACTGCAACTAACATTTCTGGTAACTGTTGATCAGTCCTGAACATTGGAGGAATTTTTTGCCCATTCCACAGTACAGAACAGCTTCAACTCTGGGATGTTGGTGGGTTTCCTCACATGAACTGCTTGCTTCAAGTCCTTCCACAACATTTCTATTGGATTAAGGTCAGGACTTTGACTTGGTCATTCCAAAACATTAATTTTATTCTTCTTTAACCATTCTTTGGTAGAATGACTTGTTTGCTTAGGCTCGTTGTCTTGCTGCATGCCCCACTTTCTCTTGAGATTCAGTTCATGGACAGGTGTCCTGACATTTTTCTTTAGATTTTGCTGGTATAATTCAAAATGTATTGTTCCATCAATGATGGCAGGCTGTCCTGGCCCAGATGCAGCAAAACAGGCCATAACCATGATACCACTACCAGCATGTTTCACAGATGGGATAAGGTTTTTATGCTGGAATGCAGTGTTTTTCCAGTAGCCTTCTGTCTTGTCCATGTGATCTTTAGCAAACTGCAGAAGGGCAGCAATGTTCTTTCTGAAAAGCGGTGACTTTCTCCTTGTAACCCTGCCATGCATACCATTGTTGTTCAATGTTCTTCTGAACATTAACATTAGCCAATATGAGAGAGGCCTTTAGTTGCTTAGAAGTTACCCTGGGTTCCTTTGTGACCTCTCAGACTGTTGCTCTTGGAGTGTCATTGGTTGGTCGACCACTCCTGGGGTGGGTAACAAATGGTAAATGGTCTGCAATTATATACAGGTGCATCTCAATAAATTAGAATGTCGTGGAAAAGTTCATTTATTTCAGTAATTCAACTTAAATTGTGAAACTCGTGTATTAAATAAATTCAATGCACAGACTGAAGTAGTTTAAGTCTTTGGTTCTTTTAATTGTGATGATTTTGGCTCACATTTAACGAAAACCCACCAATTCACTATCTCAACAAATTAGAATATTTCATAAGACCAATAAAAAAACATTTTTAGTGAATTGCTGGCCTTCTGGAAAGTATGTTCATTTACTGTACATGTACTCAATACTTGGTAGGGGCTCCTTTTGCTTCAATTACTGCCTCAATTCGGCGTGGCATGGAGGTGATCGGTTTGTGGCACTGCTGAGGTGGTATGGAAGCCCAGGTTTCTTTGACAGTGGCCTTCAGCTCATCTGCATTTTGTGGTCTCTTGTTTCTCATTTCCTCTTGACAATACCCCATAGATTCTCTATGGGGTTCAGGTGTGGTGAGTTTTCTGGCCAGTCAAGCACACCAACACCATGGTCATTTAACCAACTTTTGGTGCTTTTGGCAGTGTGGGCAGGTGCCAAATCCTGCTGGAAAATGAAATCAGCATCTTCAAAAAGCTGGTCAGCAGAAGGAAGCATGAAGTGCTCCAAAATTTCTTGGTAAATGGGTGCAGTGACTTTGGTTTTCAAAAAACACAATGGACCAACACCAGCAGATGACATGGCACCCCAAATCATCACAGACTGTGGAAACTTAACACTGGACTTCAAGCAACTTGGGCTATGAGCTTCTCCACCCTTCCTCCAGACTCTAGGACCTTGGTTTCCAAATGAAATACAAAACTTGCTCTCATCTGAAAAGAGGACTTTGGACCACTGGGCAACAGTCCAGTTCTTCTTCTCCTTAGCCTAGGTAAGACACCTCTGACGTTGTCTGTGGTTCAGGAGTGGCTTAACAAGAGGAATACGACAACTGTAGCCAAATTCCTTGACACGTCTGTGTGTGGTGGCTCTTGATGCCTTGACCCCAGCCTCAGTCCATTCCTTGTGAAGTTCACTCAAAGTCTTGAATCGATTTTGCTTGACAATCCTCATAAGGCTGCGGTTCTCTCGGTTGGTTGTGCATCTTTTTCTTCCACACTTTTTCCTTCCACTCAACTTTCTGTTAACATGCTTGGATACAGCACTCTGTGAACAGCCAGCTTCTTTGGCAATGAATGTTTGTGATTTACCTAGTGAACCAAACTGAGAGACCATTTTGAAGGCTCAGGAAACCTTTGCAGGTGTTTTGAGTTGATTAGCTGATTGACATGTCACCATATTCTAATTTGTTGAGATAGTAAATTGGTGGGTTTTTGTTAAATATGAGCCAAAATCATCACAGTTAAAAGAACCAAAGACTTAAACTACTTCAGTCTGTGTGCATTGAATATATTTAATACACGAGTTTCACAATTTGAGTTGAATTACTGAAATAAATGAACTTTTCCACGACATTCTAATTTATTGAGATGCACCTGTAGCACTTTTTAAACTTAGCAGTTCTACAAAGCACTTTACACTGTTTCTCATTCACCCATTCACACACACTTGCACACCTGAGCCACAACTGCCCCACTGTCTTAAATTTCTTCCATTTGTACACATTCTGTCTGTCTGTGGATTGGTGGATTCCAAACTCTTAAGAGATGGTTTTGTAACCTTTTCCAGCCTGATGAGCATCAACAACTCTTTTGCTGAAGTCTTCAGAAAACTCATTTGTTCATTCCACAACCGTGTTGTGAAGATCAGACTTTGATAGATCCCTGTTCTTTAAATAAAACAGGGTGCTCACAGTGGAGTGAAATATTGTCGAGCCATCATTATACACTCCATTCATGAATACCTTTTTGGCTAAAAAATTGAAGGGATGGTGAGTCATTAAAAAAAATTAGTTAGTGTTTCATTATTGATTACTGGAGTTAGAGTTGGGTCACATATGGTGAAGAGGGCTGTCATAATTTGTGATCCCTGTTCCAAGAACTCTCTAAACGCTCCACTCATTAATGATTTTTTTTTCTTGAAAAATTTAAAGGATGGTGATCTGGTTATGTGGAAGCAGGGTGTGGTCGAGAGCCACTTTGCGTCGGATAAAGTGAGTAGTAAGGATCACACACCTATGCAGAATTTGACTAATGAATGTTCTGTGTTTCTGTGCATGTGTGCTATAAAACCGCTGAAAAGCAAAAGTAAAGAAAGGAATAGAGTCTATTTGAGTTGTCCCAAAGCCTGCCTCCCATCTCCTCATTCCCGACACAACCCAAGAGAGGGTCACACCAACGCTGAAACCTGGGAGTTTGAGAAATATTCACCGTCATGGAGTCATCACCAATCACTGACACTGTCAAGACCCTTGCTGGCATCCACCAGATGCAACACCAGGCCCTCCTGAAGCTGTGCACAGAGCAGGAACAGTGCTTCCAGGCCTTGCTCTAAGCTCTTGTTGGAGTACCCGGGCCATTTTGAAACGGGTCAGCTGCACCACTGAACAGCACTGTCAGTGCTTTTGCTTTCTGATGTTCAGTGAGCTCGGCCACCCATTTGCATTCATCCAACAGCTCTGAAACATCTGTTGGAGGTGGCTGCTGGCAGAGGAGCACTGTGCTGAAAAAGTAGTGCTGTGCTGTGGTATTGTGACAGATGCACGGAGACAAGGGGACCCAAGCGCAGAACACAGACACAGGTATACAAGGTTAAACAGTTTTATTTAAGGAGGGGAGCTGGGGTGTGTGAGGAAGGTGAGTAAAGTAGTAGGGTGGAGGACAAGATTCGAACTCTGGTCCACCGTGGGAAAGGAGAGCAGGGCCGGGTGCAGCAAGAAGCGAGCCAAGCGCAAGCAGGCCGGCAGTGTGAGCAGGAAACCTGGAATACGAAGAGGAAAAGACAGGAGACTAACACAATGAGCACAGGGAAATTTCACAAGGGGAAATGACGCGGAACACTGATAGGAAATTAAACACGGATAGAGCCGTAAGTTACCGTACTGTGAGCCGGAAAAATCTGGCAGCGAGTAGCTGAGAGACCGGAGTATTTGTATGCTGCTTGATGAGGTGAGTTTGATGAGGAGCAGATGAAGTCTATAATCCACTCATGGATCGCCACACCCAGGGACACGTACACACTCACAGACAGACAGACAGACACACTCACAGACAGAAACGAGAGGGAGAGAAAACACTGGAAACACGGGGAAAGGGAAAAACCAGGAAGCACAAGAAAAGCATGCAGAGACTCCGCTCAGGACCCTGACAGCTGGAGCAGTTTGTCGCCTGACTACTGGAGAGTACGGAGGAATGGGTCCAGTGCCACCATCCGGCATTGCTTGACGAGGTGATCCAGATGGCAGAGGACCACTTGGCAGCATATCCGGGGGCAGGCAAGCCCCTCCCTCTCTCTCTCTTGTGCACTTGCAGGAAATTTCTCTATTCTCCACCTACATTGACCCAGCTAGCTCACTGATTCAAACATAAAATTAATCAATAAAACTCTGTATCAAATTCAAACCAAATGAAAGGCCAAACTCACAACGACTGAATTCAGAAGAGGTAGGTTTATTAGCAGTCAAGTATGACAGCAAACAAACCAGCTGGTACCAGGGATACACACTGCCATAAAATGGCAGAGTGCACCGAGGTCCTCGCTGGCTACAGGATCTTTATATACATTCCATGCAAGCTTCATGCAAGCTCTACTGATAAACTGTTCACCAATCACACACAGTTCCACGTACTCCAGTTACACAAGTTTCCATTATCTTCAGGAGACCTTAGGTTTTCATCGCACTCAGCATTTCCCTGAACTTTCCATTATTTCACAACTCTGTCTGTTTCCCCATCTCATTTGTGTCCGTCTCTGCTTCGCAATTACTAACATCCATTAACATACAACCTATACAATATGACGTCTCAGGGCTAACATTGCCTGCTGCTCCCGATGAGTGCCCTCTTCTGCCCGTTGTGATTTTACACCACGTAGAAGGGCTCGGTGGGAGTCAGGGGAGAGGTTACTAACACATCACACTGAACCCTCGTCTGCATGTGTATCAGGTGTCGGATCTTGTAGTCGTTGTTAGGTTCAATTGTTCTTGCTTCTGTGGCCCCTTTTAACTGTTGGAACAGAGTTCTGTGCATCTGGGTTAGATGTTTTACATAGCTTGCAAGCTCTCTCTCCAATTGTTTGAGTGAGGGTCCTTTATAGGGTCCTCTCAAACATGATACTGGCATTGGTCAACCTGTAAACATTTCGTGTGGGGTTAGATGTGTTATGCGGTTAGTCTGCATATGCATGCTCATTAAGGCTAACGGCAATACTTGTACCCAAGTCGATTTTAGCCAATTACGCCTTCAGTGTCCCGTTAGCTCTTTCCACCATTCCCCGTGACTGTGGGTGATATACACATCTGAACCTGTGCTTTATTTACAGCGTCTGCATTACTTTCTGAGCTAATTTGCTCAGAAAATGTAGGCCATTGTCTGAACTGAGCTTGTCTGGAATTCCAAAACGAGGTATGACTTCTCTATACAGTACGCAATTTCACTACTGTTTCTGCATCAGCATGTGCTGTTGGGTGTGCTTCCACCCATCTACTGAACCTGTCCACTATACCACCAAAATTGTACCTTTTCCTTTCTTTCCTCTCTATCATGTCCACAATTTCAATCACCAAGTGTCGAAATGGTCCATCTGGCTGTGGGATTTGTCGTATCAGGGCTGTAAAACTTTTTCTAATGTTTCAAGTGGCACATGCAGCACTGTGCAAAAATCCTGGGCACCCTATTTTCTTCAGTACAAACCCTGTTATAGATCCTTTACTCTATGACTTCCACACCACCAAGTCAGCACAAAAAACACTCTAGATTCCCAAACATTAGTTCTCTAGCACAAAAACAAACATCACAGAAAAATGTTTATATGTCATCAAAGAAAGCAGCACAGAATGCAAGAGACCACTCCCCAGACAAAAAACACAATGAGGGCCGCTGGGCTCCACCACAAAAACAAGTAGCAAGTGCGACAGTCAAACTCTCCAGAAGAACCGCGGCCGGCCCTGCAAGATGCCCAACAAAACCCACCAGCCAACCTCCCCATAAAACTGCACAGACCATACCGGAGACCACCATGTTCTTTTAACACATATTTTGCAATCATTTTAAGTCTTTTTACCACTTGTTCTTTTAGCACATATTTCGCAATCAGTCTCTTTACCACTTCCCCCTTTGCGCATGGTCTAGACCATGTGCAGTCCTGATTAGTGTGGACAACAATGATAAGGGAGCTACAAAGTGTCTTTGGAGCCCTCACCATAAACTGGTTCAATAATTTTTCCTTGCTCCCATTTCTTTTCACCGTGTGATTTCGTGCACTAAGGCTACATTTTGCACTTCCGCTAGGGATGCTAAGTTTGTCTCTGGTGGAGGTGTGTGTCTGGGACCAAGACTGGCATTATGTCAATACCCTGTAGGGCTGCAGTGTGCTTGCAATATTGACTGAGGCTAAGTTTTCTGCTAACACACGGTTAAAAATAGATGGACTTTCACAGTACCCTTGAGGGAGGCATGCATAAGTGTATTGCTGTCCCTCATAAGTAAATGCAAATAAATCCCTTGAACCTGGGTGTGGCAGTATACTAAAGGAGGCTGAAGACAAGTCTATTACCGTATATGATTTTGTATCCTCAGGGATGTTCGACAAGAGAGTGTGAGGGTCGGGTACTATTGGTGTCTCTGCTTGTACTATTCTGTTAACTGCATGTAGATTATGTACAAGCCTCAATTTTCAGAGTTGGGCTTCCTGACAGGGAAAATGGGAGTGTTACACAGGCTTTTGGTTGGAATCAGGACCCCTGCTTCCAGGAGCCCCTGAATTGTAGGTCTGATTCCTTCCCTAGCCTGTGTTGCCAGCGGGTATTGTTTCTGATAAGGCAACCTAACATTGGGCCTAACCTGTATGCTCACCTGCCCTGCTGATTTGACTAGCCCTACATCTGTCTGATGTTTCGTCCACAAGGTGTCAGGCACGCTTCTCAGCAGTGCTTCATCTTCTACTTTGTCTGTCTCTGTTATGAGTACCAGTGTATGCGATGACAATGGCATGTGCCTCTCTATCCATGTGTGTGTAGCTATCATTCCCTTCTGTGAAATCCTTGTGTGTCTGGTGAAGTGTGCAGATATGGATTGTTAGTAGGCTTCCATTCCCTAATCTGAGCTGCTTCCCTAACCATAGGCCCTAAGTCTTTAGACTCAAATCCTTCTGCTACCATGAGAAAGGTACAGCACCCGATACATGATACCAGTCTTTTAGGTCATCTTTCAAGAGTACCATGGGTACTCTGGGTAGGTCTGGTACAGTTCAGATTAATCTAGGACAGTGTATTCCAACCAGTACACTGTGTCATGTCCTGCTTCTTTGTCCGTTTCCCGTTTCTGTTAGTAGGTGCTGCCTTACAGATGCTTCATCTGGAAAGGTTACCCAAAGTCCTGTGGCGCTGCAATGTATCTTTGTGGCCAGTTTGCACAATAGATCTCTTCCAAGTAAGTTCACTGGGAATTTTGGTGAATATAGTATCTGTGTTGCTCCCGAGAAGCCAGTGGTTTTTATTGAATTGTGAGAGAGCGGGAGTCTGGAGCCTTCCTGGCCTATACATGAGAATGTGGCACCTGTGTCTATCATGAACGGGGCTGGTTTCATGATATTAATAGACACCATGATTGTTGGTTCTTGCCTTGGATGCAGTGTGGTGACTCACTGCATGTGCTCCCCCTCCTGCTTCTCTGGGCATCTTCAACTCCAGTTGGCTGTAGGTCCAATCCAAGGTCCCGCTTGTTCTTGCCATGGACTGGGGCGTGGTGGACCTCCTTGTTGTTCTCTACAGTGCATCCGGAAAGTATTCACAGCGCTTCGCTTTTTCCACATTTCTTTATGTTACAGCCTTATTCCAAAATGGATTAAATTCATGATTTTTCTCAAAATTCAACAAACAATACCCCATAATGACAATGTGAAAGAAGTTTGTTTGAAATCTTTGCAAATTTATTAAAAATAATTTTAAAAAAATCACATGTACATAAGTATTCACAGCATTTGCTCAATACTTTGTTGAAGCACCTTTGGCACCAATTACAGCCTCAATTCTTTTTGAGTATGATGCTACAAGCTTGGCACACCTATTTTTGGGCAGTTTCTCCCATTCTTCTTTGCAGGACCTCTCAAGCTCCATCAGGTTGGATGGGGAGCATCGGTGCATGGCCATTTTCAGATCTCTCCAGAGATGTTCAATCAGGTTCAAGTTTGGGCTCTGGCTGAGCCACTCAACGACGTTCACAGAGTTGTCCTATAGCCACTCCTTTGTTATCTTGGCTGTGTGCTTAGGGTCATTGTCCTGTTGGAAGATGAACCTTCTCCCCAGTCTGAGGTCCAGAGCGCTCTGGAGCAGGTTTTCATCAAGGATGTCTCTGTACATTGCTGTATTCATCTTTCCCTTGATCCTGACTAGTCTCCCAGTCCCTGCCACTGAAAAACACATCCCCACAGCATGATGCTGCCACCACCGTGCTTCACTGTAGGGATGGTATTGGCCAGGTGATGAGCGGTGCCTGGTTCCCTCCAGACATGACGCTTGATATTCAGGCCAAAGAGTTCAATTTTTGTTTCTCATGGTCTGAGAGTTCTTCAGGTGCCTTTTGGCAAACTCCAGGCAGGCTGTCATTTGCCTTGTACTGAGGAGTGGCTTCTGTCTGACCACTCTACCATACAGGCCTGATTGGTGGAGTGCTGCAGAAATGGTTGTTCTTCTGGAAGGTTCTCCTCTCTCCACAGAGAAATGCTGGAGCTCTGTTACAGTGACCATCGGGTTCTTGGTCACCTCCCTGGCTAAGGCCCTTCTCCCCCGATCGCTCAGTTTGGCCGGGCGGCACAGTCTAGGAAGAGTCCTGGTAGTTCCAAACTTCTTCCATTTACAGATGATGGATGCCACTGTGCTCTTTGGGACCTTCAATGCTGCAGAAATTTTTCTGTACCCTTCCCCAGATCTATGCAATCCTGTCTTGGAGGTCTACAGACAATTCCTTGGGCTTCATGGCTTGGTTTGTGCTCTGACATGCACTGTTAACTGTGGGACCTTATATAGACATGTGTGTGCCTTTCCAAGTCATGTCCATTCAACTGAATTTACCACAGATGGACTCCAATCAAGTTGTAGAAACATCTCAAGGATGATCAGTGGAAACAGGATGCACCTGAGCTCAATTTTGAGTGTCATGGCAAATGCTGTGAATACTTATGTGCATGTGATTTTTTTCGTTTTTATTTTTAATAAATTTGCAAAGATTTCAAACAAATGTATTTCACGTTGTCATTATGGGGTATTGTTTGTAGAATTTTGAGGAAAATAATGAATTTAATCCATTTTGGAATAAGGCTGTAACATAACAAAATGTGGAAAAAGTGAAGTGCTGTGAATAGTTTCCAGGTTGCACTGTATATTCAGGCTGTCCTGGCTGCTTCTCCCATGGGCAAGTCTGACAGTTTCTTCTGGTTTGTCAATTTCTCCACATTCCCAACATTCGAGTGGCTGTGATCTGGGGACATTACCTCCAGTCAGTTCTGCCCTTGCTGCTGGGTCTGGGGCCACTTCTGCCGTCTCCCTGGGCCCTGCCTTTGTCCCTGTCCTCTCACGGGCCGGACTTGAGGTGGCCCTTGCTGGTTGCCAAGGTGGATATTGGAGGCATCGGTACTGGGAGTGGACCAGGCTGCTGAATGTATGGGTGTGGTTGAGCTGGATGCTAAACTTGAACATGTGGGGGTGGCGCATAGGTCTGCACTGCCTGAGATTGGTTGGATGTGGCCGGTACCATCATTGCTGCTTCCATCATCTGAGCTTGCACTGAGGCCTGCATCTTTCCAGCCTTTTCTTTCTCCTTTTTAGCCTTGGTGAGTTCTCCTAGCTGTGTTCTATACAGTTGTGTTACCAGAGCTTCAGTGGCATCCTTGGCTTCTTTTATCTTCTTCCTGTACTGTTCCACATGGTGTACAAGGTGGGCCTGGAACGTTTCCCAGGGCATGGTATTAAGTCCAACCACATTCTCCAATGCCTCCTGCACAGCTACAGGCATGCCCCTTTTCAACATTATCTTAAACAAGCTTTGATTTGTGTCATTCAGGTTCCACACCGTTCCTGTCTCCTCTCACCATCTGTTCTGAAAGTCCTGAACAAACTTCAATACATTTTCTTCCTCCCCCAATGGCTTCTAATTTTCCTGGGTCCATCTTGGTGGGTTATGCTTCTCTTATTTCATGCCACACTCGATTTCTGTATGCTCCAAAAGCCAGATCATCTCCTCTCTCTGAGTCCATCACAGTTTTTAGTCCTGCATCTGCCAGTATTTCAGTGGCTTTGCTCTTTCATGCCACTTGTGCTAGTATGGTCTTAATGTCCCCTACTGCCAACATATGTCCCTGACATATGTCTGGGAGTTGACTTGCTAGTCCTGTAATGTCCATAAATGACCATGGCATGTATTGCACACCTCCTCCTTTAACCATCAGGGGGCACTGACTCACCTCTGCTTCCTCTGTCATCACCAGCTGAAATCCCTCGTCCTCTGTCCCATACTTCTGTGGGGGTTTGCTTATTCTTCCATGCCTTGTTTTCCTAATTGCTCCAAGCTCCCTCTGTAGGTTAGTTCTGGGTGATGGCCGGGTGTAGCTTCCTCCGAGGTGGTTGTCCACCCGATTCTCTGGCTCTTCCGGGTTCCATATGATTTCTTCTTCTGCATGTAGCATTCCTTCATTTATTCTTGCTGCGCTTCTCTTCAGTAGTTCTTCAGTCTCGCATGCTCTCTTTTCCATCCTTTTTATTTGTTGTTCCACCTGGTTGAGTGTTAATTGTAGCATTCCCAACAGTGCTTGGTCTTTTCTCCTCAGTGCCACTGATTCAGGTTCTATATACAATGTCCCATTTACCCGTCTTCCCACAAGTCTGTTCACGTCCACCTGGTTCCTTTCATCTGGTGTTGGTGTGGCTTGGGTGGCTCCTTTTGGCCAGTTATCCACTTGTCATTCTTCTGCAGGATAGGTTTCACTCGTGGGGCTGTTGGGTGCTGTTCTGTTTCCTGGCGGCATGGAGAGCTCTTCCAGTGAGTTGTTGACTAAGTATTCTCTGCTGATTTCACTTTCTACTGGAGCTAATGGCGTGCTGGTGGGTACCCCATCTTCTCCAGGTAGTTGTTGCTTCCTGCTTTTAAGTGACTCCGTTCAAGTTTCCTCCTTGGGTTTGAGGAGGCGCACAGGTTTTCTGTTGTTTCGCTCTGGTCAGTTACTGATTCCTTTCCATCGTCTTCTCTCAGTACCTTCATTTTTCCTGCTATTATCCCTTAGATCTGCACCTCTTCGTCTTGTCCCGTCATCACCATCTGTGTTATGTTGGGATACAATGTTCCCCATTCCTTGTGATGTTCTCCATAAGGTCTTTCTTCTGTACACCCTCCTTCTTCTTGCTTTCTTTTCTCTTCCTTCACATCTCATATTACTTTCTTTACTGCTTCTTCTCTCTTTCTTATCTCTTTCCTTTCTTCTTCAAACCAACTTAATACTTCTAACTTCTTCACCTTTTTTCCCCTAGTCCTATCATCATTTTTCCTTACTTAAAAATGTCTCATCATTTCTCTCACTTCCTCACATTGTTTTTCTGCAAATGTTCCTTCCTTGGGCCACTGCAACACTCCTTAAGTCCTGTCATGCCATTTTATCATGCACTTTCTGATGTATTTTTCGCTTTTGTGTTTAGCTAAAAAGCCTAAAAAATGTCTATGTAGCGTTGGCTGGCTAGATTTTCCCAATTTACCCATAACACACCCTTGTTGGGCCCTGAGGGCATTACTCCTTACCCCTAGGTTTTGATTATGTCTCGACCAGACTAGATGAACATTTATCCGTTTAGCGGTTACTGCTGGCCTTACTGGATTCTTTCTTCCGTACCTTTCTGCAAGTGAGTTGACTCTATCTACTAGTATAGATACAGTGGATCCCCTTTCCCACTCTACCTTTCTGAGTCCTACTGTGATTATCGCAGTTAGTCCCGAGCAATAATTGTATTGGCTAGGCCTGTCCTGAAACGGATCTACAATTGGTTCACTGTCTTCATCATCTGGGTCTTTTATGAATTTGAATAAGGGGATGGCAGCCCTAGTCGACCTTGGATCTTCCACTAACCTCCACAATATTGCACTAAGTGGCCTAGGTTTCCAGAGCCTTCTCAGCATTTCTGCCCAATTGACCACAGGAAATTCGATCTGTAACTAAGTTGTCCCACTTAGTTATACACCACAATTTACCTGCGATTAGTTCCTCTGATTGCCACTTTTTGATCACACTTTTGCCTCTAAAGGTTCTCTCATCCCAAAAATGTGTTCTTATTCCTCTAGTTTCAGTAGTTATATCACTCAGTGCCATTAACCTTCTCACAGCCTGGTAAACACAAAATACATGTCCAACTTAGAATAAGAATTATCCCCACGGTGTACAAAAATCTTTTCTCTGCTCGTCTCCCGGCTTCGGTCTCCTCACGCCGCTCTACTATTTGAAATCATGTATGAAAGACAGACAGCACAGAACCCGTTAATTACTTCCTTATTGCGTGCTACAATGAAAAATCTCTTGACGGTGCTTGCTGCTGAGAGATCAATGACCCTGACCTTTAAATGTGCAGGTCTTCTGGTGCTCCCACTAAGTTTTAAAACTGTATTTATCAATGGCTCCCCAATGTATCTTGTACTCACTATAGTACAGTCAACATCTGATGGTAGTAATCTTGTTACACTATATGCTAGAGCGTACTTTTCTAACCTGACTAAGTCGAATCCCACATTAGTTTAATGTTTAAAAACAGTACTGTGTTCTCACTTTCATATGACCAGCGACTGGTCACCATCTCATATTTTACAACCTGTTCTATCCTAAGTTCTGTACCCCACGGTGTTGCTATGAACTGATCAGCAACCCACTGTTCCCTTATGGGGTCCATGATTATTATTTCTTACACTTCAGGATTGTGCTACATCTATACTTCTGTCGCCCCTAGATTGCTTCTTATATACCTGATCACCAAGGTGTACTGATTCTGTGACCTGATATGTAGCCCATCTGCCCACAATCTAGTTTCTGTCAGATCGTCGCTTGGGCTTTCCCAAGCGGGTGGTTTGGGGCTATTATGCGGTGAAATTCTGATACACTTCTCACACTGTTGCTTTCTTCAATGCTTATATGGCGTGCACTGCAAAAAAAAAAGAATTTCAAGAATGTAAAAAAGCTTTGTTTCTGGGGAAATAATTTTTGTGTAAAAAGAAAAATAATCTTGTCAAGCATGTTTTGCATTAGAAAAGTAATCTCATTTTAAGAAAGTATATCTAACTTTGTCTTAATAAGATATTCCAGCTAATATTGAGCAATATTTAACCAGTAATAAGCTACAGCAATAGTTTGCATAATGTACCAGCAGAGGAACAATATGTTTTTCCTTATTTTAAGACTAAGACCACTTGTACACTTCAATTTTTCCAATGAAACAGCTATGAGTCATGGTTATGCTGAAATCCATACTGAACTACATTAACCATCAGCCACAGCATGTCAGATGACCATGTAAGTAATCAGCTTTAAAAATGAAATGAAACAGAAGCGCATGCTTGGATTTAAAGCACCTTTTTAAAGGAGACAAGAGTTTTAAAGCGTGCCCGCATTATCTACCAGAATATGTAGCAAATCAGATGTAAAAATGAAACGTTTAAATATTTTCTCCACCAGTTACAATTCATGTAACGAATTAAAAGAAGTTTAACACGTTTAAAGGTATTCTCCAATTTATGTAAGGAATTCGCTCGAATGGCGTGAAATATATCTATATATCTAATCAACGCGTGTTGTGACCAGTTATAAATATACATCAGCCATGAAAGGGAATTCATGTATGTGCACATATACATATAGATAATTAACTACAATGGATTATAATTAATTATGACTATGTATGTGGTCTAGATCAGCTTTTAGGATTAGCTGTAGTCTAGTTTAGAATTATGAACTCTAAAGAGGGAGTTTATACTTCTGGCCAGGAAGGATTTCCCGTTGCATCCTGTCCGGAGAGAGAGTGTGGCTTCCTCTTCCTGGGGCACGTGGCCCCGGGGGAGGGAAATCGGAAAGAGTGAAGAGTGTGTAGGGAGAGTCTGCCTTGAAGAGTGTAGAAGTAGAAGTGTGATTGCAAAGCGTGGTGTTGTTTTAAAGACAACACCAACGCACACGCCTCTTTGGGCTATTGGCCAATCAGGAAGTTGGATTTGTTGGCGGGATGAACTCTCTTTGTCTGGTCTCAGACCTGGATTTGCATGTCCTGAGAGGAGCCGGTTTAAACCGTATTATTTATGCGATTAAGAAAAAGCATGAAATAATGTATCCTACTGTAATGTGATATGCATAATTGATCGGGGTATCGCGAGACGATTAATTACATACCAAATTCGATGGACTTATGAAAATATTAAAAGGTGAAACATGGTTATAGACATTTAAAATAATAAAACTATCTAATATTAAACTATCTAAAATCATTGTAGTTATGTTACATAAACACACAATATATGCAAATAGGAAAACATCACACTATTTGGACATCGAATAATTACATATAATTACATGTTACATTCAAAAGAGATTCTTCCATTGTGTGTGTGCGCGTGTGTGCGCGCGTGCGCATGTAGGTAAGCTTTGTGAGGGTGCGCGTGTGTGTGAGTGCGCGTGCACGTGTAGGTAAGCTTTGTGTGTGTGTGTTTGTGTGTGTGTCTGAAGAGGGGGGTCGTGCCCCCTGTAGCATTTCGATGGCATCTGGTTGAAGAGGTTACTGATATGGATTCACAGCTCAAAGAAACAGAGAAACTTCTTTGCTAAGTCCAGGCTGATTCAGAAATCAGTTTGATACGTTCAGATGTTACAACAGCAAGCGATCTCCCAAATACATGATATCAATCAAATTCCTGACTTGGAACATCCCTGGTATTGGCTCTCAGGTTAAAAAAACCAAAGTACTACAGCATCTCACTACACTACTACACACAGATATATGATTACTTCAAGAAACACATTTCTCAGAATCAGACAGTCATAAACTACACACTCCACAATTCAACCACATTTTCACTGCCCACTACAATACCAAACAAAGAGGTGTAGCAATTTTGAAAAACAGAAAAATCTAATTTATACACAACACTACTATAACCTACCCCGAAGACAGATACATCATAATAAACATATCTATCAACAACACCCCGATAACCATAGCAAATATATATGGACCAAATATAGACAACCTCTCAGCCTTCTGTACCCTTTTCACACATATCGCCAACCGATATTACCGGACTCCCCAATCATAATTGGTAGTGACTTTAACACAGTCATCAATCCAGAATTAGACAGAACCACTAGTACACAAAAGACATGGAACTGGCAGACTTCCAGCTGACGTTGGTCTTGGCAGTTGATGGCGACTGCAACACCCAAACACCATGGCATACAAATATTACTCACCAGCTCACCGTACACTCCCGTATTGATTATTTTCTAGCCAGCAACTGCATCAGCTATATTAATCACACAAATTCATTCTATTACAATCAGTGATAGTACAGGGATGCCCCTGTATACTTCACCTGTATAAGACAGTTTTTAAATGGTTATTAGTATCAGATTCGTATCCGAAATTAAACAGAATATGACACTGCCGACAGAAATGAATACCACTAGTATATCACTTCACCTAAAACCCCACTTTACCCTCTAGTTACTGTCCTTTGTCAGTGATCAACACAGACACAAAAATAATATGCAAGACCCTAGTTAATAGAATTGAAACAGTTATCCCTTCAATAATCAACCCAGATCAAACTGGATTCATTAAAAACAGACAGTCAACCACTAACATGCATAGACTCCTTACCTTGATACATTACACAGTACATAAAAATCTAGAATCAGAAATAATAACACAACGCAGAGAAAGCCTTTGACAAAGTGTACTGGAAATTTCTACTCACCACTTTTCATAAATAAGGTTTCAGTGAATAATTTATTCATTGGATAAAAATACTCTACACATCACCAAAGGCCACAGTTATCACGAACAGACTAATATCACAAAGTTTCATTCTGCACAGAGGAACTAGACAAGGATGCCCACTCTCTCCATCCCTTTTTGCCATTTTTATAGAACCATTAGTCACAGCAATAAGATAATACAGCCATGGCCAAAGGTTTTGAGAATGAGACAAATATTAATTTTTACAAAGTCTGCTGCCTCAGTTTTTATGATGGCAATTTGCATATACTCCAGAATGTTATGAAGAGTGATCAGATGAATTGCAATTAATTTCAAAGTCCCTCTTTGCCATGAAAATGAACTTAATCCCAAAAAAACATGTCCACTGCATTTCAGCCCTTCCACAAAAGGACCAGCTGACATCATGTCAGTGATTCTCTCGTTAACACAGGTGAGAGTGTTAACGAGGACAAGGCTGGATATCACTCTGTCATGCTGATTGAGTTAGAATAACAGACTGGAAGCTTTAAAAGGAGGGTGGTGCTTGAAATTATTGTTCTTCCTCTGTTAACTATGGTTATCTGTAAGGAAACACGTGCAGCCATCATTGCTTTCACAAAAAGGGATTCACAGGCACGGATATTGCTGCTAGTAAGATTGCACCTAAATCAACCATTTATCGGATCATCAAGACCTTCAAGGAGAGCTGTAATCGTCACTGATTACAAATAGTATTCATTTGGTTCAACTGTTGTGAAGAAGGCTTCAGGGCGCCCAAGAAAGTCCAGCAAGCACCAGGACCGTCTCCTAAAGTTGATTCAGTTGCGGGATCGGGGCACCACCAGTGCAGAGCTTGCTCAGGAATGGCAGCAGGCAGGTGTGAGTGCGTCTGCATGTACAGTAAGGCGAAGACTTTTGGAGGATGGCCTGGTGTCAAGAAGGGCAGCAAAGAAGCCACTTCTCTCCAGGAAAAACATCAGGGACAGACTGCTATTCTGCAAAAAGTACAGGGACTGGACTGCTGAGGACTGGGGTAATGTCATTTTCTCTGATGAATCCCCTTTCCGATTGTTTGGGGCATCTGGAAAAAAGCTTGTCCGGAGAAGAAAAGGTGAGCGCTACCATCAGTCCTGTGTCATGCCAACAGTAAAGCATCCTGAGACCACTCGTGTGGGGTTGCTTCTCAGCCAAGGGAGTGGGCTCACTCACAATTTTGCCTAAGAACACAGCCATGAATAAAGAATGGTACAAAAACATCCTCAGAGAGCAATTTCTCCCAACCATCCAAGAACAGTTTGGTGACGAACAATGCCTTTTCCAGCATGATGGGGCACCTTTCCACAAGGCAAAAGTGATAACGAAGTGGCAAAACATCGACATTTTGGGTCCATGGCCAGGAAACTCCCCAGACCTTAATCCCATTGAGAATTTGTGGTCCATCCTCAAGAGGCGAGTGGACAAACAAAAACCCACAAACTCTGACAAACTCCAAGCATTGATTATGCTGGGATGCGGCCCAGAAGTTGATTGACAGTATGCCAGGGCGAATTGCAGAAGTCTTGAAAAAGAAGGGTTAACACTGCAAATATTGACTCTTTGCATAAACTTCATGTAATTGTCAATAAAAGCCATTGACACTTATGAAATGCTTGTGATTATACTTCAGTAACAGTTAGTAACATCTGACAAAAAGATCTAAAAACACTTAAGCAGTAGACTTTGTGAAAATTAATATTTGTGTCATTCTCAAAACTTTTGGCCACGGCTGTACATTATAATTAATAATGTAAATATTAATGGGATCCAAACAGCAAACATCAAACACAAAATCAGCTTATATGATGATGATATCGTTCTCTTCTTACAAAAACCTATAGAATCAATACAAGAAACTATTCACACAATCAAAAAAATATTCCAAACTTTCAAATTACTCAATCAGCTGGAACAAATAATCTTTGCTCTCTCTCAAAATGAAACTCCCAGAAACTACTGTACAATCTCTACCTATCTCCATAAGCACTGACTACATCACTTATCTTGGTATCGCTAGGTATGCGGTCATCATGGAGATCGCATTCAAAGCCCTGACTGAGAGAGTGAATGCTTTGTTAGGGCGTTCTGTCATATTTGATTGGAACCAGTTCACTTTGTATATCACTGTTGGGTTTGCAGCCGCTATGTGCCTCAGGTGCAAATGTGCAGCCATAAATGGCTCCATGGGAGGCATGCAGAGAAGACCCTCCTTGTCCATTCCCGCCACATCAGCAGATTCCCCTGGAATGGACACTTTACTGATGAACGCTCTGTCCTTCCAGGTGACTGCAACCTCCTCCAGGAGTTCTGGAAATATCGGAAGGAGCTGTCTGTTTCACTCTCTGCAGTCTTTTACTCTCATAGTGTCACTTTGCAGTCTCTGATACCACAGTCGGACACCGAATATTCTGTTTCTCTGTCACGTGATCTTTCAGATCAACACTGAGAAACAGGAGAGGATGATGCCCCATCTGCCTCCTCTGTGTATCCCGCTGCAGACAGGGGTTGTGTTGGTTGTGCAGGGAGAAGGAAAAGGGGGTCCACAAACTCTTCCTCTTCCTCAGAGAGAAGAAAGTCTTGTTTCAGCCCAAGACATGCAGAGCAGACCTGGTGTGCATCCTTCAAGAAATCTTATTCCCGCATGAGCCAAAGCCACAAAGAATCTTCCCCGGTAGCCAAAGTACTCAGCTTTGTACAGCATTGCTGCAGCCATTTAGCTGAGGTACTAAAACAATCCTCACAATAAGGATTGCAAATTGAAAAAATCAGGTGAAAATGTGCAAATTGAAATAATCTGGTGAAAATGGTGTGATGGCCAGTAATTCGCCCAAAGAATATAGTACCAGGATGATTAGCCAGCAACCAGTGTGGAGGCTAGTCGATGACTATCCAAAGAGTAGTCCAGGTTTCTGGAGTGAAGCAAGAAGAGGTTTTTGAATATTGAAATGATGATGTGTTGCTCATACTGGCTAATAGCCTGGCCACTATATATTAATATAATATACTATATATAAGGGGCTGGTGTAACGTAATAGGGCTTCTGAGGAATATGGGGATGGAGTGTATCCCATAGTGAGACACAAACATATGCTTAGTATTTTTCACTTAGAAATTGCAACTGTAATTTGATTACAAGAATTTAAACTGTAAGGAGTTACATTACTTCGTTACAGAAAAAAGTAATTAGTTTATGTTAATGCAGGCTGGACTGGACTTCTTTGCAGCAAAGTCATCAATGATTGCATCAAAATTCAAGTTTTGAGACACATAATGATTGATGCTGATCAGTGTGAGTCCAGTGAGACACTCTTGGGCCATGGTAGACCTCAAGTATGTTTTAATCAGCTTGAACTTTGAAAAGCTCATCTCTGCAGCTACCACGGTCACTGGTATAGTCACAGACATCCTCAGTGCCACCCAAATGTTTGGGTAAAATTTCTTGCATTCACTTTTCATGCAAAAGTCAAGAGTCTTAAAGGTGGTCATATTGGTTGATGGTAACCAACCAGCTAGCTACAGTGAGGGGAAAAAAGTAAAGGGAGTGCTCCTAATTTCAGCTTATTACCTGTATAAAAGACACCTGTCCACAGAAGCAATCAATCAATCAGATTCCAAACTCTCCACCATGGCCAAGACCAAAAAACTGTCCAAGGATGTCAGGGACAAGACTGTAGACCTACACAAGGCTGGAATGGGCTACAAGACCATCGCCAAGCAGTTTGGTGAGAAGGTGACAATAGTTGGTGCGATTATTCGCAAATGGAAGAAACACAAAATAACTGTCAGTCTCCCTCGGTCTGAGGCTCCATGCAAGATCTCACTTCGTGGAGTTTCAATGATCATGAGAACGGTGAGGAATCAGCCCAGAACTACGCGGGAGGATCTTGTTAATGATCTCAAGGCAGCTGGGACCATAGTCACCAAGAAAACAATTGGTAACACACTACACCGTGAAGGACTGGAATCTTGCAGCGCCCGCAAGGTCCCCCTGCTCAAGAAAGCACATGTGCAGGCCCGTCTGAAGTTTGCCTGAATGATTCAGAGCAAACTTCTTCAGAGTGAAAATGATTTTTTCACTGGGTGAAAGTGTTGTGGTCAGATGAGACCAAAATCGAGCTCTTTGGCATCAACTCAACTCGCTGTGTTTGGAGGAGGAGGAATGCTGCCTATGACCCCAAGAACACCATCCTCACCGTCAAACATGGAGGTGGGAACATTATACTTTGGGGGTGTTTTTCTGCTAAGGGGACAGGACAACTGCACCGCATCAAAGGGACAATGGACGGTGCCATGTACCGTCAAATCTTGGGTGAGAACCTCCTTCCCTCAGCCAGGACATTGAAAATGGGTTGTGAGTGGGTATTCCAGCATGACAATGACCCAAAACACACAGCCAAGGCAACAAAGGAGTGGCTCAAGAAGAAGCACATTAAGGTCCTGGAGTGGCCTAGCCAGTCTTCAGACCGTAATCCCATAGAAAATCTGTGGATGGAGCTAAAGGTTCGAGTTGCCAAACGTCAGCCTCGAGACTTTAATGACTTGGAGAGGATCTGCAAAGAGGAGTGGGACAAAATCCCTCCTGAGATGTGTGTAAACCCGGTGGCCAACTACAAGAAACGTCTGACCTCTGTGATTGCCAACAAGGGTTTTGCCACCAAGTACTAAATCGAAGGGGTCAAATACTTATTTCACTCATTAAAATGCAAATCAATTTATGACTTTTTTGAAATGGGTTTTTCTGGATTTTTTTTGTTGTTATTCTGTCTCTCACTGTTAAAATACACCTACCATTAAAATTATAGACTGATCATTTCTTTGTCAGTGTACAAAACCAGCAGGGGATCAAATACTTTTTCCCCCATTGTAGCTAGTTAGTGTAATTAGCCTCTTACCTGTCATAACCATTTTTGAGCATAGACTGGAAAATTACATACCTAAACTTAAATGATTGCAATTCATGAATGCTTTAGACTGCAGGCCTAATCATGGTCTCATTTAAAAGAAGACACGTAGGAGTTTTTTGGTGAAGTGAAAGCAAGCAGCAATAAAACTGAAATTAAAACAACATTATAGAAGCTTGAGTTTTTTACTGCACTTAACTCCTCCTTGCCCCACTTCGGACCTCACTCTGCCTCCCTGCTCAGCTAAGGATGTAGCTCCGCCTTCCTGCTCAGCTGAGGACGTCGCTCTGCCTCCTTGCTTGGCTAAAGACATCACTCCTCCTCTACGCCATCTCCCCATTCTTGCTTCACAGAGAACATCGCTCCCCTCTCTGGCTCCATGGAGGTGTTGCTCCCCCCTCTGGCTCTGCCTCAAACTTCCCTTTATTTTGCACTATTCAGAATAAAAGTCTGTACTTGTATCCGCGTCCGTCTGCGTTACCTGACAATAAAACAGTGGCAGTGTTTTTGTCAATTTTATGTTATCTCCTGCAAAGAAAATGTGACCATGGTTAAAAGGATAAGTTAGCCAAGCATTCATCTGCCTCACTTAAAACTCACTTTATGTAAGTGTTGTTCATAATTTATTCATAAACGGCAGATAGGTAGCTGGATTTTTTAAAATATAATTTCTTATTGAAGTTTTTAAAGTCTGGAATGCTTTGCTGGCTTCATGCAATATTTCCCCCTAATACCAAACATCCTAACCCTTTTGTTCAAAAGAAAGAATCCACTAACTTATGGTTCTGCCATCTGTCATTTTGTGTAATTTGTCCTTTCATTGGACAATGTATGCTTTGTCTATCTCCTCCAAATGCATTCTGGGATGGAAAATATCAGCCTCAATGCATCAGGGGTGTAGGGGTAGGCCCCTGACATGACTCATCACTGATAAATGCTAAAAATGAAACCTTATTCATTCATTCACCTTCAATAAATGTTTTTTCTTGGTCCGGGTTGTGGTGAACGCAGAGACAAATACTGATATACACTCACTGAGCACTTTATTAGGAACACTATACTAATACTGAGAAGAGCAGGGGTGTCCAGTGTTATCCACAAATGGCCAGTGTGGCAGGTTTTCATTCCAATCAAACAAGAGCCACACCTGATTCCACCAGTTTAATCAGTTGAGCTTGACTTTTAATAGATTCAGGTATGTGCTTGGTTAGAATGAAAACCTGCACCCACACCGGCCCTTTCCGGATAAGATTGGACACCCCTGGAGCAGGACCTCCCCTTTTCTCTCAAAACAGCCTCAATTCTTCATGGCATGGATTCCACAAGATGTTGGAAACATTCCTTTGAGATTCTGGTCCATGTTGACATGATGGCATTTCAGGTGCACTTTCATGCTGCAAATATCCTGTTCTATCTCAAAAGTGTTCCATTGGATTCAGATCCAGTCACTGGGAAAGCCACCGAAAAACATTGAACTCATTGTCATATTGATGAAACCAGTTTGAGACATCTTTTTGTGACATGGTGCACTCATGCTGGAAATAGCCATTAGGAGATGGATACATTGTGGCCATGAAGGGATGCACATGATCAGCAACAATACTCAAATAGGCTGTGGCATTCAAGCAATGACTGGTTGGTATTAATGGGCCCAAAGTGTGCCAAGAAACCATTCCCCACACCATTATATCACCTACACCAACCTGGACTGTTGACACAAGGCAGATAGGGTCCATGGATTAATGCTGTCTGCACCAAATTCTGACCCTACCATCTGTGTCTCATAGCATAAATCGAGACTCATCAGAGCAGGCTATGTTTTCCAGTCTTCAACTGTTTTGGTGAGCCTATGCACACTGCAGCCTCAACTTTTTGTTCTCGGCTAACAGAAGTGGAACCTGACATGGTCTTCTGCTGCTAGCGCATCAGCCTCAAGGTTTGAAGTGTTGTGCATTCTAAGATGCTTTTCTGCTCACCACAGTTGTACAATGTTATCTGAGTTACTGTAGCCGTTCTGTCAGTCTGGCCATTCTCTGTTGACCGCTCATCAACAAGGCACTTTTGCAGAACTGCACTCAATGAATGTTTTTTCTTTATTGCACCATTCTGAGTAAACTCTAGAGACTGTTGTGCATGCAAATCCCAGGAGATCAGCAATTATAGAAATGCTCAAACCAGCCCATCTGGCACCAACAATCATGCCACAATCAAGATCATAAAATTTTTTCTTTATTCTTATGGTTGATGTGACTATTACCCAAAGCTGCTGGCCTACTGTATATATGCATGAGTTTACGCATTGCACTGTTGCCACATGACTGGCTGATTACAGAATTGCATGAATGAGTAGGTGTACAGGCGTTCCTAATCAAACGCTCAGTGAGTATATATTGAGGATGAACCCATATACTGATATTATTTAAGCTGTGAAAGACAGGGGGGCTTATCCCTGCCATCTCATTTATACCAGCTGCCCCTGGCTAGAACAAACATAAAGCGATGCCCTTGTGCACTCTGTTCTAATGACCCAATGAAGTCCATGGCATTTTTTTTGAGGGAACCTCGATTAATGGAAGGGGCTGCAATGGTGCTTTTGCAGTGCCTGGAAGATCACCCAGTGATATTCATGGCACGATGCACACCGCCTGTGCACATCATCTTGAATGCCTGGCCAATAGAAATCTGCCATTTTTAGTATTTTTTTTTATGCAACCTGCAATGATGTAAACATTTAAGGAAATACCAGTAATGCTGCAATAAATACTGATGAATACTCTGTTCCAGAGATACTGGAACAATTTATTAGCATACTTTAATATTACTTTTGCAGTAATATTGGTGTTAGCCATATGATAGATTGTGTTTAACCAGACTCATTTTAATATCCAGTTACTGACATCATCAGATCTTTTTTATGATATATTACCATAATTTATCACAGCATAAAGGACCCACCTTAATCACACAAGTAAATAATTTCTGAGTGAAATTCATTTGAGGCAGTCAGCATTTGTTACAACACTGGGAAGGAGGGAAGCAGGATGCACTTGCAGGGGAAAGTTGTCAGTTTATTAGGCACATAAAAAGAAACAAAACCTTCAAAAGAAATGGGACAGTCAAACAAAAAAACACAAATAAACAAGGCAAAACTCCAAAGACATGATAGGGCAGTAATTCCAAACAGATTAGTCAATAATCCAAACACTTACAGGGCAAAAATCCAGGAAGTCATGAGACAGTAATCCAAAGGCCTACAGGACAAAAATCCAGGAAGTAACGAGGCATGAATCCAAGAACCCGGGAACGCCAGGTAAACAAAACCATAGGAAAAAACCAGAGGAACCAGGGAACGCCTGGTAAACAAAAAACAGAGAAAGATCTACACTTCTTGATCTTTGCTTCATCGCTATTTTTAGTTATATTTTGTTACATAGGGTTATACTAAATCAATACTCCACACCGAAGCAGACACAAACAGGGGCTTAAGTAACATGGTTAATCCTAAAGCAAACAAGATCAAACAAGCAACACCTGGAAACAATAATCACATAATAATGGGAGAACCAATGACAGAACATGGGAGTAAACATAACGTGAAACAAAACCGATGGACCAATAAGGAAGCGGGGGCAGAGACATTACGTAAACCAAGAGGGAGATGCTAACAGAGCCCCCACCCAAAGGGGCTCCCGAAGCACCGAAAGTTTTGACTGTTCTGGCGGACCCGGGCCCCTGGGCAGGATTAGGACATCTGCCCCCCAGGACCTGAGGCTGGCGAAGTTCAATGTCCTGAGGCCAGAGCAGAGCGTGTTGCGTTGTCGACGAGAACTGGAACCAGGACTGGACTCAGATTTGGCACCTGGATTAGAGACAGGCTCAGAGACAGACTGGGGAATGGGACAGAGGACAGGACAGAAAACTGGACAGAGGATAGGACAGAGGATAGGACAGAGGCTAGGACAGAGAACTGGATAGGGAACTGAACTTGAATTTGGATAGTCAACAAAATCAAAACTTTGACCCAGAACAGACTTGAAAACCTGACTCAAAGTAGAAATGGGAGCAGAGCTGTAAGTCAAACCGGAAGCAGAGCTAGACATCGAAGGGGAACCAGAGCTGGAAATCGAAGTGGGAACAGAGCTGGACATTAAAGTGGAGACAGGGCTAGAAACAGAGCTGGAAATTAAAGTGGAGACAGGGATGGAAACAGAGCTGGAAATTAAAGTGGAGACAGGGCTGGAAACAGAGCTGGAAATTAAAGTGGAGACAGGGCTGGAGACAGGGCTAGCAAGGTAACAGGAGGCAGAGGAGGAGACAGAGGAGGAGACAGAATCGTGTGCAGAACTGGAAACTAGGCTAGGGACAGCACCATCAACAAAATCTATAATGGAGCTGGGAACGGAGCTGGGAATGGAGCTGGCAACTAAATCAGCAACTGAACTGAGAATTAAATCAAAAATAGGGCTAGAAATTAAATCAAAAACAGAGCTGGCAACTAAATCAAAAACGGGGCTGGAAACTGGGTTGGAAACTGGACTAGGAACAGGGATGGAGACAGGACCGGGACCGGGAACAGGAGCAGGACTGGGAGCAGGACCGGGAGCGGGATTGGAAACGGGACCAGGAACGGGACTGGGAGAGGGCCCGGGAACGGGACTGGAAACGGGCCCGGGAACGGGACTGGGAACGGGACCGGGAGCAGGACTGGAAACGGGCCCGGGAACGGGACTGGAAACGGGCCCGGGAACGGGACTGGGAACAGGACTGGGAACTGGCTTTGGGCATATGCTGAGGTATGGACTGGGATCAGGCCTTGGCACAGCACCAGAAACTAGACTGGGAACTGGATTTGACATTGGCTTTGGAATAGGGCAGAAACCTGGACATGGAGTTGGACATGGACTAGGAATAGGGCAGGAACATGGACATGGACTTGGACATGGACTAAGAATAGGGCAGGAACCTGGACATGGACTTGGACATGGACTAGGACAGGAACCTGGACATGCACTTGAACATGGACTAGGAATAGGGCAGGAACCTGGACATGGACAAGGACTAGGGCAGGAACCTGGACATGGACTTGCGCTAAAACATGGGCTAGAACTTGGAAAGGAGGTCATCCTGTGGACCTCAGACATGGACTTGGCTTGAGCAGAGGTCATCCCGTGGACCTCTGACCTCTACTGGGCTTGGGCTTGGCAGGAACGTGGCATGGGCGGAGGTCTCCTCGTGGACCTCCGGCATGAACAGGACTGGAGCGGAGCACCCCACTTGGGTCTCCGACAGGGACAGGACAGGAATGGAGGTTTACTCTTGAACCTCAGGCATGAACAGTACAGGAGTGGAGGTTTCCTTGTGAACCTCCAAGAGCAGCTCAGCTGAAGGGACCTCCTGCTGGGTCTCTGGCTGGAGCTCGGGGCTGGAGGTTGCCACGTTTACCTCCAGGAGCAGCTCCTTTGAAGAGACCTCCTGCTGGACCTCCTGCTGGAGCTCGGGGCTGGAGGTTGCCACATTAACCTCCAGGAGCAGCTCTGTTGAGGAGACCTCCTGCTGGGCCTCCTGCTGGAGCTCGGGGCTGGAGGTTGCCACGTTTACCTCCAGGAGCAGCTCTGTTGAGGAGACCTCTGGCTGGGTCTCCTGCTGGAGCTCAGGGCTGGAGGTTGCCACGTTAACCTCCAGGTGCAGCTCCGTTGAGGAGACCTCCTGCTGGGCCTCCTGCTGGACCTGGGGGCTGGAAGTTGCCACGTTAACCTCCAGGAGCAGCTCTGTTGAGGAGACCTCCTGCTGGGTCTCCACCTGGAGCTTGGGGCTGGAGGTTGCCATGTTAACCTCCAGGTGGTGCTCCGCTGGGGAGACCTCCTGCTGGGCCTCCTGCTGGAGCTCTGAGGGTGCCCGCCTGTGGAGCCGATTATGCACCCGCCAGCTGCCCTTAAAACAGGCCTGGGAGCAGAAGTAGCTGCTCCTTACTCCCTGTTTCCTGCAGGTGGGGCACTTCAGGATGGCTGGTCGGGTGCATCTTTTGGTGGCACACTCCTGGTGCAGGCGCCAGGTTAGCCTGCTCCCTCTCATAAAAGTCCAGGAATGACTGACTGGGTCGGTCACCCAGACGGTCCTTCCCCAAAAAGGTCCTGAGGTTGGATTGGAAGTCTGGGCTCCCGAACACCTGGACCAGTAGATCCACAAAACCCGAAACTGTCTTGAGCTTCGTGGATCCACTGGCGAGGTGAAGCTCTGCCCATTGGCGAGCGGAGCCGACCAAACGAGAGAGGAGGAACCCCAACCACTGTTCCTCGTTGGGCTTCGGGTCCTCCAAACTCAGAAAATATAATTGAGCCTGCAGAAAAAAACATTGCAGCCAAGTGACAAAGCTGTCGTAATCATCAGGGGGATGAACGAAGGTCCATTGAGGAAAAAATATTTAATTGTATGCAGGCATTTTAAATGTGGCGTGGCGTGGCGTGGCGTGCCCTCACTTTCCCCGCTGCATCCATTTTTGGGCAGAGTATTCTGTTACAACACTGGGAAGGAGGGAAGCAGGATGCACTCACAGGGGAAAGTTGTCAGTTTATTAGGCACATAAAAAGAAACAAAACCTTCAAAAGAAATGGGACAGTTGAACAAAAAAACACAAATAAACAAGGCAAAACTCCAAAGACACGATAGGGCAGTACTTCCAAACAGGTTAGTCAATAATCCCAACACTTACAGGGCAAAAATCCAGGAAGTCATGAGACAGTAATCCAAAGGCTTACAGGGCAAAAATCCAGGAAGTAATGAGGCATGAATCCAAGAGCCCGGGAACGCCAGGTAAACAAAACCATAGGAAAAAACCACAGGAACCAGGGAACGCCTGGTAAACAAAAAACAGAGAAAGATCTACACTTCTTGATCTTTGCTTCGTCTCTATTTTTAGTTATATTTTGTTACATAGGGTTATACTAAATCAATACTCCGTGCCGAAGCGGACACAAACAGGGGCTTAAGTAACATGGTTAATCCTAAAGCAAACAAGATCAAACAAGCGACACCTGGAAACAATAATCACATAATAACGGGAGAACCAATGACAGAACACGGGAGTAAACATAACGTGAAACAAAACCGATGGACCAATAAGGAAGCGGGGGCAGAGACATGACGTAAACCAAAAACAAAAGAGCACATGGCAACATAAACAAAACCAGAGTTCATGAAACCGTCCGGAGATTTTTATGAATCGCGCTGGAATGCGCTCCGTGGAATGCAGAAGTGCGCTGCTCCGCTAGTGGCGCAGCGAGAGGGAGATTCTAACAGCATTATCAGAAACTTAATATTTATATTAAGTTATACCAATATTTTTTTTACATATATAAATGTAATTTATTTTCATGTGTATGCATTTAATTGGTTGCAATATAAAAATCAGTAGTAAGCCTAAAACCACAAAGATTGATAGACTGAATGTTCTGAAAATTACATCAGCCTGTTTACAAATTTGGTCATTATATATGTAGAAATCTCCCTGTAGCATAATCTGACCTGAAAGTCATTAATGAAACATTTGTTTTCATATTGCTTCAGTTTAGTTACCAAGGGAAGCAGATGCTGATGCACTGGGTCTCGTGTGACCAAGTGTCCCTCAGCTACATTTTCCACTTCACTCGTATTAATGAATATGTTTAATAATTTATAACCTGCTTGTCTTTCACAACCCATAATTAGACACATAGGATTTGAGAAATTGTTGATCTGTAATTAACTAACAGGAGCTGAGATGCAAGTTTTACCTTTAGGGCCTAAGAATGTGAAATGTTAAATATAATACAAGGCAGCTTTCTTATGTAAGTAAATTTGATTACTTTGATGCTATTCTGGCTTCAGTGTCCATCACTTGGTCCAATGCACTATAGCAAACTGACTACTGCATGCAACCTAGCTTGTTATATCAGTGCTATAGAACTAATGTCTGAAAGTGAGGATATTTTTATTTACCATACAGCACAAATACCACTTAAACAAATCCCAAAGGTTTCAGTTACTAATTAAAGTCCATGTGCTCATGTGACTTCAGAATCACACAACAATTCTCATAATGTAATAATAATTATTTCTATAGCACTGTTCCTATATTCAAAATGCACCTCAATATGTACAAAACAGAAAGGAAAATTAATTCAATACAAAATACTGCTCCTGATCTAGTAATCAAAAACAGGAGGAATGAGTTCCACATGCAGAGGCACATCATTATATAGCCAGGCAAACGCCACTGAAAACACAGATTCATGCTAAACCTGTTGATTTCATATACTATAGATTCAAGAACAGTGAAGATGAAATGCATACAGGAGGTCTGGAGATTCTGCTGGGCTGATGTTATAGCTTTCCATCTCAAGCTATCATTTAATTGCACTGCTAACAATCACTATGGTAACTAATTTATAATGTCATTTTAATATAATCTTGTATTGCAAACACAATTCTTTTCGCCTCTTGAATTGTAGTAAATTCAATAGGACAATGAGCTGGTCCACAGTGAGGAACTACAGTGAAACGCAAGAATAATTAGAGCTTTCTCATCCAGTACCGGGTGAGTGTCAAAGGGTATCAAACAGAAGCATGTACTCTGAAGCTCTGTCCTCTTCTTGAGTGGGTCAGAGCACCTGCTTGCCTAACTCTTTTCTCCGTTTTTGTGGGCTGATCAAACATGGGGCAAAAAGCTTGGTAAAACATTCAAATGACTGTGCCCCCTTCTTCCTGTCATTCCCAGCCTAATTTCACACCCTAAAAGTAGGGTGTGAAATTAAGTATAAGTACACTCACTGGCCACTTTAATAGGAACACCTGTACCCTCATGTCATGCATGCAGTTATCCAGTTAGTCAATCAGGTGGCAGCAGCGCAATGCATACAGGGCAACAATGTCACTTAATGTTCAAATCAAACATAATACATGGAGGGAAATGAGATCACAGTGACTTTGACTGTGAAATGGTTGTTGGTGCCAGACAGGTTGGTTTGAATATTTCAGAAACTGCTGAGAAGAATGGCCAGACTGGTTTCAAACTCACAGGAAGGCTATGACAACTCAAATAGTCACTCTTTACAACCGTGGTTTACAGAAAAGCATCTTATAACATATTATAACTTATTACTTTTGGGTTACTTTTGCGGTATGTTTTGGATCATTATCCATCTGTACTGTGGAGTGCTGTCCTATGAGTTTTGCATCATTTGACTGAATCTGAGCAGAAAGTATAGCTCTATACACTTCAGAATTCATCCTGCTACTTCTAACGGCAGTCAGATTATCAGTAAACTCTAGTGAACCAGTTCCACTGGCAACCATACTTGCCCATGCCATAACACTGACTTCATCACTTCCTACACCATTTGACAGATGATGTGGTATGCTTAGGGTCATGAGCCTGTCCTTTCCTTCTCCATACTCTTCTCTTCCCATCCCTCTGGTACAAGTTAATCTTGGATTCTCTGTATTTCATTCCCGAAAGCATCTCTTGATTGTAGACTTTGACAAGGATACACCTACCTCCTCGAGAGTGTTCTTGACTTGGCTAGATGTTGTCAAGGGTTTTTTCTTCACCAAGGAAAGAATTCTGTGATCATCCACTTTAGTTGTCTTCCAAGCCTTTTGGTGTTGCTGAGCTTGCCAGTGCATTCCTTCTTTGGTCAGCGCCAAACCTGCTGTTATGCTGTTACTGTGGACAAACAACTCTATCTTTGATTCATGCAATCTCTTTCTGATTGTAGAAGCATGAACTTTGACAACAGCAGCAAGACTTACTAGCAGATCCTGTGATGAAATTTGGGGGTTCTTGGAGACTTCTTTTCGCATCGGATGCTCTGCACTTGGGCTAAATTTGATGTTTGTCGTTTGAAATCTGTGTCATTTGAACTAAACCCATTTCCATAAAAGTTGGGATTTTTCTAAAATGCAATAAAAACAAAAATCTGTGATTTGTCAAGTCTCTTGAAACTTTAATTAACTGACAAATGTACAACGAAAAGATATTCATTGTTTTCACTGACCAACTTAATTGTATTTTGTAAATATAAACAAACTTTGAATTTGATGCCTTCAGCACACTCAAAAAAAGTTGGTACAGAGGCAAAATAAGACTGAAAAGTTTATAGAATATTCAAGTAACACCATTTTGGAGGATCAGGTTAATTGGTAACAGGGAGGATATCAGGATTGGGCATAAAAGGAGCATCCACCAAAAGCTCAGTCTTTGCAAGCAAGGATGCGTCATGGCTCACCACTTTGTGCCAAACTTCGTGAGAGAATTGTCAGTCAGTTCAAAAAGAACATTGCTCAATGCAAGATTGCAAAGAATCTACAGTGCATAATATTGTGAAAAGATTCAGGGAAAACTCTCATACGTTAAACACTCAATATAGCAAACCTTTAGCTTGTTCAGTGTGTTGAGTGCAGGATGTTTAGTCATTCTTCCTTTGAATGTTAGTAGTAGTTATATCATATACTTTATGTCAAAAAATGATTTATGACCCCCCTGTCATATGATTTATGACCATCATGTCAGTCGGATTGACAGTTCAGCCCAACCTGTAATTTATGACCCCCCATGTCATCCTGATTGACAGTTCAGCCCAACTTGTAAGTTATGACCCCACCAGTCTTCTGTCTGTGTGTATGTATGCGCATGCGTGTGTGTGCGTGCGTGTGTGTGCGCGCGTGCGCGCGTACATATGTGTGTGTGTGTGTGTGTGTGTGTGTGTGTGTGTGTTAATGGTTTTTACACCCCCGCTATGTGTGTGTTGAAAAAGTTATTGATTAAATAAATAGTTGTGGATAAAACATAGAAGAGGCTCCGTAATACCCACACGGCGGCTGATCCACGAGTTTCCCAAACCCTTAGAAGGACGATGTGTATTTCACCAAGAATACGTGTTGAAATGAGTGGTGTCGTCTTTTGTGTCAGTGGGGGGGGAAACAGGGGTGTTATCAAAAACCGAAGACTATCCCTTAAACCCTCCCCACGAACGTTTCTGTAAGGTACATAAATCACGAAAAGCTCATGTCACTGTCATGAAATGTGTATAAATTATGACTCCAGTGTCACTCGCGAACGTGTGTGAATTATGATCCCCTGAACAGACAGTTTGGCGAGCGCTGTAATTTATAACTTTTTTCCCTGTATCCTGGAAGTTTGTTCTTTCCCAGGTGTGTGTGTGTGTGTGTGTGTGTGTGTGTGTGTGTGTGTGTGTGTGTGTGTGTGTGTGTTTCACGAAAGTATTAGGTGTTAATGGGTGGTTTTACACCCCTGCTATATGTGCGCATCCTGAGAACTGATGTTTAAACATTGATTAAATAACCCCCGACCTTGCCTGTATCCTGTCTGTGTGTGTGTGTGTGTGTGTATGTGTGTATGTGTGTGTGTGTGTGTGTGTGTGTGTGTGTGTGTGTTTCACGACGCATTATATGATAATGAGACGAGTTTTACACACATGCTTGTGGCCAGAGAAAAGCGATGTTTTTATGAAAACGTGGCCGGATCAAAGTTTTTGTTAGTTTGTTTGTAAAAGTGTTTCATGTAATGGACAAACTGATGTATTGTGAAATTGTTGAAACATTTGTTGATTACATTGAGAAAAACTCTTGTTCACTTTACTGAACTGAAATCTCCAAACATTTAAAAACCATGTGATTTATTCTTTGTGGAATCGAATCTGAATATCCTGTCATGGTACACATTTAACGAGGAATATGCTGCGTTCATTCTTAACTCATTTTAGCCAATAATACTTTTTATACAATCATCACATTCAGTAATACAGATAACTGAGGTGAATTGAATACATGGTCATCTGGGTAATTTGAATGTGTTGATGGCGAACTAGTGGGCATTTTCTGTTTTTACTCTTCTTGGACGAGCGTCAGATAGCATGTGGTAATGGGCCCGAGCTCGGCAGCCCCGCGGTGCCTGCGGCTCAGACACGGCATCAGCATGTATTATCCGGGGCCGAGTGTGGCCCACGGCTCGCTCTGGCACGTGTGTTTTTGTTACGGCGGTAAAGTACTGGGGGGCCGATTCTTGTTCACCATAACTAACCCGGATCTGGCTTTAGAGTCTGGGCCACTTCTGGCGATGACTCGGCTTGGTTCAATCAGATGCCCTAATATTTATAACAGTAGCAAATATATTTAGATATAATGCAACATATTCTTTTATATACTTTTATTTATTATAAACGCACGTCGTTGTGCTCTCAGGTGATTTCATCTCCACTCACACAGCAGTGGGAGGGGTCTTGTACCTGTAGTAGTGGGAGATGGCAGCCATGTTTGTGCGGGTAGGACACAAACAAAATAAGAGATATGGGACCATTTAGATAAAACAATTGGGGTAAGCATCGATTCACATTTACTTTTCGAGTATTGTACTTGCAGATGTTCATAAAGGACCTTGTAAAAAGTGAATGTTCACGCTACACTAATCTTTGACGAGCAGCACTCTGACCCGTGTATATACAAGTAGAAAGAGCAGGTCGTTTGTATTTGTATTTTTACTTTCCACACTCTTCTTATTTTTATGAACGCAATTGAATTATGCAAACGTTGTTTTTATTCCATATTTCTTCAGGGACAATAAAGGTTTTATGAGAGTTACGAGGATTTGTTTTTATTATTAATTAATAGGCTACTATAACTCCACACATTTTTTTTTTCAGTGGTGGCTTTTAAGCTGGGCAGGTGAACGCTGTCTGTATATTCAAACACCGGTAACCTTTGTTATTACACATATATTTCACAGAAAGACTTGTGTAAGTTTTAAGTTTACATTCATACTGAGCTTGAAAATGGTACATAGAGGACTAATTACAAATCTTGCATAACACTGATGTGTTTCTGTAGCCGGTGGAGACTGATAAAGGTGTCCACACCTCGAGGTTCTGGCTCAACAGGTCGGTTTTGGAATTCAGGCAATTTTACTGTTTAAAACATTATTCACAATGTTACTGTAGAGTTTAGTCAGGTGACCGTTTTTAGGTGAACTGATATAAGCCTTTTTAAAAACACGACTGAAACGAATTAAAATGGATAAAAGGTTTCTATAAAGACAAATTGGCATTTTTAGTTCCCCAAAGAACCTTTTTAGTGGTTGTTAAAAAATGTAACTATTTCGGACTCTTTGATTGTACAGCAAGGTTCTATTTGTTTTATTTATTTATTTTATTCTTATTCTTGTTTATCATGCAGCTTCATGTTAATATATAAATAGACTATTTTTCATGTTAGTTGATGTTCATAATGTGTTAACTGATGTTAACATTCAGCTTTTAAAATAAAAATGTTGGTAACACTTTGCAATAAGGTTTTATTTGTTAACATGAAATAACGATGAACAAAACCTTTTCAAACACTGTATCTGTTAACATTAGGTAGAGTTCATTACACCGCCCCGCATCTAGAAAAAAAGTTTATGCTGTTTTGCAAATCACACTTGTTTTTACCTATTTTGGTCACGTTGAGTTCAAATATGCCACTGAAAATTCCCTCACGTACTGTTTTCCCACAAAATAAGAATGAAGTTTTTTATAATTTAGCTATGTTTATATTGCTTTCAGGGTTTTATTTAAATTGGTAGAAGCTGTCAAATTTCACTATTATTATTTATTAATTACAACAATGGGTACACAAAACATAACACATGTTTACAACATCAAACAAATAGCAGACAAATAGTCTGTGAAACGTTGTGTTGTTCTAGAGCAAAACTAATACCATATCTGTACTCAGCATCTCAGTATTAGTAAGAAACAACTATCAGATCCTATTCAGCAAATCTGATGCAGGGTGGCGCTATGAATTAATATGAAAGAACAATTGTATTTTTATTAAGTAGTATTAACCAGGATGAATAAGTTCTGTAAAAAAATAGTTCTTTGTTAGGTCATGTTAGTCAGTGCGTTAACGAATGGGACCTTATAGTAAAGTTATGCCAAAGGTGTTATTACAAGCGGGCAAATGCTTGGTTTGACCTAATAGAACAGATCCAGATTTCATGATCATGTATAAAATGGTGTAAAATGTGAGTATAAAATAGATAAATCACAAGAGAGGGCAATTTGTAGTACATCAGTCTTTCTATATGTCTGCATAGAGCTTGACATAATGGGGGCTGGTTTGCAGTACATCAGTCTTTGCCAGTGTGTGCAGATTATTGCCAATGGCAGACTGTTGTTTATTATTCAAAGTGTGAATGTATGGTATTTTAGGAATGTTACCACTAGACTCAGGCCACTGCAGAGAATAAACTGCTGATAACTTTTCAACATACTTGAGCTTTTTCACTCCTTTAATTACTAATTGCTTCATAACCAATGAAACAGTTTGCTGTTTATGTCTTTATTCCGGCTTTTTAACAAACACACCAGCGTCCTCTCACTTTACAGTGACAAATTTGTTGACGTTATTTAATGCATCCACTTTAGTTAATGCGTTATCTAACATCAACCAGCAATGAGCACTGTATTTTACAGCATTTATTCATCTTGAACAATTTTTAACTAACTAGTATGTTAACTAGTGTGTATTTCATATTGCTTTAACTAACGTTAACAGATACAACATCAGTAAATGCTGTAGAAGTATCGCTCATTCAAGTGTTTCTTTCAAGGAGTTCATGAAAAACGTGTTTCAGGGTGTTGTTTAAATGTAAACAATGAGGTGTGCATGTGTAGAGCAGTTAACTGTTTAAAATACATAAAAAGACCAAAGCATTTTTTTTCTTTTTCTTTTTTCACGCCCTTTCTGCCTTGTCAGCTATAGGCTATTTTATATAGATTTACTGTCTGACCCCCTTATAGCATTATTTTCTGGGTGTGGGAATTAATGATAGCTAGCATCAATAAGCATCATTTTCAAGATGATCCCATGTCAGTTTGCCCACATAAATCTGATTACTGTTTGGCATATGTAAGACATATGAAATTTCACACATAGGCATAAGGAATTTGTCGAATGCAAATGCAGTATGGTATTCAAAAACTTTAACCTATCTGTATCTATAATCTCTCTAACTGTACCTATCATACCATTAAATAAATAAATAAATAAATATTTATAATATATGTAATATATTGATCTCTTTGTTCTTTTCAGAGGTGGACAGTAACAAAGTACATTTACTTGAGTACTGTACTTAAGTACACTTTTTGAGTATCTGTACTTTTTTCTGGAAACTTGTGACTTTTACCTTAACTACATTTGAAAGACAAATATCGTACTTTTCACATTTACATTAACGGACGCTATGTGAGAACACGGTCCTAAAAACAATGCAAAGTTAATTTTGTACATGAAATATTATTTTATTCTCTTTACAGCTTCACATATTGCCCAACAGGGCCCTTCAAACAATACAGGAATAATACAATCTGCATGAGCTTTTTTTAACAACATAAGTTGATCAACATGTTCATCATAAAACCAAAAGTCACAAAGACACAATATTTCAAGACTTCATGAACAGGTCAACACGACCCTACAGCAAGGCCCCCCAACTAAACTGTTAAACTTCTGAACTAGAAAACGGAGAATGCTTCAGGTACAGATCCTGATCCATCCGAGGGTCCAAGGAGTGGTTAGATATATTGAAAAGAACCAGAGGTGGACAAAGTACAGATACTACAGGTCACATATTACTCCATTACAAGTGAAAGTTGTAAAGACAGATTTTTACTTAAGTAAAAGTACAGAAGTACTTGCTTTTAAAAGTGCTTAAGTGTCAGAAGTAAATTTCCTTTTTCATGTCAACACATTGTTTTATTATTGTCGCATTGTTGTATGTAATGCTTACAATACCTTATGCCTCTGAAACAACCTACTGAATACACTGACTAGCTCGGAGTATCTGTGGAATAAAGAGCTTTTAGATTGTTACAAAGCATGTAGAAATGATAACTGCTCTCTCTGTGGCTCAGCGGCAGCACCAACACAGATCTGAATGTTCCGGTGTGATTTGTGTCAAAGGTTTAATCGACAAACGAATTATCATTTAGGAAAGAGATTGTTCGAATCGAGATCTTTTTCTGATTAATCGTGCAGCTCTACACATAACTTTAGTAATTATGCAAGGTAACAAAAAACTAAAAAAAAGTTATGAGATATCTTACTTAACTCTTAAACTCATTTACATTTGAATTCACGCTTTTGTGTGCTAACTAACATCATTGTCGAAACCTTACCTATGCATAAGCAGTGTATCCACAAGGCTATGGCAACTTGGCGGGCAAATCCATAAATCATTTGGCCGGCCAGACTTCATACTGAAACTTTACCTCTAAAGCACAGACAATTTCAAGCTTTCACAAGAAATTTTAAGTTTACACTCCTCAATATGCTTTCGCACACTCTAACAAGTAATTCAGGGGACCTATTAACACAACTTAATTAAACGCGTGGTTGCAAGATAAAAATACTAATTTATTATTTTTGTTATTTTTTATATATTGTTCATGATCCAAAGCATACAAGTTCATCCCCAGATAGCAAGCACATTTGGGCCGATTCCGGTAGAAATGCGTCACTGTCGGCTCAATGCTCAATGGCGGTTAAATTGGTTAGGATCCTCTAGGCTACAGTCGAGTCTTCATTTTCAAGAGGAATCATTTCAGCTGTAAAAGGCAAGTAATTTAGTAATTTCAGTCTACAGTATTGTTTGATGTTTAAAATCAAGAAGAAGAATATGTCAAGAAGAAAATGTTTTTATACAGCCGTGGCCAAAAGTTTTGAGAATGACACAAATATTAATTTTCACAAAGTCTACTGCTTCAGTTTTTATGATGGCAATTTGTATATACTCCAGAATGTTATGAAGAGTGATCAGATGAATTGCAATTAATTTCAAAGTCCCCCTTTGCCATGAAAATGAACTTAATCCCAAAAAAACATGTCCACTGCATTTCAGCCCTTCCACAAAAGGACCAGCTGACATCATGTCAGTGATTCTCTCGTTAACACAGGTGAGAGTGTTAACGAGGACAAGGCTGGAGATCACTCTGTCATGCTGATTGAGTTAGAGTAACAGACTGGAAGCTTTAAAAGGAGGGTGGTGCTTGAAATTATTGTTCTTCCTCTGTTAACTATGGTTACCTGCAAGGAAACACGTGCAGCCATCATTGCTTTGCACAAAAAGGGATTCACAGGCAAGGATATTGCTGCTAGTAAGATTGCACCTAAATAAACCATTTATCGGATCATCAAGACCTTCAAGGAGAGAGGTTCAACTGTTGTGAAGAAGGCTTCAGGGCGCCCAAGAAAGTCCAGCAAGCGCTAGGACCGTCTCCTAAAGTTGATTCAGCTGTGGGATCGGGGCACCACCAGTGCAGAGCTTGCTCAGGAATGGCAGCAGGCAGGTGTGAGTGCGTCTGCACGCACAGTAAGGCGAAGACTTTTGGAGGATGGCCTGGTGTCAAGAAGGGCAGCAAAGAAGCCACTTCTCTCCAGGAAAAACATCAGGGACAGACTGCTATTCTGCAAAAAGTACAGGGATTGGACTGCTGAGGACTGGGGTAATGTCATTTTCTCTGATGAATCCCCTTTCCGATTGTTTGGGGCATCTAGAAAAAAGCTTGTCCGGAGAAGAAATAGTGAGCGCTACCATCAGTCCTGTGTCATGCCAACAGTAAAGCATCCTGAGACCACTCATGTGTGGGGTTGCTTCTCAGCCAAGGGAGTGGGCTCACTCACAGTTTTGCCTAAGAACACAGCCATGAATAAAGAATGGTACAAAAACATCCTCAGAGAGCAACTTCTCCCAACCATCCAAGAACAGTTGGTGATGAACAATGCCTTTTCCAGCATGATGGGGCACCTTGCCACAAGGCAAAAGTGATAACGAAGTGGCTCGGGGAACAAAACATCGACATTTTGGGTCCACGGCCAGGAAACTCCCCAGACCTTAATCCCATTGAGAATTTGTGGTCAATCCTCAAGAGGTGGGTGGACAAACAAAAACCCACAAACTCTGACAAACTCCAAGCATTGATTATGCAAGAATGGGCTGCCATCAGTCAGGATGTGGCCCAGAAGTTGATTGACAGCATGCCAGGGCGAATTGCAGAGGTCTTGAAAAAGAAGGGTCAACACTGCAAATATTGACTCTTTGCATAAACTTCATGTAATTGTCAATAAAAGCCATTGACACTTATGAAATGCTTGTGATTATACTTCAGTAACAGTAACATCTGACAAAAAGATCTAAAAACACTGAAGACTTTGTGAAAATTAATATTTGTGTCATTCTCAAAACTTTTGGCCACAGCTGTATATTTATAACGGTATGTGTGATGGTGACAAGAACATAACGTCAGAAAACCCACACAGCTTTATATGTGTCTCTTAACATTCATTAAATTTGAATACCTTGTCTTTATTAGAAAAAAAACTGCTCATTATGCACTGCACTATATCAGATTCATGAGAAAGTTGAATTTTGTATTCGTAGTATTTGATTTTTGCGTAAATTCAATGCATTGTTTTCAATTAGTGATTAAAAGAACAGGTTCATATGAGTCATCTTTGTCAGATACGCTGGTGGCTCTGTCTTATTTTATTATATTTATTTTATAGAATGTTTATGGCTTATGTAGTTTCCTTTTAAGTAGCCTACAGATGTATGTAAAGACTCTTTTATCTTTTTGCGATGTGCGTAGTATTTGTGCTTCTGGTGGAGCTTGAGATTGTGTACTTTAGAGTAGTTGGCAGCGCGTTCATCTTCCATGCCAGAGGCTCGAGCTCCAGACCTGCTGGGATCAGGTTTTGAAAAAAAAAAAAAAAACATTTTATTTCTTTCTTTAATGAATAAAGATAGTTAAAACAATTTAAACACGAACTGACTTTCATTCATGTTTTATGCTAGGGTTAGGGTTAGTCATTTACACGTAGGTCCGACGCAGAAGTATAAATCAGCCTTTAGCGTGTCTCAAATTGCAGGAGATGTCAACTGTTTTGGCTTTGAGAGACTTGAGTTATAAAATTGTGCAGTAGCCAGTGTATCCCATTTCTGTCAGAGTTTAATGTCTTGATGATTTTTCTACCTATGTTCATTAGATGCTGTCCGAAAGAACTCATTATCATCAACAAATGCTGAAATTGAGACGGTGATGAAAAGGTGGCTGCAGCTGGCTTCAGACCGTGAAGGAGGATGGAAGTAGCAGTAGCTTGCCCTTGATATACACACATTAGATTACTGATGAAAATGTAAATGTATTCCAACTGATAAAAAATAATCTGTTCTACATGTTAAATTCATGTTTTTGTTTTGTTCATTTGTGTCATTGCTGTGTATGCATTGCTGTTAAAAGTTGATGTTTAATGTAATTCTTGAAACTAGATGGGCTGCAAAATATTTTTGTACAGTTTTAATATTTTCTCAGTTCGACTTAGAAATAAAAATTAAAAATAAATTTAAACTACTTTGTCATTTTATTTGAATATGACAATTTTGAATGAATGAATTATTCATTATGTCATAAATATTTGAAATATATATTTGGGCCATATTTGCTATTTTACATGTGGGCCACTTCAGGCTCATATCCATTTTGTCTGGGCCAAAAGAAGGCCAGCAGTGCTGTATCACTGCATGAAGTGGCCCACATCTGGTTACTGGGAAATTATGACAAAATTAATGTGGTAATTTAATAATGTCTGGGTCAAATCGTGCTCAGTTTACAGTGTGTGGGCCAGATCTGGGCTGAGGATCAAGGTATATACTGGGCCAGAACTAAAGCAAGTATGTGGCCCACAAGTGGGCCAGACAAATTTTGCTATCTGGGTCTGTGAAACATGGTGGAGGTAGTGTCATGGCTTGGGCTTGCATGGCTACTTCTGGAACAGGCTAACTAATCTTAAATCTTCTGATGATGAAACAGCAGAATGAATTCAGAAGTTTACAGGAAGATTTTGTTTGCCAATTTACAGAGAAATGGATCCAAATTAATTGGGAGTAACTTTATCATGCAACAAGACAATGATCCAAAACACACTCCCAATGCAAAAGAACTTTGTGAGGGGGGAAAAAAGTGGAAGGTTTTAGACTGGCCATGCCAATTGCCGGACCTTAACCCAATTGAGCATGCATTTCACCTCCTGAAGAGGAGACCGAAGGGAGTACCCCCACCCCAAAACAAACAGCAACTGAAAGAAGTGGTACAAGTGTTATCAAAGAACAGTGCAACAGTTTGGTGATGTCACTGGGTCGCTGACTTGATGCGGTTATTGCAAGCAAGGGAAATGCAACCAAATATTAAGTGTTATTTACATTCATTTACTTTTAAGACCATCTGTTCCTATTCTTTTGCTCACCAGAAATTGTGAGGTCTGCCACCAAAGGTGCCAAGTTGTTTAACACATCTAGATGTAAATATCAGCAAATGAAAGCTGAAAAAAGCTGAGGTAAAAGCTTGGAAAAACATCATAAAATAAGAATCCAACAATTTGGTGATGCTAATTAGTCACAGGCTATGCAACCAAATATTAAGTATTATTTACTTTAATTTACTTCAAGACTTATCTGTTCCTTTACTTTTGCTTGCCTAAAAATTGGGTGGTGTGATGCAATAGATTCTAAGTTTTATGTTGTTTAACACATCTAGATGTATATACCAGGAAATAAATGCTGAAATCCTAAACTTTCGTCTCATGTCCATCTTTTGATCTCAAACCCAAATGTCTTTGGTGTATAGCACAAATAAATGAAACAATAAATAAACAAAATAATTTTAGAGGGGACTGGAGATTTAAATATCAGGAAATAAAAACTGATATTCTGACCTATCATCTCACGTTCATCTTTTGATCTCAGATCCAAATATCTTCAGTGTATAGCAAAAACAAAAAAAATGGCCTTACCATTGCAATACTTGCAATCCCTCCCCCCCTTAAGTTCTTAGCTGAAAAAATATAAAAGACTAAAAAAGACAGCCAGACATGCTGAAATGTTGCAAGTTAAGAGTGTTGTGGTCTGCATGCATTTGTGCTTGTTGTAGTCATTTTGCCTTAAGCCTGATGGCAAAAAAATAAATGTCATTTCATTTGTTTTAGATTTGAGCAACTGCCATGAAGGTCACTGTATGTGAAATATCTATAGCATCTAAACCTGAGTGCACATTCTACCTCAAGTTAGAATGGGCCAAAGACCTGGGAGCTGGTTTTGTTGTTCTGCTCTGTGATGGTGCCTCTGCATGGAGTGGTGAAGGTATATTGTTTTATTGATATCACATCAGATGCCTCAATATAATTTCATTCCTCACATCAAGCACATGCATCCATAATTTTTTATGCTGTCATTAGTATCAGAGGAGGATGTCAGCAAGGAGGCCCAGGAGATGGAGATGCCAAGAGAGAGGTATGTTCATGACCTGCAGCTGATTCTGACTGGTGAGGGACAGGCAGACCGGAGCTACAGTTTTCATCTGGCACCTAAGCAACCCAGAAGCCCACTGTTACAGCTATCTTATGAGAAAGTGCAGCGTGACATGTCGGTAAGTGCCATGTTATGGTTTGCTGATATCATGCTCCTTTATCTCTCTTGGGATAGGAGTTGAATTTGTATTGTTGGGTGTAGATGATTTTTTTGTTTTACTGTTTTGTTGTACTGTTTGGTGCCTTGCCAAATTGCAGGGAGAGTGTAAGATCTGCAGTCCTTTCAGAACTTTGATTACGTGCCAAGAATCTACACAAACTATCCCATAAATGAAGTGCAAATTTATGTAGTTTGCATAATCATTTACAAGTATGTAGGCTTGTGTAATATAATGTTATCATCTCTATACAATATTAGAATACCACATTATCCAGTGATGTTTATTGGCAATTATATTACATTACCAGACCTGCCTACCATTATGCATCTACACATATGCCAATAAAACAGGAGATGAGCCAGAGATGAGCCAATGAATATGTGAATCTGGAGTGATCTGCACAGGTGTTTACAAATCTCCAATATTAATGGGGAATTCTTGGGAGCTGTGTCCCCTTCCCCCATCTCACATGGTCTTGACTCACGCTGAGCTGCTTTATCCCATTGCTTTGAAATCCTTAAATTAGTTCAGGTTCAACTAGTTGCCATCAGAATTCAGTTAGTTGAATGGAGTCGACCTGTGTGCAATTAAAATGTCTTCTCTGTATGAATATTTCTAAACAAACTACACAAACAGCAACATGCAGACTAAGGAGTTACCAAAACAAGGACAAGAATCTGGAAAAGTAATACTCAGAGTTTGATTATAAAACATGGCAACAGGGATGCCTCCACCACTAGAATGGAAAAGAGTTTTTTTTCTCATTCGATTTGCAAGAGAAAACAAGAGCAATTAGAACTCGAAACCAACAGCATTGACAGGGATGCCTCTGCTGCCAACAAATGTAGTCCTTCTTGTTACTGATATGTACATACTCTTAAAATATACTTCACACAGGAATTAAGCTATAGGAAAAAAGTTTCAGACATTTGACCTTGCTGTGACTATAACCCTGCTTGGATCAGTTCCAAAATCTAATCAGTTTATCTGCTGGTGATAATGAATAAAATTCCTAACAAGCTAGGATATGCAGAAAAAGAATTTCACTGTGCTGTATAGGGATGGGAGAAAAACTTGATGCATCGATGCATCGCGATTCTTTCTCTAACGATTCTGAATTGATTCTCAAAAATTCAGAATCGATTCTGCATTCAATTCAGATCACGACTGTGCGCTGTAACGATCACTTATAAGGATTACGGTACTTATGGGGGTGAGATACAACTAACCCACGTCGCTAATAGGATTGGCTTTGCTGCTTCTTGCTAACGTGTGAGAGGTTGTAGCTACATCCGGTTGTACGAAGCGCCAAAGCGCAGATAGATGCGCATCATCATTGATTCATGCAGGTTACAGGTAAGTGAGGAAAACACCATCCTTTTATACCAACAGTTCTGTGCACGAAAATATGGGAAAATCGCGTCATATTGATTCAGGGACAATGCATTTTTTCAATACGTGACAATCCTGTGATTGCGTCGGGATGAGTGGTGTGTGTGTGCGTGTGTGCACGTGCGTGTGTGTTTGGCAGTTACTTCGGTGATATGCTGAGTCAGGATGGCAGCCAAAAAAAAAAAGAAAGGTGGATATCAAAGTGTAAGTCATAAAATATTTTCTCAGTTTCTAATGTGTAGAGTCAACAATAATGGTAATAATGATAATGGCCGCATGGTCACAGGTGAGGTCGAACAATGATGTTGTGATATGTTAGTAGTGAAGTCTCTGTTAAACTGCCTCCTTGTCGTCATTAGTTACCTTTAACCTATAACATAATACAGCCGTGGCCAAAAGTTTTGAGAATGACAAATATTAATTTTTACAAAGTCTGCTGCCTCAGTTTTTATGATGGCAATTTGCATATACTCCAGAATGTTATGAAGAGTGATCAGATGAATTGCAATTAATTTCAAAGTCCCTCTTTGCCATGAAAATGAACTTAATCCCAAAAAAACATGTCCACTGCATTTCAGCCCTTCCACAAAAGGACCAGCTGACATCATGTCAGTGATTCTCTCGTTAACACAGGTGAGAGTGTTAACGAGGACAAGGCTGGAGATCACTCTGTCATGCTGATTGAGTTAGAATAACAGACTGGAAGCTTTAAAAGGAGGGTGGTGCTTGAAATTATTGTTCTTCCTCTGTTAACTATGGTTACCTGCAAGGAAACATGTGCAGCCATCATTGCTTTGCACAAAAAGGGATTCACAGGCAAGGATATTGCTGCTAGTAAGATTGCACCTAAATAAACCATTTATCGGATCATCCAGACCTTCAAGGAGAGAGGTTCAACTGTTGTGAAGAAGGCTTCAGGGCGCCCAAGAAAGTCCAGCAAGCGCCAGGACCGTCTCCTAAAGTTGATTCAGCTGCGGGATCGGGGCACCACCAGTGCAGAGCTTGCTCAGGAATGGCAGCAGGCAGGTGTGAGTGCGTCTGCACGCACAGTAAGGCGAAGACTTTTGGAGGATGGCCTGGTGTCAAGAAGGGCAGCAAAGAAGCCACTTCTCTCCAGGAAAAACATCAGGGACAGACTGCTATTCTTCAAAAAGTACAGGGATTGGACTGCTGAGGACTGGGGTAATGTCATTTTCTCTGATGAATCCCCTTTCCGATTGTTTGGGGCATCTGGAAAAAAACTTGTCCAGAGAAGAAAAAGTGAGCGCTACCATCAGTCCTGTGTCATGCCAACAGTAAAGCAACAGTAAAGCAACAGTAAACCCCACTCATATGTGGGTTTCTCAGCCAAGGGAGTGGGCTCACTCACAGTTTTGCCTAAGAACACAGCCATGAATAAAGAATGGTACAAAAACATCCTCAGAGAGCAACTTCTCCCAACCATCCAAGAACAGTTTGGTGATGGACAATGCCTTTTCCAGCATGATGGGGCACCTTGCCACAAGGCAAAAGTGATAACGAAGTGGCTCGGGGAACAAAACATCGACATTTTGGGTCCATGGCCAGGAAACTCCCCAGACCTTAATCCCATTGAAAATTTGTGGTCAATCCTCAAGAGGCGGGTGGACAAACAAAAACCCACAAACTCTGACAAACTCCAAGCATTGATTATGCAAGAATGGGCTGCCATCAGTCAGGATGTGGCCCAGAAGTTGATTGACAGCATGCCAGGGCGAATTGCAGAGGTCTTGAAAAACAAGGGTCAACACTGCAAATATTGACTCTTTGCATAAACTTCATGTAATTGTCAATAAAAGCCATTGACACTTATGAAATGCTTGTGATTATACTTCAGTAACAGTTAGTAACATCTGACAAAAAGATCTAAAAACACTGAAGCTGTAGACTTTGAAAATTAATATTTGTGTCATTCTCAAAACATTTGGCCACGGCTGTACAGTGAGAAGCGCAGTAGGTGCAATCATATGTCCATCATGTGAACGCCATATGCCATTTGCGCCTCTAGTAGCATCTCTCTGTTGCCACACCGACTGTTCATAAGCATTTGCCTGATGTTGCATACGAGCAATATCATCGAAGTTAGGTTCAGGCTGAATAAGAACCACTGGGGCTATTACTGCTACCTGGCACCCTGAAGCTTTCTTGGCTTCCAAATCTGCAGCATTGTTACCTTTAACTATGTAGTCATTGCCTTTTTTGTGTGTGCCTGACATTTAATAATTGCTAGCTGCCTAGGATGCATCATGGCAGAGATCAATTGAACTATTTGTTCAGCATGTTGGATGGGCATCCCATCACTTTCTTTGCTTCCAAACAGCCCCAAATAGGTGGCACACTCCATGGGCATAAGCAGAGTCAGTATATATGTTGGCAGTCTGACATTTAGCTAATTGACACACTGTGGTGAGTGCTTTCAATTCAGCTAATTGAGCAGAGCATGGTTGTGTACAATGCTGTGAAATCCTCATACTGTTTTTTCACTACCTGGTATCCTGCACGATTACCTAAATGGTCTCTGAAACATGATCTGTCCAGAGTAGTCAACATCCACTTCTGGGATGGGTGTGGATTCAATATCTGCTCAAAGTCGGGTGAAGGCCAATGAATTGGCTACACAGTCATGAGGTTGTCCCTCGTGCTCTAGAGGAATCATGTCTGCCAGATTTACTGTAGTGCAACGTTTAATGGTGATGTCAGGGTAAGTTAGTTAAGCTATGACTACTGGATAGCCTATAGTCAAGGTGGAAGCTTTTTCCTAGGCATAGTGTAAAGCAGCAAGTCCTTGTTGGTAGCACGGAGGGTAGCCTTGTTCTACACTGTCTAGCCTGGTGCTATAATATGCAATGGGTTGTTCTCTCCTACCACTACAGGTGTCCTGCATCAGTACTGCAGACACATAGCCATCTGCCCTATTGGCTACAAACAAATGAAACAATTTTGATTTAATCTGGGGTAGCTAATACTGGTACAACCTGAAGTTCCTTCTTTAGTAGTTCAAAGGCTACCAAAGCTTCACTATTTTATATTAATTGTGCCCGCAAATTTCGATGTCCTACTTGTCCTACATCCGTGTCATACTTGTCCTATGTCCGTGGTAAGAGTGCTTTACTTATACCTTCTAGTTGGGCTGCTGCTATAGCCTTAGTCTTATGTGCAATTAGCCTTCCTAAGTACTCAACCTGTGGTTGACAGTATTGTAACTTAGTTTTTGAGGCTTTATACCCTCCTTGAGCTAGTTTAGTTAGTACTCTGGTGGAATCTCTGTGGCATTGTTTGAGTGACGAGGAACAAACCAAAATGTCACCAATGTATTGCAGCAATGTGCTTTCTAAGATGAGGTCTTCAAGATTAGCTCTAAGAACTTGGTTAAATACATGCATTGAATGCTTAAAGCCTTGTGACAAAAATATATCTGCTTTCTTCAGCCAGAGGGATGCTAAAAAAAATGCAGAGCAAAGATCAATCACAGTAAAATATTTGGCATTAGGAGGAATATTGGTCAACAGCATGTGTGGATTGGGAACCTCTGCAGGGCAATCCTCTACTTCCTCATTAACTGCCCACAAATCATGCACTAAATGCCATTTTGAGTTGTCTGTTTTAGCAACAGGCAGCAGGCTCCTGCTGAAACCAAACCTTCAATAGTTTTTCTAATACCTTGTTCAGTGCCGGACGCAATGGATACTGTTCTGTCCTGGGTAGTCGAGCTTCTCCTTTAGTTCTAGTTGTAACTGGGCTTGCGGATTTAACCAAGCTCATATCAGTGTCATGTTGAGACCACAATTCTGTTGGTACCTTGCTTTCCATTTGTTTTAGTAGTTCAGCTGTTCTTTATTCAGTTGTTGGTGTTTCTGTTAAGTGCATTTGTCTTTTCTTATTGAGCATCACTTCTCGTAGAATTCCTGTCATAACAGTGGCGCATATGAGTTTAATGTACAGTTTGTCTGCTGAGTGAAGATTAAAGGATGATTTGTAGCATTCCACTCACCTCTTTCTGCTTCTTTCATCATTTGTCTTAGGTCTTTTGACTCCCATCCATTGTTCACATAAATGGTTACATGTGGAACTTAATTTGGAACCTGAAACCATTTGTCAATGAAATCACAGTTATCAATTTGCATAGCAGCTCCCTGTTTTCCTATAACTATGTATTGTGATACCAAAGGGACTTTTTGTTCTCTGGTACCATTTAACCAATTCTTTTCAATTTCAGCATCACGTTTTGGATCAAATATCATTGTACAGTGAAATTCAGATTTTGTCATGGCCTCGGGGATCTGTGGGATAAACTTTCCCCATTTACTAAGTTTTTTCTAGGTCACTTCCCAATTCTAAACAATACACATTGACTTGGTTCTGAAAGTATCATTTGCATTTTTGTTCCCTTGCTGTCTATATACATTCCATAAGGAGAAGATCAAATCTGGAGATCCATTTTACATAGCACATCTCTCCCTAACAAATTAATAGTTTGGTCTGATACTAAACTTGTTAATTTTACACTTTTGTTTTTGGTTTGTGGACAAACTGGAATTTGCTGCGTTTGTCCCGAGAATGTCTTTGCAAACTTACCTGACATAGGAAGGTGAGGGGCATAATTTGGACTGTGTAAGTTAAATGTGTAAGTTGCTCCAGTGTCTACCATCATTGGTGTAATTTTGCCCTCTATTTTAACCTGCAGCCTAGGTTCTTGATCAGTTTCAGTCATTAGTATTGGAAGCTGACCCTTCCCTGTAGGATTCTCTGAGCACCCCTAGTACCCCTGATATGGCCAACCATATGGCCTTGTGGAGGCTGTTGATAGGGCTGGACTACACCTTCCCCATCACCACCAGGAAACTGTTGCCATGGATTGGTAGGGCAATCGCGTGTTATACCCAGTCTGTCCACATCCCCAGCAAACCCCTCGAGGACCAGGATTAAATCTTCCTCTTCCTCTTGGCCCTTTTTGTGGTGGCCTTTTTGGGGGCTGTTGTGGCCCTGCAGGAGCAGCTAGTGCATTTGGCTGTGCTTCTGGTGGAGGAGGTGCGCTTAGAGTAGCCATCACTGCTGATTGGGCTTCTTCCTCTTTGTTTTTGTCTTTGTCTCTCACTGGAGCTTGGGTCTTTTTCTTGTTTTTGTTTGTGAGTTCTTCGAGGTATAGCTGTGCCAGCTTTCTCTGCAATTCTCTTTCTTGATTTTTTAAATTTCTGTTTGTTCTTTCTGTACTGGTCAACAGCATGAGTCACATGGTCACAAAACTCCTTGTGTGTTTTGGAGCTTAGACCTACTACATCTTCCAGTTTGAACTTTACAGTTGGTGGCATAGCATCCGCTATTGCATCTTTGAACCATGGTGCTAGAACAGGATCTGTTTCTGGATCTCTTTCTTGTTTCCACTTTTTTAGTTGTCTTTGCACATAGGCAGTAGGGTTCTCGGTTTCCCCTAATTGCTCACCCTTCAGGGACCTGGGGTCTATTTGGGACGGGTACTCAGTTCTCAATGTCTGCCATAGATGTGGGCGGTACAGAGGAGCTCCATCCCTTTGTGGATTGCCTATTGCTTCTTGCAAGTTGGCTACTCTGAGGATTTCATCCATTTTAGACCCTCCCACACTTTTGGCCAGGAGTGCTTTGATATTTCCTATTGCAAGCAATTTGCCCATTGTTTGTACCCTTGATCCACTTCCCAGCCCATCGAGATCCTGTGTGGCCCAAGGCACATACTGCCGACTTGTCCCCTTGATTAAAATAGGAAGTTGACCTACATACTTATCAGGTGGGTGTAAGCTGTCCCTTGATCTGACCTGTCTATCTCCCTCTCCTCGGGACCATGTCCCCAAATAATCATCCTCAAGATATAGGCTGCCTGTGACTTTTTTGTATTCTCCTCCCATAAAGTCTCCTGCATCTATTAAATGATGTCTCAATTCCCTTTCTCTCTCTATTGTTTGTTCTAGACTTTTTAAACACTTGCCTGCTTTTGCTAATTCCTTATCTGCTTTTTTCTTATCCTTTGATATGCTCCCTTCTTCTTCTTCTGACTCTTCCTCTTCTTCCACTGACTCTTTCTGTTCCCCTTTTGCCATTTGTTTAATTGCTGTGTGTAGTTGAAAATATCCATCTAAAGTCCGTTTCCTTGATTTTGCTTTGGACTGTCCTGTCCCCTGTTTTTCTCTTAAGGGGCTCTTGATCCATTGTCCGTACTCTTCTCCCCCTTCCTTTACGTCGTCTTCTATATCTACTCTTCCTTTAATCCTCACTTCTCCTGTTACTACCCGGAGCTGATTCTTAGGTGGCGCATACGGATTAGGTGGCACATATGGAGGTGGTTTGGCAAATATTTCTTTCATTTTCTCTTGTCTGTTTGTTGTCTTTTTTCAGTATTTTCTTGCCTGTTTCATGCTTTTCCATGAATTTTCTCCTTCTGCTTTGAATAATGCTAGCACTTCTCGCTCTTTTTCTCTTTTTGCCTCTCTCCCTTTGCCCTTATCTTTTACCCTATAGTTTGTTTGTTTTTTGTTATCAGTGTTTCAATTTCCTCACACAATGGCTCTGCTAGTTCCATAAGTGTCACCTTCCAGTTTCTTCCCACTATGCTTTCCCAGTCTTCAGACTTCCTCTAAGTTTGTAAGCTGTGTTATGCTTCTTAACAGTGAATTTGTTTTCCTCAGTTAGGGGATGCTTCTCCCTAATAAATCTTTATATCAATTTTCCTTCCAGAAATGTGTTCTTATCCCTTTTGTTTCTTGTAATATGCATACTTTTCCTTGTTCCCTGTTTTCTTCTTGGATTTCCATTCAGTTTATAGAATGAGAATGTATGCAACTCAAACCCATTAATTTATTCTCCCAAAATCTTATGACTCCCTGAAGCTGTCCTAAGCAACCCCTTATACTCATCACTTTTTGGTATAATAGTTACTACTAATCCTCTTAAGGTGGTATGCTCGTCCAATGTTAATTGTCCTTCTGCCGTTCAATCTCAGGATTGCTTATAACCTTGCCTGTTTTTCCTCTTCCTCGCTTGAAACCTCTTTCTTCCCCATTCTTAGATAAGGTGCAACCAGCCGACCAATAGGTAGTCTAGCAAAATACATTAAGGGATTCTGGCAGCAAAACTCATCCAGTAGGAACTCCAGTAAGTTTACTCTCCAGTTTACTCCTATCACCCTATTCCAATTTACATACAGCCACTCGTTTTACACTTTTATTATGTTTAATATTCTCGTTATCCGTACTAAATGCTCGTTCTTTTTCTGCTCTGTCAGTGGATGCTTTATTCCTCTTCTGTCTATATAAAATTGCTTTTTCCAAAAATGGAATTCCCCCCATCTCTAGTATTGCTTGATTCAATCTCTTTCATTTGCTGTTTTATTCTTAATTTAAGGTACTTCTATAACTAAATGCATAGCACCTCTCATGTACTCGTTTTCTTCTATACTCATATATGCTTAGTTCACCAAAATGAGCTTTAGCCCGATGTATGCAAAAATAGAACTTTAGACGACAAAGATTAATCTCTTCCTCTTTTTCAATTCAATTCAGTTTTATTTGTATAGTGCTTTTAACAATGGACATTGTCCCAAAGCAGCTTTACAGAAATATATAAATACAGGATGTAGATTTTAAATGTATGAATTTATCCCCAATGAGCAAGCCAGAGGAGACGGTGACAAGGAAAAACTCCCTGAGATGATATGAGGAAGAAACCTTGAGAGGAACCAGACTCAAAGGGAACCCATCCTCATCTGGGTAACACCGGATAGTGCAATTATATATAGATAAATCCCTTCTATAAATGTGCCAATACTACATGGTCAAATAGCAGTTATGTAACCAGGAAAATTCATTACAGTTTTTACATGAAGGCTGTTTTGTTGAACTGATGGAGACTTGAGTGCAAAACTGTTTGTGGCAACTGCAGTCATCATGGCATAACTGTTCATATGAATTTAGGTCCAAAGCCACCTTTATGATTTTTAACTGCTACCATCCTCAGTAATCTCAATGATCTTTAGGCCTTTTTGAATTGCTTTTCTTCTCATCATTTTTTGTAAATGGAGTGAACTCCTCTACTCTAGGGCTTTCTGTAGTGTATGCTAATATAAATCTTTCAAATCCTAGCAGTACTAATGAATGGTGATCCCAATAATGTGGAACTGAAAAAATAGAGTATATGAGGTTGAAATCTAGACATACATTCATTCACAGAATACGCAACAAGGATTGGGTCTCTTAATTAGAGTCACAATGACGGCAGTTAGGGGAATGTCCAAACAATCCACAAAACCAATTTCTGGGGAGATTTTTGGTTCTAACTACACACTCAGAATCAACACTCCCTTGAATATTTTCAGTCTTGGCAAAACTCACACACACACGTACACAAACATAAACACTTCTAGACTTACCCACAGACACAAGGCCACACACTCAATCATGCATACCTTTAGTATAATAAGTCTATAAAAACAATTCTTTGGAATGTTTCAGTCTCACATATAGAGAGCGTTTTCCTTTTGGGAGCATCAACTCAAAATGGTTTACTGGACTCGCACTCTCATTATTTGTCCAAATAATGTGATCTCCCTAATGGAAATCAATTACTGTGTAATTAGCCATGTACCAGTTTCCCCTATCTTCTGCTATTACATGTACTCTCACCACTTTGAAATTCCCTGTGTGAAGTCAAATAAGTGTGTTCTCTAACATCTAGACTGGGACCTCCTTGTATTTGAAAAATATTAAACATATTAAATAATAATATAAAAAATATTAAAGTATTAACCATACTTCTTTATTTGATCTCCGTCTTTTCTTTTCTCACTGTGCTTTTGTGGCATGGAGGATAAAAATAAACCTCAAAACTCTGTGTCAACCAGCTTAATTCGGACGTTCACACTCCTACACACACACACCAGCGTTTCTCTCCCATTTTCTCTCTTGCTCACACAGGCGCACACACACACAGGCACAGACAGGGACACACATACACTCACACAGTTGCTCATGCTTTCATGCAATTTTCAAACCAAGAGATATTTTGTATACAAGTTCATGGATTGTTCAACAGAGATTAGGACTTTTAACTAGGTCACAGCGATGACAATTAGGGGAATGTCCAAATAATGTACACAACCAGCTTCGGGACAAGCGTTTAGACACAGGCTCTTGTTCTGGATCACAACGGTAACAGTTAGGCAATTGTCCAAAATAGCTACAATACCAGTTCCTTGGCTGCTCTGTAGTTTTCAAAACACACACAGCAACTGCAGCTCTTTCTATTACATGGGAATCTTCTGTCTCATACTTACATCCACGGCAGCATGTAAGTTTACCTTTTAACTCACTTCCTTGGGAAATACCTTTTGTTAGCGTTTGGATACTCAGATATACACCTTGTTCCAAATTATTATGCAAGTGTCATATCAGTAGGATTTCAGTAAAATAAACATTTAGGTTTTAGTTTTTCAAAGAAAGTGTTTGCTTGTTTCATTTCTCATATCTTTTTAGATAACTGGTATCAATCTCAGACAGGTTTGTTAATTAGTTTGCCAGGTGACCTTAGTTAAAGGGAAACCTACTTAAAGAGGTTGTTCCACATTATTAAGCAAGTCACAGTTCTCATGCAATATGGGGAGGAAGACATCTTTCTGGAGATGAAAAGCATGCAATAGTGCAGTGTCTGGCAAAAGGCATGAAAACAACTGATATTTCGCGAAAACTGAATAGAGATCATCGAACTATCAAAAGATTTATGAGTGATTCAGAGCACAGATGAATTTAGTCAGATAAAGGCTTATTAAGGAAAGTTTCTATCAGACAAATTAATGGTATTAAAAGGGCAGCTATATATATATATATATACACACACACACACACACACACACACACACACACACACACACACACACACACACACACACACACACACACACAGTGGGGGGGGGGAGTATTTGATCCCCTGCTGATTTTGTACGTTTGCCCACTGACAAAGAAATGATCAGTCTATGATTTTAATGGTAGGTGTATTTTAACAGTGAGAGACAGAATAACAACAAAAAAATCCAGAAAAACGCATTTCAAAAAAGTTATAAATTGATTTGCATTTTAATGAGGGAAATAAGTATTTGATCCCCCATCAATCAGCAAGATTTCTGGCTCCCAGGTGTCTTTTACACAGGTAATGAGCTGAGATTAGGAGCACTCTCTTAAAGGGATTGCTCCTAATCTCAGCTTGTTACCTGTATAAAAGACACCTGTCCACAGAAGCAATCAATCAATCAGATTCCAAACTCTCCACCATGGCCAAGACCAAAGAGCTGTCCAAGGATGTCAGGGACAAGATTGTAGACCTACACAAGGCTGGAATGGGCCACAAGACCATCGCCAAGCAGCTTGGTGAGAAGGTGACGAGTTGGTGCGATTATTCACAAATGGAAGAAACTGTCAGTCTCCCTCAGTCTGGGGCTCCATGCAAGATCTCACCTCGTGGAGTTTCAATGATCATGAGAACGGTGAGGAATCAGCCCAGAAATATATGGGAGGATCTTGTTAATGATCTCAAGGCAGCTGGGACCGTAGTCACCAAGAGAACAATTGGTAACACGCTACGCCGTGAAGGACTGAAATCCTGCAGCGCCCACAAGGTCCCCCTGCTCAAGAAAGCACATGTACAGGCCTGTCTGAAGTTTGCCTGAACGATTCAGAGGAGAACTGGGTGAAAGTGTTGTGGTCAGGTGTGGTCAGATCTCTTTGGCATCAACTCAACTCGCCGTGTTTGGAGGAGGAGGAATGCTGCCTATGACCCCAAGTCATAACACCATCCCCACCGTCAAACATGGAGGTGGGAACATTATGCTTTGGGGGTGTTTTTCTGCTAAGGGGACAGGACAACTGCACCGCATCAAAGGACGATGGACCAAACGATGGACGGGGCCATGTACCGTCAAATCTTGGGTGAGAACTTCCTTCCCTCAGCCAGGGCATTGAAAATGACCTTAATGACTTGGAAAGGATCTGCAAAGAGGAGTGGGACAAAATCCCTCCTGAGATGTGTGCAAACCTGGTGGCCAACTATAAGAAACGTCTGACCTCTGTGATTGTCAACAAGGGTTTTGCCACCAAGTACTAAGTCGAAGGGGTCAAATACTTATTTCCTTCATTAAAATGCAAATCAATTTATATCTTTTTTGAAATGCGTTTTTCTGGATTTTTTTGTTGTTATTCTGTCTCTCACTGTTAAAATACACCTACCATTAAAATTACAGACTGTAATTTTTGTCAGTGGGCAAACGTACAAAGTCAGCAGGGGATCAAATACTTTTTTTCCCCCACTGTGTGTGTGTGTGTGTGTGTGTGTGTGTATGTATGTATGTATATATATATATATACATACATACATATATATATATATATATATATATATATATATATATATATATATATAAAATGTGTTGTATATACAGTTACAATCAAAATTATTCAACCCCCATTGCAAATCATGTTTATTTTCAAAATTTACAGACTTTCAGCTGTTTGCATTGAACAAATTAAACAAAAGCAATTGAAATAGTTCAACACAACAAATGCTTCAAGTGGTTTCCCCAAATTCAACTGAAAATGCAACTTATAATGACTTCTCCAGTCTCAAAATTATTCAACCCCCTGAATAGAATCCCTCACAATAGCACAAATATGCAAAACAGGTGTTGTCTCAAGCACACTTGATGCAACTAATAAAAGGCTTCATTAGTTGCACCAGGTGTGCTTGAGCTGGAACACATGAAATACCTGAACTGGCCAGAGGCCGAAAATACATGAAATACCTGGACGGGGCAGAAAAAGGAAGCTATCAATGGCTGCAACCAGATTTCTGAGAAGGCAGGTTGTGAAAAATCCTCGAGTGACTGCAAAAGACCTGCAGCAAGACTTGGTGGCAACAGGCAACAAAACAAGTTTTGGGATTCTGTTCTGTGGCGCAATGAAACAAAACTGGAATTTTTCGGCATGATGGATCAGCGGTATGTCTGGAGGAAGACATACATTGAAAAGAACACTCTGACCACAGTCAAGCATGGTGGTTGCTCGGTGATGCTCTGGGGCTGCTTTGCATCCTCTGGCACTGGAAACCTGCAGCGTGTGGAAGGCAAGATGGATTCATTGAAGTATCAGGAAATCCTAGGGGAAAACCTTGTGCCATCTGTGAGGAAGCTGAAGCTTGGGCATCATTGGACCTTCCAACAGGACAATGATCCCAAGCATACCTCAAATTCAACAAAGGCTTGGTTGCAGAAGTAGTCCTGGAAGATTTTACAGGGCCATCACAGTCACCTGACTTGAACGCCATAGAAAATCTTGTGGGATTTGAAGATGGCGGTTGCAGCACGCAAACCCAAGAATATTACTGAACTGTAGGCCATTGCTCATGGGGAATTGGCTAAGATTCCTCAGAAATGCTGCCAGTAGCTGATGCTTAACATAAGATGCTTGCCATGAAGGGGTTGAATAATTTTGAAACTGAAGAAGTCATTATAAGTTGCATTTGCAGTTGAATTTGGGGAAACCACTTGAAGCATTCGTTGTGTTGAACTATTTCAGTTGCTTTTGTTTGATTTGTTCATTGCAAACAGCTGAAAGTCTTTAAATTTTGACAATAAAACTGATTTGCAGTGGGGGTTGACTTACAGTGCCCTCCACTAATATTGGCACCCTTGGCAAAGAAGGCTGTGAAAAATTATCTTTGTTTAACCTTTTGATATTTTGTTCAAAAAATTCACAGATATACTCTGCTCTCATGCATATCAAACAATTGCAAACACAACACAGGTTTATAAAAAAAAAAAAAACTTTGTTAATTATAGGTGTGCAACAATTATTGGCATCTCTATGAATTGATATGAGAAAAATATATTTGAAGTACAACCCCAATTCCAAAAAAGTTGGGATGCTGTGTAGAATGTAAATAAAAACAGAATGCAATGATTTGCAAATCTCATAAACCCATATTTTACTCACAATAAAACATAACATGTTTAAACTGAGGAAATGTACCATTTTAAGGAAAAAATAAGGTAATATTGAATTTAATGCCAGCAACACGTCTCAGAAAATTTGGGACAGGGCCATGTTTACCACTATGTAGCATCCCCTCTTCTTTTAACAACAGTCCGTATATGTCTGGGAACTGAGGGGACCAGTTGCTGGAGTTTTGGGAATGTTGCCCTATTCGTGTCTAATACAGGATTGTAGCTGCTCAACAGTCCTGGGTCTTCTTTGTCGTATTTTCCGTTTCTTGATGCGCCAAATGTTTTCAATTGGTGAAAGTTCTGGACTGCAGGCAGGCCAGTTCAACACCCGGACTCTTCTACTACAAAGCCATGCTGTTGTAATAGATGCAGTATGTGGTTTAGCATTGTCTTGCTGAAATATGCAAGGACTTCCCTGAAAAAGACGTCATCTGTATGAAAGCATATGTTGCTCTAAAACCCATATATACCTTTCAGCATTGATGGTGCCTCTCTAGATGTGCAAGCTACCCATTCCATAGGCACTAATTCACCCCTATACCATCAGAGATGCAGGCTTTTGAACTGAGCGCTGATTACAAGCCGAATGGTCCTCTTTAGTCCAGAGTCCATGGTTTCCAAAAAGAATTTCAAATTTCAATTTGTCTAACCACAGAACAGAGAACAGAACAGAGACTCTGCCTCTCTAAGATACTCTTTTTTATACCCAGTCATGTTACTGACCTGTTGCCAATTAACCTAATTAGTTGCAATTTTTTTGAGACGTGTTGTGGCCATCAAATTCAAAATTACCTTATTTTTTTCTTAAAATGGTACATTTCCTCAGTTTAAACAATTAATACGTTTTCTATGTTCTATTGTGAATAACATATGGGTTTATGAGATTTGCAAATCATTGCATTCTGTTTTTATTCACATTTTACACAGCATCCCAACTTTTTTGGAATTGGGGTTCCTATTGATATTTTACATTCGTTTTTAGTACACCTGGGTTGACTAGGAACAGGAAATTGTTCAACCAGTATAAATATGAGGTAACACATAGGCCAAATTCCCTTTTCCCATTGATAACAATGGGTAAGTCCAAGGAATATAGCTGTGATGTGCGGCAAAAGGATCTTGAGCTTCACAAAATAGGAAGTGGCTATAAGAATATAGCAAAAGCATTGAAAATGCCCATTTCCACCATCAGGGCAATAATTAAGAAGTTCCAGTCAACTGGAAATGTTATAAATCAATCTGGAATTGGACGTATGTCTGTACCGTCTCAACGCACTGTGAAGAGGATGGTTCAAGTGGCCAAAAAATCTCCAAGAATCACAGCTAGAGAATTGCAGAAATTAGTTGTGTCTTGGGGTCAGAAAGTCTCCAAAACTACAATCTGAAGTCATCTGCATCACATTGTTTGGAAGGGTTTCAAGAAAAAAGCCTCTACTCTCATCCAAAAACAAACTCAAGCGCCTTCAGTTTGCCAGACACTACTGGAACTTCAAATGGGATCGGGTTCTATGGTCAGATGAAACCAAAATAGAGCTTTTTGGCAATAAACACCAGAGGTGGTTTTAGCACACACAGAGAGGTAGCCATATGGAAAACTATATTATGCCCACAGTTAAAATGTGTTGGTGGTTAATGTTTTGGGGCTGTGTTTTTCTGCCAGACGACCTGGACATTTTGTTAGGATACATGGCCTCATGGACTCTATCAAATATCCAGAGATATTAAATTAAAACCTGACTGCCGCTGCCAGAAAGCTTAAAATGGGCCGTGGTTGGATCTTCCAGCAGGACCATGATCCAAAATATACATCAAAATCAACACAAGAATGGTTTACTGACCACAAAATCAAGGTCCTGCCATGGCCCTCCCAGTCCCCTGACTTGAAACCCATAGAAAACCTGTGGTGTCAACTGAAGAGGAGAGTCCACCTGTGTGGACCTTGAAATGTGAAGGATCTGGAGAGATTCTGTATGGAGGAATGGTCTCAGATCCCTTGCCATGTATTCTCCAACCTCATCAGGCATTATTGGAGAAGACTCAGAGCTGTTATCTTGGCAAAGGGAGATAGCACAAAGTTTTGACTAAAAGGGTGCCAATAATTGTTGCACACCTATATTTAAGGGTTTTTTTTTGTTTGGTTTTTTTTTTTTGATAAACCTGTGTTTTGTTTGCAATTGTTTGATATCCATGAGAGTATTTTTGTGAACTTTGTGAACAAAAGATCAAAAAGTTAAACAATAAAGACAATTTTTCACAGCCTTCTTTGCTCATATTTACCAAGGGTGCCAATATTAATGGAGGGCACTGTACATTCATACATACATACATACTTACATACATAAATACAGTATTGTGCAAAAGTTTTAGGCACATGCAAAGAAATGCAGTAGAGCAAAGATGCCTTCAAAATAATAAATGTTTCTACATTTTAAAAACCATATACCATAATTATTCATTCTAATTATTATAATTATAAAGAGCAGTAAACAGTAGTAAATGAAACAAAGTCAATATTTGGTGTGATAAAAAAAAATAGTAGTCTCCGGTACAGTGTGTGCAGTTTTATAAGGAAATGAGCTGGTAAGTTTTATTGAGCATCTTGCAGAACCAGACACAGTTCTTCTGGACACTTTGACTTTTGCACTCACTTCTTATTTCTGCAGCGAAACCCAGCATTGTGATCTTTGTGTTTTCGTCTGAAAAGTGTCTCTTACGTAATATGCTGCTTTCTTTAATGACGTACAAACATTTTTCTGTAACATTTAATTTTGTGCTAGAAAACTAATGTTTGGGAATCTAAAAAATTTTTGTACTGACTTAATGTAAAAGTCATAAAATAAAAAATCTATAACAAAGTTTGCACTAAAAAAAATGGGGTGCCTAAGACTTTTGCACAGTACTGTACATACATACATACATACATGAATACATACACGCACACAGGTTTCTGTTGTGGCCCAATGTTTAAGTTTCCTAAAGACCATCAGTACTGCATGGCCAATTTTGTGGCAGAAAGAAGAGAATCTGCCTTGCTTATTACGCGAGTGGGATTGCACACTTTTATTTGAGCACAGATTTGTTTTCCATTTAATTACCATGCACAGACGATAATACTGGATCAGATCTGAGTGATTGAGTTAGTGTGAGTGGAACCTCACTTTTCATCTCATTAGTCTGATCCAGTCTGCGAGTAAAACTACTCAGTGATGTATTCTCTGCATGTGACATCATCCTAATGCAAATTTGAGACCCTGAGTGTACAACAGTGGTCTTGATTAACGTAGCAGTGGAACAGAATTCCAGTAAAGCCATTTTATAGCATACTAGCTTTTGTTCGAGCTCAGCTATGCGTTCAATTAACATTGCACGCTGCTCTGCTCAGTTTTGTTTCTCGTGCAAAACTGTCTATCTGCAGTTGCATTCCCTCTATTTCATTACAGCTTGTTATATTTAACTTGAACATTCTCTTGATTGCAATTATAGCATCCTCAAAGAATCCAGGCTATTTCTGTACACTAAGTATCCAATAGCTGATATAAGTTTCTTAAACTTTGGCTTCCAAAAATAACCACTGTAGAGTAGACTCGCTGCTTGCATCTACAACTAAACCTTCATGTTGCATGCGAGTTAATGTCTCCACATCATCAGCCTACATTTGCATGAATGCTCACTGGATTTTGCTAGTCTTTCCCTAAGCCATTGTGTACAACGCTAACACTTTTCCTCAGCGTGTACGCATCAGCGCGCCTGCTGCTTTGTTGGGTACTCCGACTTGTTCTACAAAAGTGACTATATGTCATGCACCTATAGCTTGCCCTGCTGTTAAATAGTAAGATACATTTTTCTTACCTTAGAGGGGATCAAACCAAAGTGCAGGCACAAACTCAAGCACTTCCTGCAAACTAAAGTCTTTAAAAAGGTGTTATCAAATGTTTATACAGTCACAATAGGCATGGGGAATGGCTTTCTTAATGAGACTGTTTCTGAAGGGTTTGCATGATGGATATTTAATATTTGTCACGTTTTGTAATGACTATGAACCGGTGGCTGAAACTGTTTGACTTCACACCGGCTTACTGAATACAGGGTATTTAGTGCCACTTTGCTATGCCGCAGACTACAGGCCACTTAGACAAGTCTATATTTGTATCAGATGGGTTTTAACTTGCACAGGCTGTTACAGTGATCATGTTGGCAAAGTATTTTCTATCACATCGGGGTCACCAAAAATTGTAGGGATGAACCCTGGCTATCCAGATTATTAGATTTAAAGGGTTAAATCACATGAGACCTTCAGTTACGTCATTTCAGATCATGTGGTGGTTATCACGCTGGAAAGGTGTTAATGCTGATAAGTAGTTTTATTATTTCAGAGTCAGCAAAACTGTAGGGCTAAGATAATATCACTTTGTATTTTAGTCCTACAATAAAAATTAAAAAAAAAGAACACTGGCATTAATTTAATTTCGTATCTCTAATTTTCCCCTTATGATCAATAAAGTGTTATAAGAAAAGGTAGAACAAGCAACTCAAATTTGGGAAATCCCCACTAGGCTGCTCCTCTGCCAGGCACCATACATTGCAATAAAACATGTCCCCCTCCATGAGCTTCAGAGCATTACAAGCATTTTCCTTTTCTAAGACTAGATGCATGTCCAGTATCACAAGATAATCACCAACCTGGGAGGACATCAGCTGTATTTCAGCAACACATACCTTACTTTGCAAGATATAAAGTTATTATATTGCTCGACAAACTCTCCACACTTAGATATAGGTCAATATGTTTAATATTGGCAATATTTATTGTTCATTTTAATATGCTGCCAACAGTTTGTAACAAGCTGACAAAATAATGTTTTCCTGTCTTGGGAACAGTTTATTCTCTTTTTGTTATCTCAGTTCAGGTTTGGCATGGTGGAATTGCTACCTGTGTCAGAGCCCACTAAAGTCATAAAGGAACTCATTAGTTATGGCTTAGAGCGCAGTGCTCACCTACAAGCCAAGAAACACATCATGCACAAGGAGAACCAGAGACTGAGGAATGAGCAGGAACACATCACTGCAGAGTAAATCATAACTAATATAGTTCTCTTTTTGATACTAGCCTTATTCTGTCCTGTTATATTACTTTCTCATGCATACAGTCCCCTCTGAAAGTATCGGAACTGCATGGCCAATTTTTTGTTTTACTTTACACTGAAGACATTTGGGGTTGAGATCAAAAGATGAATTAATGACGATATATCAGAATTTCAGCTTTTATTTCCTGATATTTACATATTAGATGTGTTAAACAACTTAGAACATGACACATTTTACTTGAACCCACACATTTTTCAAATAATCAAAAATATTGAACATTTGACTGACAGTTGTTTCTGGTTGCCCAGGTGAGCCTTGTTAGATTGATTGTTTAGACAGTTAATAGCTCTGAATGTATACTCTTGGTTTTAGCCTTCAGTTTCAACATGAAGACCAGAGAGCTGTCTATTGGGAGAAAAACAGGCCATTTTGAAGCTGAGAAAAGAGTATATATTGGGAATATATTGGCATAGCCAATACAACAATTTAGGATATCCTGAGAAAGAAGGAAACCACAACGAGACATCGAACAGGCTGTCCAAGGAAAACAGCAGCAGTTGATGACAGAAACATTGTGAGAGTTGTAAAGAAAAAGCACAAAACAACAGTCAGTGACATCACCAACAACTGCCACAGGGCATGCATGAAGGTACCACAATCCACTATTCAAAGATGTCGTCGAAAGCATAAATATAGTGGCCATACCACCAGATGTAAACCACTCATCAGCAGTAAGAATCGGAAAGCCAGATTGGAATTGGCAAAGAAATATAGAGATGAAAAGTTCTGGAACCAAGATTAACCTCTAGGTGATGGAAAGGCCAAAGTGTGGAGGATGAAAGACCTTAACACAATTGAGCATGCATTTCACCTCCTGAAGAGGAGATTGAAGGGAGAACCTCCGTACAAGCCTGAAAAAGAAGAATGCAACAGTTTGGTGATTATTTACTTTCATTTATTTTAAGATCATCTGTTCCTATACTTTTGCTCACCAAAAATTGGGAGGTCTGACACCAAAGGTGCCATGTTCTAAGTTGATTAAGACAACTAGATGTACATATCAGCAAATGAAAGCTGAAATTCTGATCTATCATCTTTTCATCTTTTGATTTCAAACAAATGTGTTCATGGTATAGCAAAAACAATAATAATAATTGGCCATGCTGTTTCAATAATTTCAGAGGGGACTGAATTTGTCTACTATGAACAAAATGTGAAACAAATATGTTCCTCACATTTTTATTTACAACTCCAATTCCAAAAAAGTTGGGACACTGTGTAAAATGTGAATAAATACAGAATGCAATGATTTGCAAATCTCATAAACCCATATGTTATTCAAAATAGAACATAGAAACATATCAAATGTTTAAATTGAGGAAATGTACCATTTTGAGGAAAAAAATAAGGTAATTTTGAATTTGATGGCCACAACACGTCTCAAAAAAGTTGGGATGGGGGCAACAAAAGGCTGGAAAAGTAAGTGTTACTAAAAAGAAACAGCTGGAGGAACATTTTGCAATTAATTAGGTTAATTGGCAACAGGTCAGGTCATCTTAGAGAGGCAGAGTCTCTCAGAAGTAAAGATGGGTAGAGGTTCACCAATCTGCGAAAAACTATGTCTACAGTTTGTGGAACAATTTCAGAATAATGTTCCTCAACGTAAAATTGCGAAGACTTTGAATATCTCATCATCTACAGTACATAATATCTTCAAAAGGTTCCGAGAATCTGGAGAAATGTCTGTGCGCAAGGGACAAGGGCGAAAATCAATAATGCATGCCCATGATCAGGCGGCACTGCATTAAAAACAGGCATGATTCTGTAATGGAAATCACTGCATGGGCTCAGAAACACCTCCAGAACTTACTGTCTGTGAACACAGTTCGCCGTGCCATCCACAAATGCAGGTGAAACTCTATCATGCAAAGAAGAAGCCATATGTGAACATGATCCAGAAACGCCGCCGTCTTCTCTGGGCCAAAGCTCATTTAAAATGGACTGAGGCAAAGTGGAAAACTGTTCTGTGGTCAGACGAATCAAAATGTGAAATTCTTTTTGTAAACTATGGATGCAGTGTCCTCTGAACTAAAGAGTAGAGGGACTCTACTCTTGTTATCAGCGCTCAGTTCAAAAGCCTGCATCTCTGATGCTATGGGGTTGCATTAGTGCCTATGGAATGGGCAGCTTGCACATCTGGAAAGGCACCATCAATGCTGAAAGGTATATACGGGTTTTAGGGCAACATATGCTTCCATCCAGACGACGTCTTTTTCAGGGAAGCCTTTGCATATTTCAGCAAGACAATGCTAAACCACATACTGCATCTATTATAACAGCATGGCTTCATAGTAGAAGAGTCCGGGTGTTGAACTATCCTGCCTGCAGTCCAGACCTTTCACCAGTTGAAAACATTTGGCGCCTCATGAAACGAAAAATACGACAAAGAAGACCCAGGACTGTTGAGCAGCAAGAATCCTGAATCAGACACAAATGGGAAAACATTCCTTTCCCAAAACTCCAGCAACTGGTCTCCTCAGTTCCCAGACATTTACGGACCGTTGTTGGACTGGGATACTACACAGTGGAAAACATGGCCCTGTCCCAACTTTTTTGAGACATGTTGCTGCCATCAAATTCAAAATTACCTTATTTTTTCATTAAAATGGTACATTTCCTCAGTTTAAACATTTGATATGTTTTCCATGTTCTATTGTGAATAAAACATGGGTTTATGAGATTTGCAAATCATTGCATTCTGTTTTTATTTAAATTTTACACAGCGTCCCAACTTTTTTGGAATTGGGGTTGTAGCTCCAGTCCTTTCTGTATATTTAAATAAACACATTTTGCTGCCTGCCCCAGTTCAGCTTGTGACAAATATCTTTATCAAGAAAGGAAATAAAAAATTTTTATTGGCTGCCTATTAAGTGCCACCTTGACTACAAAATCCTGATTGGCATTTCAAGCTCTAATGTTTAGCTGTGGCAGGCTTACTGTTAACCCCATAGATCCCAACTCAGCTGATGGAAGATGTTTTTCTTATTTTGACTCTTACTGAGAACATTAGAATGCAAGTTCAAGATGTTCTGTTTTTAAATACAGATTAAAATCATACTTGTTCAACTGTGCCTATTTATGGTCTTATTTTATTTTTATATCTTAGACTAACATGATTGGTTGTTTTTATTTTTTATTGTGTATATAAACTTGATTGTCTTTGACATCTCCTTTTCTGTAGAATGGAGCGATATATCAAAGAAAAGGAGACATTGGAGAGAGAGCTGTACAACCACTTTGTGCTGATTCTTAATGAGAAGAAGGCCAAGAACCGCACTTTACAGGAGAGGATCAAACAACTACAGAATGCTATACAAGACGAAAAGGACAGGTAAAGAAGCCTACTGGATGACCTACTGTATCATTTTACAATAGCAAATTCATGTGTATTAATATATGAATTAATACTCTGAATTTTCTGAAATACAACCAACTACATAATTATTGGCTTCATGAGAATAGGCAAAAATATTGTACAAAATAAATGATATTCACATATAATCTAGTTTTCCACTTAAACAATTGGAGAATCTGCTGCAAAAACATTTTCACCAGAACATTTTAATAGCCATAATTAACTTTTTTTTTTTTTAAAGTGTGGCTAAATGATTTTTCAAGAAATCTTTGTGTCAATCATCATCCTTGAAAATTTTCCAACAATTTTTGCTTTGAGCAGCTTTTGTTGCCTTTGACTTTCAAAACAAAATACACAGATGGTTGTTCACCTGCATAATTAGGGTGGCTATAAAACATGTGGACAAAATGTGATATACAATAGCATTAAATATTGTAGGGCTAAAATATATAAAGATAATTACTTAGCCCACTGCTCTCCTATAACCAACGACGGAAATAGGTGCAGCGAAGGTTAATGCGTGTTTTAATATATGATTTAAATATCTGACTCCAATAGAATAATCTTCTAGTTAATGCTAGAAGTGTTAGCACTCAGTGTTCTATCAATATTTACTCCTAAGCAACTTCGAGCGAAGCTTTCATTAAAATGACGTTCCTACGTCAGAGACTTTCATGTAGCTTCTTTATTAAACCATTATTTTGTTAGCTCAGAGGTTTCTATCAACGTGCAAGCCTAGGCCTTATTTTACTTGTCAGAGGTTCTATTTAAACTTGCAAGCATTAACCTTTACTTTTGGCTTGTCAGAGGTTGACCTTAAACGTGTCTAACGTATTATACACTTTTAGTTTAAGAAGTTATTCATAATAAGAATACCAAACATAGGCACAGAGTATTTAGAAATAGAATAACAAATGCATTTAATATGAGAACACAATTGAAAGATACATAAAATAGAGTCAAAAGTAACTTACAGGATTACAGTCAGCGTCATGAACCTCGGATGTAGAATGGTAAAAGAGGGCCGTTCTTTTCCAAGCATATCCTTTTATACCCCTGAGCCTCTTTGAAATGTATAGTGACCAGGATACCAAATGGAGATGAAACCATGTGTTTTATGGCAGGGGGGACCCCAATGTGTTTTATGGCAGGGTTATCTCACTTTAAGGAGCTGTATGTTAATTAAGTGCCTGTGTGTGTGTGTGTTTGTGTGTGTGTGTGTGTGTGTGTGTGTGTGTGTGTGTGTGTGTGTGTGTGTGTGTAAAGAGCACTTATTACAACATATATTGTAAATGTTATTTCCTAAACTATATGATATTTATGATATCACCACATCGTTCACCATGAAATATGGATACAAATGACACCAAACATGCCCTGAGGAATACTGTAATTAAACACAGTTTAGATGACCAGTTTTAGTTCACCTGGTATCTCTGAAACACATTCCTGATCATTTTAACCTTAATCACTTCACTGGCACAATTTTAGAAATCTACTACAAATCCCTCCTCCAGGACGTCTGAAAGCAGAGTTTTTTAACGGCCCGAGAACATGTGGCAGTCATCATAGGTTGAAGGGCAGTGATGTCTACAGGTGATCACAGAGCTGACCAGGACACGACTCCTGAAGATTCAGTTCCACCAGGCATCTTTAGCTGTGTAGAGTAACTGGTCAGGAATCTTGCTGTCTGGTTTGCACTCTGTTGCAGCTGAAGTCAGTTGCTTGGTGTGGGCTCCTGTGCCCCTCCCAGCAGGGTGTGTCTCTCCTTCCAGCAGAAAGATGAATCAGTGTCCTGTGGTTCTCTTGTCCAAGATGCATGAATGTCTCATTTTGAAGTTTCTTCTTACTTCCTATGCGGGACGCAGGAGACCCCATATTTCGAAGAGGTCCTCAATCCTTCAGAAACTTTTCTCTGTTATTTGGACAGACACTTGGATACACTGATATACTTCCATTTGACACATATTGCAACTGTAAACTCAGACTGACAACATACACATGGCATAGTTTCATATTTCATGGAAACAACAATGTGGTGATTTTTTTTTTTTTTTACCTTTAAGTGATTAAACCATTTGGTCCCATTTGATAACCTGATCCTTGATAACAATCTCTAATAAATGATTAAATCTAGAAAAGTATGCTCAGGATGTATAAAAGGGTGTGTGTTAATGTTACTTAAAAATTTACTCAACAGATATTGAAGGTAAGTTGCTCCTGTACAAACTGAACGTATATTTCTCATAGAAGAGTTAATTTAACTCATAATATAGTTTTTAATCTTAAAAAGCCTATGCATGTAGTTCAGCAGCTGTAGTGGAAGCAAACTTAAATGATTTAACATGGTAGGACTATGAATGATAAAACTCAAAATAAAATCTCACAAATGTGAAGAATAAAAGGATGTGATATCGGTTCACAAATAAACCTGATTTTGTGCTTCACTGGTATGTAGTTATAACAGATGTTAAATTATATAAATACATTTTCTGCGTGTTGAGTAGACTATACTGATACCCTCCTCAGGTACTGAGGAGTAGTCTAATATAATCTAGTTGAAAGTTAAAACAAACAAAAAGGTAGAGAAATAAAAAAGAAAAATTAAGATGTTAATGTGAATGACCCTTTTTTTTTTTTTTTTTTTCTGATATACAAATCTCAGTGGATCCAGAGTTTCTTCTGGAAACACTGGGTGCATGAATAAACATTGAATGGGACACTAGCCCATTACAAAGGCTTCACACACACACACACACACACACACACACACACACACACACACACACACACACACACACACACACACATTCACACCTAGGGTCAATGTAGGGTGCTTAGAACACCTACTGGCAGGCTAATTCCTGTATGTATTAAGACACCTAGTTTGTGTTTCCTTATGTGTGTCTGTTACTATGTGTGTGACTGTGTTTTACTTAAGCGTAAGCAATAGAGCATGACAAGGCGTGCTGTTATAGAAAATTAATCAATGGCTTTGGCAGTTGAAGATTGGGAATTCCACAGCACTGTGAGATGAATATAAATAAAATGCTCCAGCAAGAGGCAATATGACATTTATTTTTTATCAATTAGTGTTGCAAAATTTGGAAAAATCCTGGCGCTAAACCAGGGAGCCATAGTAATAATAATAATAATAATGCTCAAGTTGTGAACTGGCTCTATTTACTATCCTGTTGCTGTGTGAAAGCATTTTATATTAACTACAGAGGTGTAGCAGCTCTAAATGCTGTGGGGAGAAGCATTACAAGTTAAAATTCAACAGTCAACTCTACTCCTTTGTAGGGCTTTGTTGGTGTTATTTATGGCAGAAATAACCCACACAATGCCATTAGGAGAGATCAGAAAATGTTCAACGTAGGTAACAGAGTCTTGAATAATCTAATGACTATTTCAAGATCAGATTGTAGTTTTAATCTGAAACATAAGATCACTGGCTGTGGTTAACATTTACAACTTTGGTAGGCCTAAATGCTACAATTTTACGCAAAACCCAGTCTTATGCTACAATTTTAACTACTTTAGTCTAAATGTACTTCAGTACATTAACAACTGTAACAACTTTAGCTACATTAGCCTAAATGCACTATAATGCATTAACAACTATTCAACATCAGCTAAAGCCACATTAGTCTAAATGCCGTGTGTTCCTATAAAAACAGTAGTGTTTGTATTTGATGTAAGAAACTGTGATTTTAACAATATAAGCTTAATTCAGATGTCAAAGGGTTTTTAAGCCGGTCTGTTACAACAGATCGTTATTTAAACATCTCAGAAATCTTTGTCAGGACGGAAGTACATAAAGCACTGAAGGTCATTAACCCTGGCATCATCAAAAACAATGTTTAATATTAGGGGACAGCTAAGCCCTTTGCTAAAAGCCCTAAAATTCTTGGCACTTCATTAAATAGAGCTGTAAGCTCACACAGTGTTTTTTGCACAGGCACATTTATGTGAGCTGTATGACCTGAATGTGCATTTTTGCGCCGAAGGAAATAAGGTGGTGGACGTCCGTTCCCTAAAGACCAGCACTTCTGGACTGCATGGCCAATTTTGTGGCAGAAGGAACAGAATTTTCCTTGCTTAGTATGTGACTGGGATTGCATATGTTGGTTTAAACATACTTCTGTGGCTTTAAATTCTGGCTTCTCATCTACTATCCACTGAACTGATGCAATCTGGCGTTTGTCCTGTCTATTGCGCCTTTCTATTTCGGATGCCCAGCTGACTATCGAATTGAACGTGTTTGCAGGTGGATTTGCGCCCAAACAAAGTGCCTGTTGCATATGTGGACCTGCATTGTTTTAAGGTACTCCAGCAGAATCCGATTGTCTTTAGTTGGTTCGGCAAAGCCGGGAGAACTCCCTAAAGGTTACCCAAAGGTGCTCAGCAAATTCTTCAAAAGATTCCTCTCCTTGTTTTAAGCCCATTATTCTGTCCCATTGTGCCGGAACGTCTCCTCTAAGGTCTATAAGAGCTTGTTTAAGTCTTGCTAGCACATCAGCATTTGTTTCTCCCAATAAAGGATTAATTATTGTGCCATTTTGTAACTCTCCTGGAATTTTGGACACTAATTCACGTGGGATAGTTGTGAGCACTATCTGCCAAACGTCTCTTAACTCCAGACTAAATGTACTGGCTTCTAACATTAAGCTACTCCAGTACGGTTCAAACGGACCTGTACAGGGAAGAGGGCCGAGTTTATCTGCATATGCTGCACATTCTTGAAAAGATAGCTGTCTGCTAATATCAAATCTCTCCCCGTTGGGGCCTGTCATTGTTTTTATCACGGCTATGTGTGATGATTTAGATGTCTTGGCCCGTGTTGTGCTGAGATTGGGAGGTGGATGTGTGAACGTTACAGGTTGTGCGTATGACTGGTCCGTCCCAGCTGCTCCAGCTGACTGTATATTTACAGCTGGTTGCTAGTGGGCGGGGCCGTTAGCATGCACAGGTGATAGTACAGGAACAGGACTGAGTGACTCCAGGGCTAACTTGTAGCGCTTTAACTCACTATGAAGCTTAGCTATGCGTTCATTGAACCCTGTACTCTGTTTTTCCCTGTTTTCCTTTTCAGATATCAACCTGTTGATTTGCAGACGCGTTTTCTCCATCTCCTCAGTGTGGTCGCGCTCGGTGGTACACATTGTTTCTAGCGCAATATTTCTTTCTGTTAAGGCTTTTGAGCTGTTGTGATGCAATAAATAGCCAATGGCCGATATAATTTTATTATGCTTAGCCTTATTTGAGAAAATATTTCTGGCTTTTCTGCTACTCTCCCGTTTATGTTCCGAAAAGAACCAATTTAAAACAGTCTCACTGTTTGTTTTTACATCTATATCTTCAGTCAGAAGATAAACCAGAGCCTCTCTCACATCTCCAGCCCACATTCGCATGAATTCTTGCTGGATTTCGCTAGCCTTTCCCTCAGCCATTGTGTACAAAGTTAAGGTTCTTCCTCAGACTGTGCGAGTCGGAGTGCCTGCTACACTGATGGGTTTCCCGACCCGTTCTACAAATGTCTATATATCGTGCACCTATAGCTTTCCCTGCTGCTGAAGAGTAAGATCAATTTGCCTTAGAGGGGGTCAAACCAAAGCGCAGGCACAAATACTTTCAGTGTAGTGTCAATGACTTTGTGCTAATTCAAATCTTGAAAAGGTGTTACCAAATGCACATACAGTCACAATCCGCAGGCAATTTAGTTTCTTAATGCGACTGTTTCTGATTTTTGCACGACGGATATATAATTTTTATCGCGTCGGGTACTAACTATGAACCTGCGGGTGAAATTGAATTCAGGCCGGGTTACTGAATACAGGGCGTTTAGCGACACTTTACTATGCCGTAGACAGACCACTTAGACACGTCTGGATATTTGTATCAGACGGGTTTTACTTAAACAGATTGTTACAATGATCACTTCAGAAAAGTGTTTTTACACTTAAAGCCACAACTGTAGGAAGGAATCCTGGCTACTGGATTATTAATGTTAAATCACGTGAGACCTTCAGTTGTGTGATTTCAAATCAAACGAGGTTATCATGAAAAGGTTTTAGTCGCGACGGTTAAGTAGTTTTATCACGTTGCAAAATTATTTTCTATCACGTCGGGGTCACCAAAACTGTAGGGCTTAAATATATAAAGTTAATTACTTATCCCACTGCTCTCCTATAACCAACGACGGAAATAGGTGCAGCGAAGGTTAATGCGTGTTTTAATATATGATTTAAATATCTGACTCCAATAGAATAATCTTCTAGTTAATGCTAGAAGTGTTAGAACTCAGTGTTCCACCAATATTTACTCCTAAGCAACTTCTGAGCTAAGCTTTCATTAAAATGACGCTCCTACGCCAGAGACTTTCATATAGCTTCTTTATTAAACCATTATGTTGTTAGCTCAGAGGTTTCTATCAACGTGCAAGCCTAGGCCTTATTTTACTTGTCAGAGGTTCTGTTTAAACTTGCAAGTATTAGCCTTTACTTTTGGCTTGTCAGAGGTTGACCTTAAACGTGTCTAACGTATTATACACTTTTAGTTTAAGAAGTTATTCATAATAAGAATACCAAACATAGGCACAGAGTATTTAGAAATAGAATAACAAATGCATTTAATATGAGAACACAATTGAAAGATACATAAAATAGAGACAAAAGTAACTTACAAGATTACAGTCAGCGCCATGAACCTCGGATGCAGAATGGTAAAAAGGGGGACCTGTTCTTTTCCAAGCATATCCTTTATACACCTGAGCCTCTTTGAAATGTATAGTGACCAGGATACCAAATGGAGATGAAACAATATGTTTTATGGCAGGGTTATCTCACTTTAAGGAGCTGTATGTTAATTAAGTTCCTGAGAATGAGTTCATGCAAACCAGGGTGCCTGTGTGTGTGTGTGTGTGTGTGTGTGTGTGTGTGTGTGTGTGTGTGTGTGTAAAGAGCACTTATTACAACATATATTGTAAATGTTATTTCCTAAACTATATGATATTTATGATATCACCACATCATTCACCATGAAATATGGATACAAATGATACCAAACATGCCCTGAGGAATACTGTAATTAAACACAGTTTAGATGACCAGTTTTAGTTCACCTGGTATCTCTGAAACACATTCCTGATCATTTTAACCTTAATCACATCACTGCCACAATTTTAGAAATCTACTACAATATTGTGATGATGATCACTGATGTGATAAAATAAGTAAATAAAATATAGAATTTTATTGTGTCTGCATGTGCAATAAAATAGAGAGTTTAAAAATAATAATAGTAATGTAATAATAAATGTGTTTTTCTAAAATGTTGTGTAAACACTTTTGCAATTTTTTACAAATACCATCCTCAAGCATGAATACTTTATCTAAGCCATTTCAATATGCCGTTAGGCCCAATTCCAGTTGGCTTCCTGTTCACTATTTATATATCTGTAGAACCCCATTGTAGGAGAGGGTAGAAGAAGACTCACAAGACAGGTGGAATCTTAACTCCAGGCTCACGCTTATTCGAACCACACATTTTAGTGCATTTTCACATTAGCACAATAGAAACAACAAAACTCGCAGCTTTCGTGCCTTCAGGTTCAAGTTCACACTTGTTTGCGCTTCTTGGCATGTGACAGTATCTCACAAAAGTGAGTATGCCCCTCACATTTTTGTAAATATTTTATTATATCTTTTCATGGGACAACACTGACGAAATGACACTTTTGCTACAATGTAAAGTAGTGAGTGTACAGCTTGTATAACAGTGTAAATTTGCTGTCCCTCAAAATAACTCCAACACACAGCCATTAATGTCTAAAACCGCTGGCAACAAAAGTGAGTACACCCCCAAGTGAAAATGTCCAAGTTGGGCCCACTTAGCCATTTTCCTCCCCGGTGTCATGTGACTCGTTAGTGTTACAAGGTCTCAGGTGTGAATGGGGAGCAGGTGTGTTAAGTTTGGTGTTATCGCTTCTCACACTCTCTCATACTGGTCACTGGAAGTTCAACATGGCACCTCATGGCAAAGAACTCTCTGAGGATCTGAAAAAGAATTGTTGCTCTACATAAAGATGGCCTAGGCTATAAGAAGATTGCCAACACCCTGAAACTGAGCTGCAGCACGGTGGCTAAGACCATACAGCGGTTTAACAGGACAGGTTCCACTTCAGAACAGGCCTCGCCATGGTCGACCAAAGAAGTTGAGTGTACGTGCTCAGCATCATATCCAGAGGCTGGCTTTGCAGAATAGACGTATGAGTGCTGCCAGCATTGCTGCAGAGGTTGAAGGGGTGGGGGGTCAGCCTGTCAGTGCTCAGACCATATGCCGCACACTGCATCAAATTGGTCTGCATGGCTGTCGTCCCAGAAGGAAGCCTCTTCTAAAGATGATGCACAAGAAAGCCCACAAACAGTTTGTTGAAGACAAGCAGACTAAGGACATGGATTACTGGAACCATGTCCTGTGGTCTGATGAGACCAAGATAAACTTATTTGGTTCAGATGGTGTCAAGCGTGTGTGGCGGCAACCACGTGAGGAGTACAAAGAAAAGTGTGTCTTGCCTACAGTCAAGCATGGTGGTGGGAGTATCATGGTCTGGGGCTGCATGAGTGCTGCCGGCACTGGGGAGCTAATGCCAACATGTACTGTGACATACTGAAGCAGAGGAAACTGGGCCGCAGGGCAGTATTCCAACATGATAACGACCCCAAACACACCTCCAAGACGACCACTGCCTTGCTAAAGAAGCTGAGGGTAAAGGTGAGGGTCTGGCCAAGCATGTCGCCAGGCCTAAACCCTATTGGAGCATCTGTGGGGCATCCTCAAACGGAAGGTGGAGGAGCACAAGGTCTCTAACATCCACCAGCTCTGTGATGTCACATGGAGGAGTGGAAGAGACTCCAGTGGCAACCTGTGAAGCTCTGGTGAACTCCATGCCCAACAGGGTTAAGGCAGTGCTGGAAAATAATGGTGGCCACACAAAATATTGACACTTTGGACCCAATTTGGACATTTTCACTTAGGGAAGTACTCATTTTTGTTGCCAGCGGTTTAGACATTAATGGCTGTGTGTTGAGTTAATTTGAGGGGACAGCAAATTTACACTCTTATACAAGCTGTACACTCACTACTTTACATTGTAGCAAAGTGTCATTTCGTCAGTGTTGTCCCATGAAAAGATATAATAAAATATTTACAAAATGTGAGGGGTGTACTCACTTTGTGAGATACTGTACATGTGTATGTGGGTGTGTGTGTGTGTCTCACCAGCTCTACCAAGTGGTCTCGTGATTCTCTCTCGCTGTGGGTTAGCACAGACACAAATCGGTAAACTGGTGGTAATATGACACAGATGATATTCACCTGTTCAGCCCGCCTCCTCTCTGTCCACAGCTGATGCTCCTCCCCTCACAAAACTGCTTTTACCTGGCAGAAAGCCTGCTTGCACAGCTCCGCCCATTGGTCTGGATCTGGCACACCCGCTTTTAGTGAGGTCAGTCAGCGGGCTGGTGATCTCCATAAAAATTAGGTACAAACCTTCTATAGTAGCGAGCCAGCCCCAGGAACTGCTTCATTGCCTTTGGTCTTGGGTCTTGGGCAGGCTGCAATCGCTGCTATCTTGTCAATTTGGGGACACACCTGCACATGATCCAAGTGGAAGCCCAGGTACCGTGCACAACCCACCCAGTTGCACACTTCTTTGGGTTCGCCAGAGTCCCACTCCATCTCAAGGATCTCAGGACAGCCCTCAGATGTTGTAGATCCCACTGCCAATCATTACTATAAATTATTGTCATCTAAGTACATAGCAGCATATGAATTGTGGTTGCAGAGTATTCTGTACATGAGTCATTTAAACAACACAATCTGGTGTAACCCAAATGACGTGGAAAAGGCTGTTTTTGCAATATATTGGAGTCAAGGGAATCAGTCAATACCCTTAGGTTAACTCCTGTGTTGGAATAAAAGCTTAACTGGATCGGGTGGTTCATCAATGCGAGGCGCCGGATATGCATAAAATTTAAAACACCACGCTGACTTTTCTAAAGTCCACACAAAACGGACCTACCCACCGGTTTTGGGCACCAAAACCACTGGGCTGCTCCAATCACTGTGGGACTCTCGACACTCAGCCAATGCTGTGCACATTCAACACCATGCCTCGCTACCGCAGGACTCATGCATAAACATTTCCCACACTAATGGCTGAAACCCTGGCCAGTTTGTACCAAGAATTAGTGGATGGGTGAGGCAAGGACTAACCGCCGCTTTCACTTTGTTTTTGTTCCCAGAATTTAATACTGACTGGCACTTCTGCGGATATTCCTGAACATCCACGCACACACACCTCACCTTCACCAATCGTGGCATTCCCCAGTGCCTCGCATTGAATCAGGCCTTGATGAATGGTGGTCTGGTTACACCCTGAGTCCACCAAGGCCTGAAGTATACTCCCTTGTATACTCACTGACACCCTGCTTGAGGCCTGAGGCACGTCAGGGATCTGGATCAGTATTCCCGCTTCCATAAACGGATGCTGATCCTGGAAATGCCCGGCCTCCCCACTGTGCCTGCAGACCTGCCTGGGCTTTGCCCTGGTCCAGGTTGGCGTAGAAGGTTCTACTTGTGTGGAGAGAGGGAGTTAGAGGAGCCATCAGAGGTGAAGGAACAGGGGAGGGACAATGGGGAGGAAAACGGGTTCTGGGGAGCCGGTTTTGGGGCTCCCTGCACCTTGGTTCCGTGGAACTGGACCGAGGGGAGGAGCAGGAGAGACAGGAAAACAAGGGACACCTGGTCTGGTGAATGCAGCCAAGTGATCCTCTGCAATTTGCATGGCTTAATCCAGGGACGTGGGCCAGTGACACTTCACTCACTCTGCCGTGCCTCTCTGGGAGTCGAGCGATGAACTGCTCCAGTACCACCAGATTGATGATCCATTCTGCATCCCACTCCTCTGCAATCAAACATCAGTGACAGGAGTCCTTCAGCTGCTGTGCATAGGTGAAGGGGCGGCCAACCTTGGGGACCTGCAACGACTGGAAGCGTTGACGGTGCTCCTCAGATGTCTGGCTGACGTGTTGCAAAACTGCCCTTTGACGCTGGAATACTCTGGCTGTGTTAGTGGTGGCAGCTGCTGGGCGGCGAGCTGGGCTTCCCTAGCTCAATGGGCAATGGGAGGATTCGCAGTGCCTATTCCTCCTCTGGCCATCCCCACACAGCTGGAAGGCCTTCGGATTGTCCAAGGCATGGGTGCAGGGGACACCGCTGGAGGTGTGCTGGGCTGCAGCAGGCTTCCATGGCAGCGCCGGAGTTCACCTCAAATCCCGGTTTTGGCAACACTGTAGAACCCAGGTGTGGGAGATGGTAGAGGAAGACTCGAGAGATAGGTGGAATCTTAACTGTCACAGTCACAAGTAGAGATGTGTCACTGTGTTCCAGTACCAATTTCAACATTTGCATCCTTGCTGTAATTCGGCACTTCACCTAGTATAAATCATATATTTTAAGTTTAATAGATAATTATAGTGTCATCGCTCTTTCTGGAGTGTGATTGTGTGGGTGTTTACTCTGTAGCGCTCTGTTGTCCTACTCTAATAGTGTCACCTACACGCACACTCAGTGATGTGCGGATCGCGGTTATATCCGTGGGCGCTGCGCATAATCCGCAGATCGGGCGTGTGAAGTAATAAAAATAACATTGATTAATTGCGGTGGGTCGCTGGTGGATATGTTAAATCATTAATGACGTAAATATTAACTATGTTCTCTCAAATATGAGCATGTTTAAAATGTAATTTTTCCGCCAGGCATACAGGCACTAATTTGCACTCATTAAGATACGCTAAGGGTCCGCTTAAGCAGAAATGGAGGCAAAACAGGTCCAAAAGAAAATTAAAAAAGGAGAATTATAAACAAAACAGAAGGAAGGAAAGAAAAGTACCATGTGGGAGTGTGTTAACAAGGATGAATGAAGTGCTGGGTTAAAGTTTCAAGGAGTAAAGCCTGTGCTTATGTCATTAAGAAAATGTAATTTTGTCAAAGAACTTTTTGTTTTAAATAAATGTTCATTTAAAAGCAGCATTCATCAGTGTATTATGTTACCATTAGAGATGCGCGCATCAGTTTGGCGCCGCTGAGTCCACTGTTGATCATCCATTTACCATATCATCACGCTTAACACATAAGAATAATTGTAAATTGACGATCGGGTGCGGATCGGGTGTGGATATCTAAATCAGAGAAAATTAAAGGTGCGGTGGATGATTTGTTTTTGGTCGCAGATTCAGGTGACGTTGAGCTGATCTGTGCATCTCTAATGCACACACAAGCCAGTGTTGCCTCCTGTTATTGTAGCCCTTCACAATGTGTTCATTCTGAAATTCATGTTGCCGTAATGATAAAAAAATATAATTAACTAGTCTGCAACAGTTGAATACTTGCTGGGAATTAGATGCATGAGCATTACTGCAAGCATACACAGTGAGAAGGTTTGTGAGAGCAAAGATGATTGATGGTATCACAAATTCCACTATGCCCCGATGTTCACTGTATGGCCAGAAGTATGTGGACACCTGACCATCACACCTTCAGCAGGTTTAGAAACTATTCAGACCCCTTCAGTTTTTGTGCAGTGTATTGTGTGATGGATTTAATTTTAAATGGATTTAATTGTTTTTTTTGGCATTGAGCTACATGTAATAACCATAATGACAAAGCCAGAACATGTCTTTAGAATTTCTTTGCAAATTTATTAAAAATCAAAAATGTAAATATCTCTATTTAGATAAGTATTAAGACCTTTTATTTAGTGTCTTCTGAAGGAGTCTGAATATTTTCTGAACCCACTGTATCAGTGCTTGTTGAACATCGAATTCCAAAACCATGGGCATTAATATTGAGTTGGTAAATGGTCTTCATTTAAATAGCACCTTAGAATTTATATAGAACCTTAGTGGTTCTACAAAGTGCTTTACACTGTTTCTCATTTACCCATTCACACACACACTCACACAACAATGGCAGCAGTGCTGCCATGCAAGGTGCTAGCCTGCCATCAGGAGCAACTTGGGGTTCAGAGTCTTGCCCAAGGACACTTTGACATGTGGAGCCAAGTGGGCCGGGATCAAACCCTGCGATTAGTGGACAACCCACTCTACCACCTGAGCCACAGCCGCTCTTTACAGCAGAATGGTGTGAAAAGCAAAAACACCCAGTGAGTGGCATTTCTGTGGGTGGAACTCCTAGTTGATGAGAGAGGTCAGAGGAGAATGATATCACTGTGGCAATTAGGATGTTCATATTTGGCAGTGGAGATTGCAGGATTAAAAAAAAACATCTAGGGCTTCGGAGAGCTAAATGACTCTGACAGCACAGCTAGCTAACAGCAAAATGGGAAAAACCCTGTGCTTCAGACAGTGCCCCTGTAAGCAAGGGCCGGGCTGAGACAAACATTCAGGCCCATCCAGGCCACACCACACTCCAACAACAAAACTTTGAGATCACTGACTACCTATTGTAATGTACACTCACTGACCAATTTATTAGGGAACCCTGTACATCTGCTCGCTCATGCAAAAATCTAATCTTCCAATCATATGGCACCAGTGCATAAAATCATGCAGATACCGCGACAAGAACCTCAGTTAAAGTTAATCAGAATAGGGAGAAAATGTGATCTTGACTCTGACTGTGGCATGGTTGTTGATGCCAGACGAGCTGGTAAATATTTCAGAAACTGCTGATCACGTGGGTTTCCCCACAGTCTCCAGTTGACACAGAATGAGGTGGGGGAAAAATTCAGTGAATGGCAGGTCTATGGCTGGAAAGAGAGGTCAGAGGACAATGGCTAGAGTGTTTCAAGCTGCCAGAAACTCAAATAACCACTCTTTACTATCATGGTGACCAGAAAATCTCAGAATGCACAGTTTTACTAAGTTCCAGCATTTGTATTATTGTATGAAATTTGGATATTTATTTGTCATTAATTCACTTATCCCCACAATTTAAAAAAATATATTTTTTGGAACATTTAGCTCTGGCCACTTAAATTCTTATAATCTGATGAATATGTGAACTCATCTTTTGCCAATCCATCTATTACTAGGATTTTGCCGTATCTTCAAAACTGTGGTGTCACATAACTCAGTAGCATCTGTCCATCAATAATGATATTTAAAAAATGTGTACTTTCGTAAAGAATGTGGTCCCTGCCTATCAATCAGTCATTCCAAGGTAGGGCTTAATGTACTCAAACAGATATAACACATGATAGATGGATATGCACAAAATTTGTAAGGAATATACACTCACTGTACACCTTATTAGGGACACCTGCACATTAATGCAGTTATCTAATCAGCCAATCATGTCACAGCAGGGCAAAGCAAAAAATCAGGCATATACACTGCTGTGAAAAAGTATTTGTCCCTACCCTGATTTCTTCTGCTTTTGTATATATCTCATAGCAAATAGTTTTAGATTTTCAAACGAAATACAACATAAACAAAGGCAACCTGAGTAAACACACAATACAGTTTATTTATTTATTTTTTGCTGAAGCAAAAAAGTTATCTAACACCTATCTCCAATGTGAAAAACTATTGCCCCTTAAACTTAAAATCTGTTTGTGCCACCTTTAGCAGCAATAACTGCAACCAAACACTTCTGATAACTGGAGATCAGTCTTTTTAAGTGCATTTCTAGGACTAGGACTTACACCTATGCTTTGGATCACTGTCTTGCTGCATATTCCGGTTACGCTTTGAGTTTCAGCTACAGACTGAAGACCGGACATTCTCCTTTAGGATTTTCTGGTAGAGAGCAGAATTTATGTTTCCCTCAATTATTGCAAGTTGCCCAGGCCCTCAAGCAGCAAAGCATCCCCCTCACACCTCCACCGCCGTGCTTGACCGTAGGTTTGATGTTCTTTGTGGAATTCTGTGTTTGGTTTACACCAGATGCAATGGGATCCTCTATTCCAAACAGTTCCACTTTCAATTCATCAATCCAAAGAACATTCTCCCAAAAGGTTTGAGGATAATCAAGGTGTGTTTTGGCAAAATTCAGATGAGCCTTAATGTTCCTCTGGGTTAGCAGTGGTTTTCGCCTCGCCATTGTTCCATGGATGCCATTTTTGCCCAGTGTTGATAGTGGAGTCATGAACAGTGACCTTTATTGATGCAAGAGATGCATGTAGGTCCTTTGATGTTGTCCTTGGCTCTTTGTGACTTGCTGGATGAGTAGTTGCTATGCTCTTGGAGGACTTTTTGGAAGGTTGGCCACTTCTGGGAAGGTTCACTACTGTGCCAGGTTTTTCCATTTGGAGATAATGGCTCCCACTGTGGTTCTGGAGTCCCAGAGCCTTTGAAATAGCTTTGTAACCAGACTGATGTATTTCAATCACCTTCTTCCTCATCATTTTTGGAATTTCTTTCAACTTTGACATAGTGTGTTACTGGGTAAGACCTTTTAACCAACTTCATGCTGTTGAAAAAGTTATATTTAAGTGCTGATTTGATTGAACAGGGTTTGCATTAATCAGGTTCTTAATCTGGTTGCATCTAGTCCAGCTGAACCCCATTTTGAAGTTTTGTATATTTGGGGAATTAGTAACATTGGAGGCAAATACATTTTCAGGCCCAGTTGGCATTGGATAATATTTTGATAATAGATAATATTTTTTGCTTCAATAAATAACATTATCATTTAAAACTGTATTTTCTGTTTACTCAAGTTGCCTTTGTTTTATCTTAGATTCTGTTTGAATTTCTGAAACAATTTAGTATGAGATATACACAAAAACAGAAGTAATCAGATACTCAATCAATACTTTTTCACAGCACTGTCATACTTTTTCAGGTCAAGACCTTCAGTTAATATTCACAACAAACATCAGAATGGGGAAAAGGTGTGATTTTTGTGACTTTTTACCATGGCATGGATGTTGGTGCCAGATGGGCTGCTTTATGTGTTTCAGAAACTGCTGATCTCCTGGGAATTTCCCACAAAACAGTCTCTAGAGTGTACACGGAATGGTGTGAAAAACAAAACAACATCCTCTGAACAGAGGATCTATGGATTAAACACCTTGTTAATGAGAGGGATCAGAGGAGAATGACCAGACTGATTCGAGCTGAGAGTTAGTCAGTAGTAACTCAAATAAGCACACTTTATAACCATGGTGAGCAGAAAAGCTTCTCAGAATGCACAACACATCAAACCTTGAGGTGGATGGTAATAACAGCAGAAGACCACATCTGTTTCCACTCATGTCAGCCAAGAACAAGGATCACCCAAAACTGGACAGTTGAAGACTGGAAAAAGACCAGGCTATTTTTTATCTAATCTTCACCTGTCTGGTCTGGGTGAGCTTCTCTGCCCATGATAGCCTCAGATTCTGTTCTTGGCTGACAGGAGTGGAACCCAACGTGGTCTTCTGCTGTTGTAGCCCATTCACCTCAAGGTTCGATGTTTTGTACATGCTTCTGCTCACCATGTTTGTAATTGTGTTATAAAATTGTGTTTTGTATAAGTGCTTATATGAGTTACTAATGGGATGGATAATGGATGGTGGTAGTTCGACTATCGCACAATGAGCTTATCTTAAGAATGGCTCAATGCAAATGGTGGTCCAGCAAAGTGAAGAGCTGTTATTCAGTGTTATTGCAGGTGATACAAATGACCTCCTGTACTACTCCTTTCTACAGCAGAGCTGAATGAGTCTTCTACTAATTAACTAGTATGTCATGGAGGGGATGCTGTTCATTGTCCAGAATGGCAATGTCCAGAGTGTCCTCTTTTCCATCACTACCTTTGAAACTGTCCAGAGAGCAGCCCAAGATCGAGCCAGCCCTCTCCATCAGTTTGTTGAGTTTTTTGCATCTCCAGCTCAAATGTTGCCTCCCAGCATACTGCTGAAAAGAAGATTGCACTGGCTACTACAGACTGGTAGAAGATCTCTAACATCTTGCTGCAAACATTAAAGGACTTGAGCTCTCAGAAAATAGTCTCTGCTTATCCCTTTCTTTGTACACAGCCTCTGAGCTGACCTTCCAGTCCAGCTTGTTGTCGAGATGGACACCAAGGTATATGTCGGGCATCCTGCTCAATGTACATCAGAGGTAAGATGCATATCTGCAGAAAATCTTATATCGATTGGTCCCCGTAGGGCAATCGGTGAACTCATAATGGTCTCTTATGGGCTGAGACTGACCCCCTTTTGTGGCTGTGGGACCAAATACTGCAACTGGCAAGGCATCCACCCACGACACCCCACTCTTGTGTAACTTTGTCAACTGCTGTTTCAAAGTCTGATTTCTCGTGCCAAACCTGTCCTGGAGCCTGAGGCATATATGGACAGTGAAGCTTCCATTGAACATTCAACATTCTCATAACTTCAAATAACACACAACTAAAATTCCTCTGGTCAGAATGAATGCATTCAGCGATCCCCCAGCGAGGGGAAAAATCCCTAACCAGTGATTGTCGCTGTTTTGGTTGGATAGGCTTCCACCCAACGTGAAAATTTATGAAAGACCAACACATCCTGCTTTACCTTGGACATGGGGTAAGGGTGATGTAGTCAATCTGCAAGTGTTTAAATGGTCCTGCAGGTGCTTGGGTGTGAACTGCAGGAGTTGGCAACCCAGCTGTTTTGATGTTAGCCTGGCACAGAACACAGCATCACACAACATCGAATTCATATGCACGGAACTTAAGGTTCCACCATGTAGAAGAAAACCAGGGGAACCATACTTTGAACACCCACATGTCTTAGACTGTGGATTTGTTGGGCTAAATGTGGCAAACAAAAACATATTTTTTCCCTTTTGTCCATGGGCCAGTAGAATCTAGACCGTTATCCACCCAGGCCCATACTGCAAATGCGGGGCATTAGAGTACATGTCCATCAGGGAAGACTGAATCTGCCAGGTGTCAGACTTTACCTGCATCAGGGTAAGATGTTTCGATGGATGTTTTGATGGCCAGACGTGTTGGACATTTACACGCTGGACAAGGGTCAGACACAAACGAGGCATGTTTAATGGCATGCCTGTAGCTGTCAAAAAGGCAAGTCGACACCACATACTTTCAAAATCATGTGCAACACCAAAGGCATATTGTGAATCCATGTAAATCGTAGCAGTACAACCGGTAGCTAGATGCAGGCAGTCAAAGCCACAAGTTCAGCAACTTGGGCTGAGAGCTAATCAGGGAAACAACCCTGAGCTATCACTGAGTGTGATGAGCAAACAGCCCATCCAGCACCTCTGCATCCATTCAGGGCTTGGGCTGAACCATCTGTAAACAAAATCTTGTCTGCATTTTCCAGAGGAATTTCAGAAACGTTTGAAGGCAGTGATTGTGAACGCTTTTTCCCCATTCACACCCGAAATGACCGAAGCTAATTCTAGCTAGACGAAGACCAAAATCAAAAACACATGCATTTTCAATGCTCGAGTCCTCTCTCATATCTGGAAACAACATTCAAAGGGTGCAAGTTGTATAACTGAATTTCATGTGTCATCTGAGTCAGGAATGGACCTTGCCCATTTCTCTGGGATGTTTAAAATCTTGTGCTCAGAACACGAACACAGTGGCTGATGTCTTTGTTACTTTTGCCTGCTCATTCTTTTTCTGACTTTGCCTCTTAATCACCATTGGGGCTACTCTCAATGGCTGCAGGATCTGCAGGTTAAGGTTTTTAAGAGATGGATACAGTTTCTTTACTTTATAAGATGAAGGCAGTCTGTTTTTCATAAATCTCAATCTTGGCTTGGAGAGAGTTAATGGAATGTAGAGACTGCTCACAAGTTTTTTAAGCTGAGATAACAGTGAATTTATGGTTGGCACATTCCAGCGCCAGCTTAGCTCATTGCTCTCACGCTTTTTCTCATATATTAGAGCATTAAAGCATGTCACTGCCTGAACCGCTGCACTGATCCTCAAGGTCTTTATGCTTGATGCAGTTATCCAAAGCAGAAAATATTGCTCTCTACTCCACTCTGTTCGTTCTGGAATACCAAGCTCTTTACATAGCTTTGCCTTTTTCTTTACACACAACTTATTTAACATTTGCCCTAGCTCCTCCTCTTCAAAACTGAGATTATCAGCAAAGCGCAAGGATGACTCTCAAACTGGTGAGGAAGACTCTTCAGCACCCTTTAGACCCTGATTACTTGTTGTCATACTGTATAAAACAGCGCTAACTCATTCTGTACAAATTTCTATTGAACCCCTATCAATCAAATTCTTATTTTATCATCAATCTGATTGTGTCACCTAGCAAGTTCTTTGATGGGATGACTTCTCATTCATGCTAGCATATGTTTGTCAGAACCACAGGAACAGGATCACTGGATCAGATCTGATATGATGTAATGTCATCTTTCTGGATGACCATCAAAACTGCAGTTTCATCAGAAGTAAGATGACTGAAGAAGGAGATCAAGAGCCAGGTTATAATGAAAATGTTTTATTGCATGCATAAAGATAACCTGGGCATTTTATAGTCTAAACAGAAGTTACACAGCAGCCTTTTATGCTGATGTGTGTATGCAAGAGGAAACACACAAGACCATATAGATAATGTACAAGGCTAAGATAGGGAGAACACCACATATTGGAAACACCATACTAATACAGGGTAGAATTCCCCTTGTGCTCAGAACAGCCTAAATTATTTGTGGTGTGGATTGCACAAGGTGATGATCTGCTGTGATTCTGGTGTATGCTGACATGATTGCATTACATAATTTGTGCAGATTTGTCAGCTGTCATGCTGTGGGTCCGGGAGTGAATTTCAAGGGGGACGGCATTCAAAGGGAGAGGTTGTCCAAAGTAAATTATTATAGTGTTTTTCATCCTGCCCAACTGACTATCTCTCTCCCCTTCAAACTCTTCTATCTCTTTTCTTGCCTTTTTGACTATCAATAAAAATAAGAATTAAAGCCCATAGTGGCTTGGAGAATCTGCATAAATGACAGTTAAATCACTTTACAAACATTACATATCTCTCTTTGTAACTATTGACCAAGTTTTTATTTAAATAAACATGTAGGCTGACATAATTGTGGATATAATACTTAGCAAGCTAGGATATTGAAAATGAATACGAATAAGGCATTCAGTACAGATTAAACCTGGATCATTTCAGGTACTGTACGTGCATGCATATCATAGTTACTATCTCATCTGTTAAATTAACTGTTTCTGTTAAGATTTTTGGCTCCATTAAGACTCCGCTAACTTACCTGAGGTGGTTTTATCGGTCCTGTAGACAGTGTTCTTTCTTCATTCTTCTTCTCCAGACATACCACTGATCCATTATGCTGAAAAGTTTCAGTTTTGTTTCATCGCTCCACAGAACAGAATCCCAAAACCTCTGTGTCTTATTTATATGATCTTGAGCCGACTTTTCTTGTGCTTTTGGGTCAGTAATGGCGCACGTTTTGGATTTCTTTGCATGGAAACCTCCTGCGCTTTAGTACGCGCCATACTGTGCTCACTGAAATCTCAATGCCTGTTGCCACCAAGTCTTGCTGCAGGTCTTTGCAGTCACTGAGGGGTTTTCACAACCTGCCTTCTCAGAAATCTGGTTGCAGCCGCCGATAGCTTCCTTTTTCTGCCCCATCCAGGTACTTCATGTATTTTCTGCCCCAAGCCAGTTCAGGTATTTCACGTAGTTCCAGTTGCTACACCTGGTGCAACTAATGAAGCCCTTTGATTAGTTGCATCAGGTGTGCTTGAGACAACAACTGTTTTGCATACTTGTGCTGTTGTGAGGTATTCTATTCAGGGGTTGGAATAATATTGAGACTGGAGAAGTTATTATAAGTTGCATTTTCAGTTAAATTTGGAAACCACAGTTGAATTTGGAAACCACTTGAAGCATTCGGTGTGTTGAACTATTTCAGCTGCTTTTGTTTAATTTGTTCATTGCAAATAGCTGAAAGTCTGTAACTTTGGACAAAAAGCCTGATTTACAATGGGGTTGAATAATTTATATATATATATATATATATATATAGTATATATATATATATATATATATATATATATATATATATATATATATATACAGATTCATACATACATACAGTGGGGGAAAAAGTATTTGATCCCCTGCTGATTTTGTATGTTTGCCCACTGACAAAGAAATGATCAGTCTATAATTTTAATGGTAGGTGTATTTTTAACAGTGAGAGACAGAATAACAACAAAAATCCAGAAAACGCTCTTTCAAAAAAGTTATAAATTGATTTGCATTTTAATGAGTGAAATAAGTATTTGACCCTTCGACCCCTTTGACCTCTCTGTACTTGGTGGCAAAACCTCTTGCTGGCAATCACAGAGGTCAGACGCTTGTAGTTGGCCACCAGGTTTGCACACATCTCAGGAGAGATTTTGTCCCACTCCTCTTGCAGATCCTCTCCAAGTCATTAAGGTCTCAAGGCTGACGTTTGGGCAACCTCGAACCTTCAGCTCCTCTCCACAAATTTTCTATGGGATTAAGGTCTGGAGACTGGCTAGCCACTCCAGGACCTTAATGTGCTTCTTCTTGAGCCACTCCTTTGTTGCCTTGGCTGTGTGTTTTTGGTCATTGTCATGCTGGAATACCCATCCACCACCCATTTTCAATGCCCTGGCTGAGGGAAGGAGGTTCTCACCCAAGATTTGACGGCACATGGCCCCGCCCATCGCCCCTTTGATGCGGTGCAGTTGTCCTGTCCCCTTAGCAGAAAAACACCCCAAAGCATAATGTTCCCACCTCCATGTTTGATGGTGGGATGGTGTTCTTGGGGTCATAGGCAGCATTCCTCCTCCTCCAAACACGGCGAGCTGAGTTGATGCCAAAGAGCTCGATTTTGGTCTCCTCTGACCACAACAGTTTCACCACCCAGTTCTCCTCTGAATCATTCAGGCAAAACTTCAGACGGGCCTGTACATGTGCTTTCTTGAGCAGGGGACCTATGCGGGTGCTGCAGGATTTCAGTCCTTCACGGCATAGTGTGTTACCAATTGTTTTCTTGGTGACTATGGTCCCAGCTGCCTTAAGATCATTAACAAGATCCTCCCGTGTAGTTCTGGGCTGATTCTCACCGTTCTCATGATCATTGAAACTCCACTAAGTGAGATCTTGCATGGAGCCCCAGACCGAGGGAGACTGACCGCTATTTTGTGTTTCTTCCATTTACATTAATCGCACCAACTCTTGTCACCTTTCTCACCAAGCTGCTTGGCAATGGTCTTGTAGCCCATTCCAGCCTTGTGTAGGTCTACAATCTTGTCCCTGACATCCTTGGACAGCTCTTGGTCTTGGCCATGGTGGAGAGTTTGGAATCTGATTGATTGATTTCTTTGTGGACAGGTGTCTTTTATACAGGTAACAAGTTGAGATTAGGAGCACTCTTTAAGAGAGTGCTCCTAATCTCAGCCCGTTACCTGTGTAAAAGACACCTAGGAGCCAGAAATCTTGCTGATTGATAGGATCAAATACTAATTTCCCTCATTAAAATGCAAATCAATTTTTAACTTTTTTGAAATGCGTTTTTCTGGATTTTTTGTTTTAAAATAGCACCCAAGGGGAGCATATAAAGTGAAAAAGAAGAGAGCCTAAAAATAGACCCTTGGGGCACACCACATAATAGGGAGCCGATTTAAGAGGAAAACTTCCCAATGCTTACTGAGAAGGTTCTATCTTTAAGGTAAGAGGCCAACCACTGCAAGGCGACACCTAATACTCCACCACATTTTCCAACCGATGTAACAAAAATACTATCCAGTAATACGATCCAGTATCAAGAGCTTGCAACAGGTAATTTTTGACCTTCAACAGTGCAGTTTCCATACTGTGCATTGATCTAAAACCCGACTGAAATGTATCTAAAATATTGGACATACTGAGATAGGAACTCAACTGACAATACACAACTCTCTCTAAGAGCTTTGAAATAAAAGGTAATTTAGAGATGGGTCGATGGTCAAGGTTCAATGTTATCTGCATGCTTTTCTCCTCACCACATTTGTAAAGAGTAATTATTTGAGTTACTATATCCTCCCTGGCAGCTCGGACCAATCTAATACAGGTGTTCCTAATAAAGTGGATGGTGAGTGTATGTCGTGACAGTCAGGGCCACGATTATTTGGACATTGATAAAGGTATTGTTATTTAGCTGTTTACCACAGTACATTGGAGTTGAAATTAAATAATAATACTCAAAGTGTTGACTTTCAGCTTTGATTTGAGGGTGTACATCCAAATTGGGTAAACATTGTTTTTGGGTAAACATAAGTTTTTATATGAGGTCCCCTCTCATTATTAAACATTTAATAATGAGAAAACATCATTAAGTACTATACTACAAGGGTCAAGGTCACACAGGGTGTTAGAGTTTCCCGAGTCGCCACTATGCGAGCGGTGGACTCCGAACACTTCCGATTCCACTGGCGCACTTTCCAGCGCTATTCAAAAACTCTCCGATAGACATTCCATTCATAAAAACTCACGTATTGTTTACCTCTGCCATGTGCCTTTTGTTTTCGCATCGCCATGTCTCCGCCTCCTGTGTTTCCCCCATGTGCTCATATTTTGGTTTGTGTCATGTCTCCGCCTCCTGTGTTTCCCCATGTGCTTGTTATTGTATTGCGCCATATCTCTGCCCCGCTTCCTCATTGGTTCTCTGTCTAATGTGATTATCATGTCCAGGTGTCTTTGATTGTGGGTATTATTGGTGTGTGTTTAAAAACCCCGGTTTGTGTCCGCTTCAACGAGGAGTACTAGTATTAGTTTATCTTAGTATAAGTTTGTCATAGTTAATCATAGTCTTGGTTTTTCATAGTATTGTTATTCATAGTTCAGTTTGTTAGAATTTAGATGTTTAACCGTGCGCTTTGTTCCGTGTTTCCCAGATCACTACTCTTGTTTACTACAGCCTGGATTATAGTTTGTTTTTGTTCGTGTTATGGATTCTTATATTTGGAATAAACTTTTCTATATTCACTGACGCCTCCCCAGCGCATGCATCCTGACTCCTCTTCCGACCAACACGCCTGTGTGACGAACACAGGGTTAAATGTCTGAAATTGTTTTTCTTCAGTATCATCCTTCTTGTTTGAAATATATTTTAAAGGTATTTGAAACATGCAAATTAATAATAAGGACTAGACTTGTGGTGGAAGTGTCCCTGTTGATGCTGTTGGCATCAAGTTCTACTTGTTCACTGCTGCAGATACAGACTTAGCTGTAATAATCACAACCACAATTTTCAATTAATTTCATTACTTTTCATTTGTGATCACCTTACTAGAATTAGAACATAGTAATTTTTAGTAGACATGAGAAAAATAATGAGGCATCACGCAGAAAAAAGGCATGGCACCCTTCAACAAATAATAAAGGCATATTAATTCTACCAATACCATCATTATGCTAATTATGTATATAAGTATTTCACTGAATTTTATGTGAGGGCCCTCTCAGTGCTCATCTCAAATACTGTGTCTGGACCCAAACTCTATATAGTACATTCACATTTATAGCATTTTGCTATAAATAAAGTCCTTATCCAGAGCAATTTACAGAGAAATGTGCTTTGTAGTTTCTATCAAAACCATGATATAGTAATACTGGAAATAATATTCAAAAACTATTAATATGGATTTCTTTCCAGTACACAGTGGTAAAAACAATGATGTTCTATCCATCAAAGGACAATGGGTAATATTATTGTGGCTTTTAAATTCACTGTTCCGGTGATATGGCATTTTGAATACTGCACTAATATGCACTCACTATGATGTGTTTTTTTTTTTTTTTTTCAGATGGAAGAGAAGGTGAAGCCTCAAGTCATGGAGGAAATGAGCATGCAGATGAGAAACTTGAAAAAGAGTGACTATGGAAACACTCACAGATGAGGACGAGGATCCAAAAACTCAGAATCTGAAACCTAGCAATACAAGGTTGAGTAGCATTACATTTTACAGTTTATATTCTCTCTGCAAATATTAATATTTTGTATGTACAAGTTTAAGCACTTTATTTAAGCTTATTTACTTCTATTTAACTTATTTATTTAAGTTTAAGTTTATGGCTTACTGCATATTGCTTTATGTGAATGGGTTTAAAGGATTTGTCACAGGCCTGGCTTCAATTGCCACTTCAAGAGCAATGTGAAACCAGAATCTCACCACTCACTCCACACCTAGCCTTTAGCATGCTCCCATGAACTTTTCTACTGATTCCACAACCTTATTCATACACTTCACATGAAGGTGTGTACATAATATCCATATGTGGGCTCCTTTCTCCTTCAAACTGTTGCCACACAGTTGAAAGCGCACAGTTGGTAAGTGCATATAGAAATGTTTTTATTTTGTTTATTTATTTTGGTTCAGTGCTTGAGCTTTATTTCATCAGAGAGAATAGGTGCACAGTCAAGGAAGTTCTAGCTTGTGGGGTTTTCACCACATTAACCCTACATCACTAGGTGTTACTTATGAAAGGTGTCAATTTCAGCATGTCAATAAATTTTGAAAGGGTCGTTCCATCTCAAGTGCTCCAATGCAGCTTACCTTCGACAGTTCTTAATTTTTTCTTTTTCTTTTTTTTTTTTTTCTTTGACTGATTACCTTTGTGTAAGAAAGTGGCATTGCAAACCAACAGGTTTTTATTATTTTTATTTATTTATTTTAAAACTTGGTTTAATCCATGACGGCCATCTTGTGCCATGGCACACAACAAATATTGGTTATACAGCTTGTTTAATACGGAAAAACCTCAATATCTCTGGATTAGATGAGAACAAAATCGAAAAACAAAAACGATCTCTAGAGCACATCAATCTGAGAAGAGTACATGGACATTTTCATATTGCAGAGTTTAGCTCCAACCCAAATCAACATACACCTTGAACAAGCTAAACCAAGGACTATATTCTTAGAATTACTAGAAAATTACAGGGCAGGTAAGTTTGGAGGTTGCTGAGCCAAACTCTGCAGATTTAAAGAACCCTGTGATAGAAAAAATAGCTTTTTTTCAATCACTCTATTCAACAGAAATAATCAATAGATGTGATATATTCTTCTGTGGAAAAAAGTAAGTAACACCCTTGGCCTCAGAAGGTCCCTCCCCCTTGCCCCCTTTAGAAGAAATAACTTCTTGTAGGCATTTTTGGCATAATTGTCCACTCAGTCTGACATACGGTTTGCCTGGAATTTTATTTATTTATTTTTTTTCTTTTGTTTGAGGGTTTTCTTGCACATGTACTGCCTGCTCCAAATCCCCCCACAACATTTCAAATGGGATTCCAAATCCAGGCTTTGAGTAGGCCATTCCATAAACCTCCATTTCTTCTTTTGAGCCATTCCTTGGTGGAATTTCCTAGTGTGCTTAGGGATCATTACATTCCTGTTGGAAAGGTCCACTTTAGGGTTAAACTTCAACTTTCGGATAGATGGCCTCAATTCTGATATGATGCAGAATTCATAGTTGAACTCAATGAATGCAATCTGTCTAGTCCCTGAAGCAGTGGAAGTAAACCCAAACCATAACGCTTCCACCACCGGTGCTTCACAGTTGGTATAAGGGTGCTTCTCTTGAAGAGCTTGCCTTGGTCAGCATCAAAACATTTCTTGCTGGGTCACTGTGGCCAAACAAATCTCTATCTTTTGATTTTGTCTGGGCCAGAGCACATTATTCCAAAGGTCTTGTATCTTTGCCTATATGCTCTGGCTGGCAAACTGTAGTCTTGCTCTGTTCTTTTTAGACAGCTAAAGGTTTTTTTCCCTGGCATGCTCCCCATGCAGGCCAAATTTCCAGCAGTCTCTTTCTTGATTGTAGAAGCATGTACTTTGACACCAACAGTTGCAAGATCTCTACTAGCAGATCCTGGGGGATGAAATCCTGGGGTTCTCAGTGACTTCTTTTGCATCAGACGGTATGCTCTTGGACTGAATTCTGCTGGGACGGCCAGCGTCCGGGACATATTGGCAGTCGCTTGAAATCTGCACCACTTGTTGCCAGACCTTACAGGTATCCGGCCAACCTTTTTTTTTCTGAAGGCCTCATAGAACTATTTAGATCTTGGCATGATGACACCCACAAAGGGAAACACCAGACACTAGATGTGAGAGGTTTCCAAATAAGACAGGCTCCACCTGCAATTCCCTAAGCCAGGTTCTAATCACAGGCACTCCAATCTTGAACACCTCATTCTAATTTTATTGATTTGAAGGTGTGATAAATGTAGTGTGTACTTTACTTCTTTTTCCATGTGACTCATC